>CM042149.1:21357414-21379914 GCA_023376005.1 Doryteuthis pealeii
ACCATTCTTGTATTATCAGCTAATCCAAAAAGTTTGGGTCATCATACACAAACCTTCACCATGATAAACAAAATCACCTGGGTAGTTCATTTGCTTCAGCTTAGTTAATGGTTGTCATCCAATCAATAGAGGAACATTATTTATATATTTTATCTATCTAACCCCCTCCCCCCGCTCCGTATATGTCTACTCAATTCTAAATTGCTTTAAATGTGGGAAACACAATGTGATTGGCCTGCAGCCAAGGAAGGAATATTCCTAATTTAATCTAATTTCCAGACTTTGATATATCTCAAGAGGCAAAAGTTTTACATTTACATGCAGTATTAAAATGAAAATGTTGAATAATTTTGTGATAAACTTAAAACAAAACAAAAAAAAACTGATATCCATATCTCTTATTCTCTAAATAATGGGTTACAGCATAGAGATATATATGATTTGAGTGCAGAATCAGAAAAAACATACAATTTTATATAAGAATGCTAAGTTTTATCAAAATTGCTCCAAACATAAAGAAATGGTGAAGAAATTACTGTATTTCTTGTTTTGAATTGGTCTATGATTTGACATATTTTTTAAACAAAATAATGTCCACTTTTGTATCCCCAATTTTGGGGCTTTAAATTCTCATAACTTTTGAACTACTGGGGATATTTGAATTATTTCAAACAGTTAATTCTATTTAGTTAACATCATGCAATTCTAATACCCTTACCATTTCTTAACCTGGATTGAAGCCATTTCTTCTTGATTTTCAACATATAATATAAAAAGATTTAATACTGAAACTTACTAAAAAAAAAAAAGTAAATTTCAATGATTAAATCATTGAATCTCATTTTTGAATTCTAGTGTGTGATTTTTACTTATTTATTTATCCGATGTGTGGACCAGTTTGTTGGTTGTTAAAACTCTTTATCAAAAGGAATCATTTAAACATAATGTATTATCTTCTAAGAGATTTATGTACAAAACACAAGAATTAATCTATCATTCCTTTTGTGATGAAAAATGTAAAGATTTTAGTTCCTTCTGTTGATTGAATGAACAGGGTAAATATCTTAGTAGAAATACATACACAAGGAAATAGGATGTTTTAAAGCTACAAAAACATTTATTAACTAGAAGTATCTATACATATAAAGAAAGATTCTGTTTGTCTGTATATATGTATGTATGTTTGTTTGTTTGTACAATGACTGAATGCACATCTTTTTGTTAAGTAAAAATGGTGGAGACCTACAAATACCAAAGTTCAATAAAGTCTACACCTTATTTTTGTTAAAAAAATTTTTTTACCTCTCATCTTCCAAAAAAAAAAAAAAAAAAAAAAATAAAATAAGAGTATAAATCGATGATATATTAACTCTTTACCTAATTTAATCCGCTCGCATCAGCTCTCCCACCACTGTGATCCTACCATAAGCTACTGTAATTGTTAGTTCATTATAATTGAGTAGAATGACTCAGATTACAATAATAGCTCAGTCGGTAGAGCGTTTGGCTAGAAACCACAGGGTTCCTAGTTCGATACTGGCCCTCACCAACTCAGCGTATGAGTAGCACAGGGATCTGTGCGGTAAAGTAAGGAGCTGATGGTAGGTGTGGCGCTCCACCTCAGATGCAAAAACAATCTCCTTGGTCTAGCACTAGTGAAAAGGGGATATACTCCCTCGCTGATTAGCTCATACCGACATTACTTTACTTTACTTTTACAATAATAATAGGATCTTATTTGAATAGAATGAGTTCTCGGGTAAATAGATATTGAACTTTGAAATATCCCCTCATACAGGTAAAACATACCAAGAAAATTTGGTACAGCGGTCGGGGAAATTTGATAGGCAAAGAGTTAAAAGATTAATTAAGAAAATGATTAAAAAATAGAATAGTAAAGGATAAAACATAATAAAAAGAAAATAAAAAAAAAATACAAATAATAAAAATAAACAACTTGAAAACAAGAATGATTAAAGAATAAAAGACAAATGTAGAAACAGAATTTTTATTAATCTATATATAAATTTGATTTTGGCATTAAATGACCCGTAAGGAGTTGATATGCCCTTAAACAGATAAACCAAAACTCCTCTTTGAAGGGCATTTTTCTACTTCTGTTTCATATGTAAGAACTAAAACCTTTGACTCATAAACTTTTTGTTCTATGTCTATTGCGAACACACATATCCTGTTTATATTTTGTCCTTCTTGTTTAGTCATGTGAAGAATAGAATGTTTATACATTGTTGTTTCTTCATACAGCTGAGGCTTCTCTTATCCTTTCTTATCTAAGAAAAAAAAAACACTTTCTAAAATCTACATTAAAATCTTGAGAACATGCAAGTTTCTAACCTTCTCTCTTGTCATTGGGTTGAGGAAGAAGACTTAAAGAAAAAAAAACAACCTTTTCCAGAGCTTGAAAAACTTTCTATGCTTTTTAGTATTTGTTGTCTTTCTAATGTAGATATAATCGTTAGAGTCAATAAAACTTGACATTTTTGATTGATAAATCCTACAGTCGTGCCAGTGATAATATAGGTTACATAAACAATCTATGTGTGCATAGTTGGAACATTAATGGCATCACAAACACATGATGCAATATACAATTATATATATACTAGCTAAAGTACCTGGTCCATGACCGGACTAAAATAAAATTTGGAACACCAGGGAGTGAGAGAGAAAGTGGAAGACAGTAGTTAGAGAAGGGGTAAGAGGAAAATAATTCTTGAAACTAAAATCATTGAGAATTTGTATATTTCAGGATTTGTATTTTCTGTTTTATAGTTTGAAATTATTACATATTACTATACAACAAATTGAAAGTATTTAATGTATATTTGTTTTTTTTTTGTTGTTTTTTTGTAAATTTTGTAACATCACATGTACCTAATAGAACAAAAAAACTTAACAATGTAATATATATTTAAATTACAACCGAATTAGATACATGTAAGGAAAGGAAAATAAGATAAACAAAAATATTGTTACTTAATGTAATACACGTTCTTGTAAGTATATCCAATTTGTTGAAAAATCCTTGTTTTTACAAAACAATTTTAACCCGCTTCACAAAAAAAATGCCAAAAATCTGCTCTGACCAATCTATGAATAAGTATTTGTCAATTTTATTTTATTTTTACTTTTAGCCCTTAAAAAACTCTAATAATAACAGAAGCTCAGAATTAAAATTGTGTTCATATTAGTAGTTGAAAGATTTCGCCATTTTATTCAAATGAAAAAGTAACCATAAACTTGTTTTGAAACAATTTTAATTTTTCCACATCAAGACAATACGCTTTTTTTTTTCACAGACATGTTTTCTTGATGATAAGTAGCCAATACACTGCTTTGAAACCAATGGTAACAATCAACCCTTTAATGTATTGTAATCCATAGCAAATAAATACAGCTCTTATACCCATAATCGAGCACTTTATTTTAAATTCTCCAACACTAAATAATTACGATATATGTATATAAATAAACACATATATTATGTATTATATATACACATGTATATATCTAATATATACACACACAGTAGTTACTTTAAAAAATAATTGTTTACAAAGGATTATTATTAATTACTTGAAACCATATAATTGCTAGAAATACTTCAAAAAATATTTGTGTAATTAGAAAGGAAACTTAAGTTGAACCATGTGTAATTGCATGCATAATATGTAATAGTTATTTGAAATCATATAATCACTTAAATTATTAGTATTAGATCATGTAAACAATTGATTATAGCTGCTAGGGAGAGTTATCTCCCCCTAATGATTCAAATCGGATACTCTCTAATAAGGAGGGAGACAAAATATGAACAATCAGGCAGACAAGGACTGGCCCCCATGTGTGATCACACACATGATACATATAGCTGAACTGTATCCAAAACCATCCACTCTATTTCCTTGTCAGTGAGAATAAATAAAACAAATATTGTTATTGTTAACATATTCACTGTTTTTATTATCAATTTTTTATATCCTACTTCTCGGGATATAACAATAGCAAAGTCTAAAATTTAAAAAACTGCAATGAACATTGAAAATCTAAAGTTATAACAATCAAACATTTACAAAAGAATCAGATTTCAGCATTAAATAACCCATAAAGAGTTGATACGCCACTAAACATATAAACTAAACTACAACTCCAAGTCAAAGTGGATGGCTTGTCGGTTGGGGCTGTAGAATACACCAACTGCAAAGGGGTAAAATCCCTCCAGTGGGGCCACCTGTTGGACATGGGTGGCGACCTGTAATGCTTAAGGATGGAACCCTGGTAGCTGAGCAGTCCATGACATGCAACATTCCACTTTGGCTCTTACTTAGGCTAGACAGGTGGTCAAAGAGGCCATCTCCGATCAATCGGCTGGTCACATCAAGCCCTATATGAATGTCCCAACCCTATTGCCTTTATGGCAAGCCCCAACCTTTTTTATCATATATGTGCTAGAAGGCAGTAAGTAAGTAAAGTCGTTGGAGTGGCCTAAAGTCGGTATCAGCCAATTAGCGAGGGAGTCTATCCCCTTTTCACTAGCGTTAGACCAAGGAGATTGTTTTTGGCATCTGAGGTGGAGCGCCACACCTACCATCAGCTCCTTACTTTACCACATAGATCCCTATGCTACTCATACGCTGAGTTGGCGAGGGCCAGAATCGAACTAGGAACCATGTGGTTTTTAGCCGAACGCTCTACCGACTGAGCTAGAATTGTCCTGGGTATGAAGTTAAACTCTATCTGATCATGAAGTTTCAGTTCTGGAAGTCAGGGAATTTAGAGTACCCCTTGATCACCATTATTCCCAGGTCCCACTCTGACCTAGAGTGGTAGTACCTTTTAGGGTCCATCTATGGGTTAAATAGAACAAAATGAGTTTTAAAAAATGTATTTAAAAAAGAAAATTGAGTACCAATCAAGAATGAATTTAAAAAGTCTCCGCATAAAATAACCGAATGGGTTGACATGTTGTAAAACCCAACCAAGTCAAAATGGACCTTGGAATAATGGCAACAAAGATGTCTCTGCTACACACTCATCCAAGCTCTAACCAACCGGATGCAGTATAGTATCATACCAAGGATATTTCATTATTATTATTACGGGCTGAGTATCTGTAGTTATTTATAACTACAAAATGCCACTGATTTTTGTTTAAGCTTGAAATTACTTTGTGTTGGTGTGCAACCACTTTCATGTGTGTGTATATATATATATATATATATATTATTTTGCAATCAGGTATCAACCCAATTCTATTTGTCCTTGGTTATTGACAGGTTGAAATGGCAAAATAGGTCACATGGTCCTTCTCCATCCCTAAATCAATACTTAGCCTACTTGTTTCAACTAGAATTGATTTTATATTTTAGACAATTATTCTAAGTATTTGTGATTTGTTAAGATGTTTGATCTAAAGAACTTAATTATTCTGAAATTGACACTCAAACTTTGATGGTTGCTATTATTACTCTTTTAGTAAACTGTTTTTTTGGGGGTTTTTTGGTTGATTGGTTTTTACGGCATGTCAACCCTTGTTGGGTTATTTTATGCTGAAGACATTTTGTTTTATTCATTCTTGATGGGTATTCAACATTCTTTTTAATTCAATTTTTTTCAAACTCAATTTAAAAAAAATTCAACCCATAGATGGGATCCTAACAGGTACTACCACTACAGGTCAGAGTGGACCTAGTAATAATAGTGATGAAGAAGCACTCCAAAGTTCCAGAATTGGAACTTCACCATTAGATGCAATTTTAACGTGATACTCAGGACATAAGATAGTTTAGTTGGTTCATGTTGGTTGTTTGTTTTGTTTTATGGCATATCAACCCTTTCTGGGTTATTTAATGCCGAATCAAGTCATTTCAATATTTGTTTATTTACAGTACCCGCAGTTGCTTAATTGGTCACCCATCACGGGTTCAGGTTTCAGTCTCTTCTTTCTCACAAGTTTTTCATGCTTCATGTCCTTGTGATTACAGTGATGAATGCATTCATGTACTTGTAAAATCCGTTAATTTAAAGGCATGTATCTAGTTTCATTTTATTATCATTATTATTATTATTATTATTATTATTATTAGGGAGTGCTGAAAAGTTCTCAGCCTGACCAAGAAGGAAATTACCTAGAGCTATGAAACATAAATGGGGAGTTGGGTGGAAGAGCCCCCTTTAAGGTAAGATTATAGTCGCCTTTAGCTCAGTTGGTAGAGCATCCACCTCAGAACCACAAGACTCTGGGTTTGATACCGGCCCTCACCAACTCAGCACATGAATAGCACAGCTTGAATCTGTGCAGTAAAGTGGGGAACTGACGGTAGGGGCAGTGTTCCACCTCAGACACAAAAACAATCTTCCTCGACTAGTGCTACTGAAAAGTGGATAGGCTCCCTCACTGTCTGGTTGATACAAACAATAAGCCACTCCACTGATTTGACTTTTACTATCTATTTTTAGAATTATTTTGCAATTTTGGGAATACTTGAATAATTTTACTAATTTTGTAGTTGGAACTTTTATCTTTCCTTAAAAGTGATTTCTCATTATTATTATTGTTTTTTTTTTAGTGAAAGTTTTTGATGAATTTAACTTAAAATTTGTTTTTTTTATCTTTAGGTTCTCCTGTTAAATAATGGATTGGTGTAATATTTGAATTTTCAGGTAGCATAGTGTAGTTTGAAATGGTCACAGGAAAAACCCATTAGGTCATCCAGGTTTGATTGATAGGTAATGACTTTGGGGTCATTTGAGATGTGGCTTTTGATTGGATTAGAAAGTCACATGATCAGGTGACATTAGAAAGTTAAATTGAATCACTAGTCAGTAAGAAAATCCTATATATTTGAATTTTCAGGAAGCATAGTGTAGTTTGAAATGGTCACAGGAAAACCCGTTAGGTCATCCAGGTTTGATTGATAGGTAATGACTTTGGGGTCATTTGAGATGTGGCTTTTGATTGGATTAGAAAGTCACATGATCAGGTGACATTAGAAAATTAAATTGAATCACTAGTCAGTAAGAAAATCCTATATATTTGAATTTTAGCAAAACATTTGATACAGTATCTCATTATTGATTACTAGTGAAAATGAAAAATTTGTGTATTTCTAAAAAAAATTACTAAATATTGTGAGATATTGTGTGACAGATAGAACTATGAAAGTAAAAATTAGTAACAATTATTCTGAAATGGTGTATATACTGTCTGGTGTTCCTCTGGGATGAGTCCTCAGACTTTTGTTGCTTTTGATATTCATAAATAATTCACCTAATGATTTACCTAAAATCAGAAATAGAACTATTTGCTGATGATGTTGAACTAATTTATAGACTATTATCAAAAAGAATAACACAAATCAATCTAAATAAATTATACTGAATATAATGTTAAACAAATGTATATAACACTTTTGGTTTAAAACTTTGAAAAGCAAAGTTCTTTTTTTTTTTTGTTATTCATTTTCTTTTAACTAGTCAACACAATCTTAAATAACTTTTCATGTAATTTCACCTTAAATTTTGATTCAAGAATTTTGCTTTTATTTTATCAAGTTTCATTTCAGTAATTGTCAGTATCTTGTCAATTTGTTCTTTGTTTCATTATTTTGTGCCCTCATCTCTGCCACTGTAAACTCATTCCAAGGAATCTTCTTTGTTTTTGTACAGGTTTTCATTACTTTTGTGGTCTTTCTTTGTTAATTGCATTATGGGATATTACAGACAGTGTTTTATTTTTTTAATAATAATAATAATAATAATAATAATAATGAGGGTGAAAGTGATACCAATTGTAATTGGTGCACTTAGAACGATCCCCGAAAGTTTAGATAACAGATTTGAGGAACTGGAAATCAAAGTAAAAATTAAGACCATCCAGACAACAGCATTGTCAAAATCAACCTAAATACTCAGAAGAGTCCTGGAAACTAGCGGAGACTTGCTGTCACTCACCCCCCCCCAATAATTTACAAACCTTGAAAATGAAATGCACAAGAATATCTTTTTACTTGTAATATCTTTTCACTCCAATTTTTACAGATTCATTGTCTGCGGTTTTCTATAACATTGTAAGCAAATGGTATTAAGTTGTGAATAGATAAATTATTTTTAAAAAAGCAAGCAGCCAGAAGAAAGACAAGGTTCATCTTGTCCAGTAGGCTAGATGTAACTGTTACATAATGCATGGGTTCCCTACCAATTATGACTGTAGTGTACTAAAATTTAAATGATGGTATTGTTGAGAGTTTTTGATATAAGGCATGAGGCAAATGGTCACTCCTAAATATAGACTCATTGACTATCACGTGACCTGAGAAAGATTCCCACTGTCCAATCACTAGCAGTGCTGCTGCTGCTGTTGGTGTACATATAGAGGTCTGATTCTTAAACTTATGTCATTGACATTTGGACCATCTTGGACGTCGGACTTACAAAGAATACTATAACACCGGATTCTTATTGGCTTGCTTACTTATTTACTACGTCTGGAACTAAGGATGCCGACCAGATACTTAACAGGTATTGTAAATGGAAAGTTACCATTATAACCGTTATAAGAAGTTATTGACAAACAGTTCACCTTTCACTGACCTATCCACTGATTTCTCATTGGCTGAAGGCAAAGCACGAGAAGGGAACTGAATTAGGTTAGTTAGATTTTGGTGGTTAGTTGAAGGAAGCAGACGTGATGGTTATCTGTTCCCAGGTAAGCCATCTTCTCACCGTATGGTTGAACACTTTTGGGCTTTGGTTTTAATATAAAGACATCTTTGAAAAATAAACAAAGTCTTGCATCATCATTTCAAAACAAAGATCTCTTTTGTATCAAAAGGGTAATAAATCTATGTTAACCTTTCTTCCAGATTTCAATGTTGTTATTTGATAACTTAGACACAACAGTTAGACAATAAGTCTAAAAGAAGGAACATTCTGAATTCCAACTTGCTTTGCTTTGCTTAAAAAAATGATCATGACATTTGGATTGGGTAAATTCCATACTTTGATGGCAAGAATCTGAATGGAGAGAATAAAACAACAGATTTCATAAACACTTGAGATGTTGTGTCTTTCTTCCTCCAACTGACAATTAGCCATTACTGACATAGCAGTTATTGGTGACTATACTACATTTCTCTTCTGAAGTTTGAGACACTTATTTTCTTTTTCTTGATTCCTATGTTATCAATCTCAACCCCAGGTCTACTAATAGGATTTTTTTATCATAACATATGTGCCAATTCTTTTAATTTCTGTATAGTTGTAAAATGGCGCTAATACCATTGGGAAAAGTAGGAATCCAATTCTCCCTCCAGCTATGGGCAAATAGCAGGGCAGACTGGGCTCTTTAACCATGGCTAGATAACCAGTCTAGGAGAAGGAAAACTCTGAATTCAAACCTGTTAAACTCCGCTTAAGAAATCGACCTTGTGTCACATCCTGCTCGTGCAGAGGAGTTGATAAATATATATAGTTTTAAAAAGAAAGAAAAGAATATAAAAGAGGGAATGGTCCAGAAACAAAACATTGAATATCAACCATGCATTTCAAAATTTCAGAAGATAAACTTTTGGTTTTGTAACAAAATTCTCTTCTAATCATCCGATTGTGGAAGAAAGATACGTCTCTGTTAATCTGAGATCTACCAAAAAAGTTTCATCCTGTAATTTTCTTTGACATTTACTTTGAAAATTAAGGTTTAAAAAAAATGTTAAAAAAGAAAAGATAGTTAGCGTTGGTGTTATGTAACCAAGTGAAGGGAAAAGTAATTTCGAAAGGAAAAAGAATCTTTAAATAAATAATAATTGCTTCAAGAAATTGTGAATTTAAATTTGTGTGGCTGAGTCATTCTGTGTTATTATTCTTTTAACTTGTTGAGTTGGTTATCTGGTTGGCTGTTTTAATTTTAGGATTGGGAAAGGCTGTCAAAAAATCAAATCTTTTTCACACTACAATGCTTCATGTGCTTGTAAAATAGATTTTCACATCATATTTAATGTTTATATTAAATTCTCATATACAGGGTAATTAAAAAATCATAGTTTTTATATATATTATGAACTAGCAGTGGCTACCCGGCGACACCAGGGTAGAGGGGGATTTTTTAAAAAATTAGTCCCACAGGTCCATTATTACTGAATTGTGAGTTGAATCCTCGTGTGATTCCCCATTTAAATCCCTATATAAAAAAAAATAGACCTTGCATTAATCCAGCTACTCTGAAAAGAAATGTTAATGTCTACTATCTAAAATATCAAATGAAAAAAAAATCCATGCTGTTATCATTTAAATTTTATTTTTTAATTATCTTCACAAATATAAATCAAATCTCTATTATTTTTGCTCAAAAACCAAGCACTGGTGATAGTTAATGTGTATATATATTTACTTTGTTGTTAATTGTTTTATTTTCGAAGTTTCCTCCGGACATACATGTACACACAACTGCTCTTTATATATGTATAGATTTATTATATAAAGAGGAGTCTGAGTTGGAAGTGCCAAAAATAGAAGAGTAAGAGTTGGAGTCAGAGGTTTTGTGCTCCAAGTCCAAAGTTCTGGTCATAAATACTTTGACTAAATTTTGATTAACCAGAACCTTATGACCACCTGCATAACAACAATAATAATAAAAAATCTTTTGATATGCACATTGACCCCAAATGAATGTTGGCGCCCCACAAACTGTGTAATTTTGGAAATTCTCTGATATTGTCTTTTAGCCATAACAACTTGGCTTTTATAAAAAAAAAAGGATCTCTCTCTTCTCTTTCTCTCTCTCTCTCTCTCTGTGATGGCATTCACCCTGGGTCAGTTGAGCTGGCTCCACTCAATGAATTCACAGTATCCTTAATGAAGGCAGACCAATGCGCAGCGATCCAACACAATTGAAGTTATAAGCATCACCCAATTGCAGTTCCATCAACGAACATAAAGGTCAGGGAATTGCAAGGTTCGGATTTCAATACTGGTCCCCACCAACTCGGTGCATGAATAGCACAGATTGGGTAATCTAATCTGTGTGGTAAGGTAGGGAGCTGACAGTAGGTGTTGCGCTCCACCGCAACAAAATAAATCTCGCTGGTCTAGCAAAAAGAGAATAGATTCCATTGCTGTCCTGCAGATACCGACAAAGCCTCTCTGCCAACTTTTAAAATTTTATTGCTGGGTCCGAATTCAGAGTTTTCCTTCTCTTTAACTGGTTGTCATACCAAGGCTTAAGAACCCAATCTGGCCTAGTATTTACCCATAGCTGGGGGGGAGAGAAGGATGGATTTGTGCATTTCCTGAGGGCATTAACATGAAATAAAACAAAAACAGCTTCATCCAAATTTGAACTCTGGTCACCATGTCCATTTCCTAAGACGATAACCATTATGCCACATGCCTCCACCTTGTACAAAAATGTATCTACACAATCATTTTAAACAGGTAAACACTTCATTATTTCAAAAAGATCAATTTAGACCATTGATGTGACCCTAACAGGAACTACTATTCTGGGTCAGAGTAGATTTGGGAGTAATGACAACAAAGGGTTAACGCCACACTCCCCAAAGCTCCAGAATTGAACCCTCACCACCACTACCAGATTTAGTTTATTGTTATACCCAGGACTAGTGAGTAGTAGTTTACATGTTAGTAGCATTGAGAATAGATGTGTGTGACTGTTGGGTTCCACTTTGGATGTGAACATATGGCTTTACTCAACTGAATGGTTAGAAGTGTGCAATTGGTCTGTGTACATTTCTGTTTATATAGCCAACTTAAGGATGTTTAAACTCTACTTCCGGTTTGGAGAATCACTAAAGATTTTGATTGCTTGGCTCAGGAATTTGTCTTTCTTTCTTTCCTTCTTTCTTTATAAAATTTTGTATGAGTTAATTATAGTGGCCAAATGTCCGCAAGTTGGTAGAATCAGACGTCTGAATTTACTCTACTGACCCTGTAAATCTCTCTCTGTGTTCAACATGTGATGAGCCAGATAAGTAAAAATGCAGGAAATTAACTGGTAAGAGTTTCCACCTAGGAACCACAAGGTTCCAGGTTTGATACCGGCCCTCGCCAACTCAGTGTATGAGTAGCACAGGGATATCTGCAGTAAAGTGAGGAGCTGATGATAGGTGTGACGCTCCATCTCAGATGCAAAAACAATCTCCTTGATCTAGTGCTAGTGAAACGGGGATAGACTCCCTGGCTGTCTGGCTGATACCGACTTTACGCTACTCCGATGATTTTACTTTACTCACAATACTAAATAATTTGGTGGTTTGAAAGTCTTGTCACATTTTTTTTTTAGAGGTAAAATAATTACTTAATACAACCTGAAATTCTAGAAAATAATTCAATTTTTAAAGATTTTTTCTTAGAGGTAAAATAATTGCATAACATATTATTAAAACAAAAAATAATGAAAGTTAAAACAATATATAGTGGTGACAAGACTTTCGGACCATCCTGTAGATTTATGTACAGCATGGTCGGAAAGTCTTGTCACCCCAACATATTGTTTTTTTTTTTGTTTTTTTTAGAGGTAAAATAATTACATAACTTATATATATATCATTAAAACAAAAAAATAATGAAGGCTAAAATGATATGTAGGGGTGACAAGACTTTCAAACCACCCTGTACTGTGACCTGAGGGTTATGAAACTCCTGTTTAGAAAGTAACCAATTCAAAACGGCAGTTTAATTCTTAATAGGTGCTTGATTTATATGACTTTGTAGTTGTCCATGGTGCAGCCTGTTTTCAGTATCAGCCAAACAATAAGGGAGTCTATCCCCTTTTCACTAGCGCTAGACCAGGGAAATTGTTTTTTTCTGAGTTGGGATGCTAGACCTACCATCAGCTCCTAGATGCTTTGCCACACAGATCAGATTACCCAAGATCTGTTACTCATGCACAGTGTTGGCAGGGACCAGTATTGGACCCAGAATCTTATGATTCCTAAGTAAATGCTCCACTGACTGTGCTAAACCGTCCCCAGGATTAAATTAAACTAAACTTAAGAACCTCTTGCAATTGTTGCATACCCTTTCTTACTTCTTACTTCTGGTTGTATTTTCTTCTGGCCAGCTTTGGTTCTATTTTCTAAGGCCTAGCGTCTGGACTTTCTTGGGGACTTCAGGTCTGGTTTCTGTTAGGGATTTCTCCTTATCAGAAGCCCTGTGTCATTGTTAGTTTTTTGGTAATAAACACAAGACTTTGATTTACTTTGATGTTACTTTATTTTCAATCCCCAACCCAGACATCTGCGCAGGTGAGACTTACATCCTACGAGCTCGGCTCCTACCTTCTAACTGACTGAGACTTACTTACTATCTAAACCGGAAGAGAGGGTCCTCTCTACCAGTTCTCACGGTATCCACCGGAAGGTTAGGACTGAGGTCAAGCCTTGTCACTCATCCTTCAAGGCCGTGGGCTGTAGCTTATAACGGCCATTTTGATTTCTACACTATTGCCATAAATATTAGGTATCTAATAATTATGTAACACAATGAGATTAGTAAAAACTTTTCACTCTGATAATCTAGAGTTTTTAGAGAAACTTTTTTTCATTTTATTAAGACTATTTTAGGAAAACAAGAATGGCCTTAAAATTGTCATGAGTAAAATTGTAACCATATTTTATTTTCCAGGCGGTTAAGTTTGATGTTATTTTTGTTTTTAAATTTAAAAATAGATGAAAGTAGATATCAGGTATTGGCTGGGAGAAATATAAGATAAAACTATTGATTTTACAAGATGACTTCATTTTTATTTTGTGTGATCAAAGAAAGCAAAGTATCATGGGATACGCTTTTGATCTATTTATCTATCACCATTTATAAATGAACAGTTTTGAGTCTTTTCAATAAAGATACAAAGGATAATAAAAGAAAAAGAAAAGAAAAGTATGTAAAATTTTGATAAGTTTTAAACTTTTTCTTATATTGAGTGAATAATTCAGAATTGAAATGAGGGAACAAAACATGAAAATCTTATGTTGCAAGTTGTGACTTATAAAAATATGATGAAATATCATAGGGTTTTTTTTATTGGGCAGTATACTCAAATAGAAAAGCAAAAGAAAAAAAAAATCTTATTATAATGGAGATTGTGTGTTTTTCTGTCTGTAACCGAAACTATATTACTACTCAAGACACAATTCCCTTAGTTATTGACATCACATTCTCAATGATTTTATTTTTAATTTAACCTCAATTATTAATAAAATTGTTTTACATTATTAATACTGTTAACCATATCTACATACTAACAACATTCAATTATATTTATATATACAACAAAATAGCGGTTGACAGTGTGTACGGGAAGGCTAATTTGCATATTGATATTAAAAAATCGAATTTAATAAATATGTGTCCAGTGTTATTGATTTCTAACTGTTTAGTTTTATTTTAATGAATATAAGCAAAAATCTCTTCAATGAATCTTAAATGAAATCCATTAACAAGAAAAACTATATGTCATTTTATTCTTTACTTCCTCTTTTAACTAAATACTTAAATTAGAAAAAAATAACAATGAAAGAGGAGAGTGATGGAAGAGTAAGTTTCAGTTCTATTTTTCTATTATACCCCCTCTGTTTCAAATCTTTATATCTGCATTCTTATTTAGTTTCATAAGCCTTTCTAATTTAATACAATATTTTATTTCATTAAAACTTAAATACTTGCACCCGGAGGGTGCATATATTTGCTAGTATATATAATGTGTTTGTGTTTATAAGGAAAAATGGAAATAAATTTGATGGTATGTAAATATATAAAATATGAAAAAACAAAGTATTCAGAGGATATTTCTAACTGTAATAAAATTGTTTTTTCATATTTTATATATCTATACATACACACACACACACACACACACCAAGGGCCGGGTTAGCTCAGTCGGTAGATTGTTCGGCTAAAAACCACAAGGTTCCTAGTTCGATACCCACCCTCGCCAACTCAGCGTTATGAGTAGCACCGGGATCTGTGCGTTAAAGTAAGAGCTGATGGTAGGTGTGGCGCTCCACCTCAGACGCTAAAATAATCTCCTTGGTCTAGCGCTAGTGAAAAGGGGATAGACTCCCTCGCTGCTTGGCTGATACCGACATTAGGCCGCCCTGACGACTTTACTTACTTACTTATATATATATATATATATATATATATATATATAACACACAATAGACCAGATGAATTGGGAATGTTTCTATTTGGGACCTTCTTTATCCTCCATATATCAGCAAGGCATACCCATAGCTGCACACACACAGACACACACACACACATACATACATACATACAGACACACACACACATACATACTTATATATATATATATATATATATATATATATAAACACATTTATACTCTCTCTCTCTCTCTCTCTCTCTCTCTCTCTCTCTCTCTCTCTCTCTATCTCTATAATATATATATATATATATATATATATATATATATAATGTGTGTGTGTGTGTGTGTATAATGCCTTGATCTTTTTAAGTCAATTTTAAGCAGTATGGTACCATATTACAAAAAGACAACTTTTAAAAATATCATCTCCCTTCATGCCAAGTATAGGTTCATAGTTTAATATTATTAGCACTAAAATCCAGTGCTTCATAAGTGTCTGAAGTGAACACACCTATCTATTTATTTATCTTATATTTAGTCAGCAGTTTTTCATTAATGCCTGTTTAGTTAAAAGGACAGACAAAGAAATCTTAGAATAAAATCACCTGTAAGCACATCTGGTTCTCTGCCCAGGATTGAAGTGACCCTCCATAATCCTTTGTCTACAATCAAGGTGTCACTTTTTAGCCCTCTGCCTAATATCAAAGTGTCACTCCTTCTACCTAAGATCAAAGTTTAGTTGCTCAGTGATAATTATACATATCTTGCTTTTATGATTTTCCTTTTCATTCTCTTATCTTAAAAGCTAAATTAAATGTTGAAGTCTTTTATATTAGACTAGTAGCGGCTACCCGGCGTCGCCAAGGTAGAGGGGGATTTTTTTTAAAGTTAGTCCCGCATTAACTGAATCGTGAGTTGAATCCTCGTGGGATGCCCCATTTAAATCTCTATGTAAAAAAAAAAAAAAAGACCTTGCATTGATCCAGCTACTCTGAAAAGAAATGTTAATGTCTACTATCTAAAATATTAAATGAAAAATAAAATCCATGCTATCATCATTTAAATTTTATTTTTTAATTATCTTCATGAATATAAATCAAGTCTCTATTATTTTTGCTCAAAAACCAAGCACTGGTGACATTTAATGTGTATATATATTTAGTTTGTCGTTAATTGTTTTATTTTTGAATTTTCCTCCGGACATACATATACACACAACTGCATCTTTATATATGTATAGATGATGGTAGAATTTGAGATAATCAGTTCCTCCTGTCAAAATGAGTTCTTCTATGACTTATATATTGTAGGAAGAGCGTGGTGTAATGGTTAAAGTCATGGGAAATGGACTCGTCAACCCGAGTTCAAATCCTGGACGTGGCAATTATTTCACTTTGCACTAATACCCTTGGGAAAGGTATGAATCCTACTCTCCCTCCAGCTATGGGTAAATAGTAGGGCAGACTGGGCTCTTTAACCTTGGTTAGGCAACCGGTCTAGGAGAAGGAAAACTCTGAATTCAAACCTGTTGAACTCCGCTTAGATTGACCTTGTGTCGCATCCTGCTCGTGCGGAGGGGTTGGTAAATATATATATATTGTAGTCACACTAAAAGTTTTATTCAACTTTGTCTCTTCTTTTTATTTATTTGTTTTCCTTTTCTAATCTCATTATCTTAAAAATGCACCTTTTATATCCACCTGCTAAATTTCTTTTTTCTTTTCTTTTTTTTTTTTCTTTTTGCATTGTTGATTTTATTATCCACATTTTTTCATTTTTATAATCCTAAATCAAATTTGATGTTTCTTTGCAATGGTGAACAAAAATACAAAAGCCGCATATGCCACATCACAATAGAATATACATTTTTAATTGTTTTCTTTTACATATATAGATATATAGGTGAATGGTAACAAGTGTTTCTGTGATAGGATTCAACCAAAATTGAAAACCCAAACATACATATAAAGATTTTGCGTATATAAATATAGATATCAGTGTATGTGCATATTTTTTCATATGTGAAGTAAATTATAAATGAATAAATATATGAAAATATTAATATATCAGAAGTAAATTCATTTTGGCATCTTCAAGTCTGAATTAGAAAATCTGAATTGAAGAGGCAAAGGTACCTGAAATTAATTTATTTCTGATGTATTAAGGTTTTGAGATATATATATATATAGAGAGAGAGGGGCCAGGTTAGCTCAGTCGGTAGAGCGTTCGGCTAGAAACCACAAGGTTCCTAGTTCGATACCGGTCCTCGCCAACTCAGCGTATGAGTAGCACAGGGATCTGTGCGGTAAAGTAAGGAGCTGATGGTAGGTGTGGTGCTCCACCTCAGATGCTAAAAAACAGTCTCCTTGGTCTAGCGCTATTGAAAAGGGGATAGACTCCCTCGCTGACTGGCTAATACCGACTTTAGGCTGCCCCGTCGACTTTACTTTACTTATAATATATATATATATATATATATATATATATATATAAACTCTGTGGGTTAAAAAAAACAAAAAAGTCCCGGCACTATAATTTGTAAAATTTTGTATTACAAAATATAAATCTATATCCGGAGAAAAAAACTTATAAAAAAACAAAAAAAACGACTAAAACATATGCACCTGAAAATAATCAACCAGCGCTACTGTAATGGACAAAAGAAAAAATACCGAAAGAGTTGCCTAAGTTAAATATGCTAAAGTGCTCAATACTCTAAGTAGAGCAAATAATCATAGTAAAGCCTAATGAGTCAGAGACTATCTACCTTGGTTTCTCCTAACGAAGCATCAAGATAATTCTGACTGAAAAAGTGTTGGTGCAGAAAACATTTTATTGTTAAAGACTGTCACAAGTAAGCATTAAAAATCTTATGCTAATTTTTCATGCCTTCTTGTGACAGTTTTTAACAATAAAATCTTCTCTGCACCAACACTTTTTCAGTCAGAATTATCCTGAAGATCCATTAGGAGAAAGCTAGGTAAATATTTTCTGACTCATTAGGCTTTACTATTATATATATAAAGTACAAAACCGCATGTGCCATTGGGTCTTCTACCAACACACTGGGTGTGCCTGTTTGCAAAATGCTTATCCCAGGATGTATCCAAAGTGTTTGTATACAGGTAAAACAATAAAATGTATACACACTTATTAGTTGCTTAGTTATTATCATCTATGATTCTTTCGTGCAGGGTGGGGGTGGGGGTGGGGGTATCAAAATAATTTTTTTTTAATCAACCGAGTGGTAATAAAAAAATAAAACAAAACCTTGATAGATTTTATATATATTTTCAAAGCTTATGTAAAGCCCAACATATGGTGTCTGTTAATGATCCTACCTATTTGCAAAGTTTTGTGAGTGATGAGGGTCTGGTTTATTAACCCAACATTGTGTTTTAAGTAAGTAAAGTAAAGTTGACGGGGCGGCCTAAAGTCGGTATCAGCCAGTCAGCGAGGGAGTCTATACCCTTTTCAATAGCGCTAGACCAAGGAGATTGTTTTTTAGCATCTGAGGTGGAACGCCACACCTACCATCAGCTCCTTACTTTACCGCACAGATCCCTGTGCTACTCATACGCTGAGTTGGCGAGGACCGGTATCGAACTAGGAACCTTGCGGTTTCTAGCCGAATGCTCTACCGACTGAGCTAAGCCGGCCCTTATTTTGGGAGGACTCCTCATGGTGTGGTGGCTAATGTGCAGGACAGAGACATTGTAGTAAACGAGTTCAAACTCCATTCACACTATTACATTCACTCTCAGATAAAAATACTCTTGGGAAAAGTATGAACCCACTTATACCCCAGCTATGGGTTAAATAGTACCACTACTGTTCTTCTACAAGGATTAGGAATCGCAAGGTTCTGGGTTTAATATCAGTCCCCACCAACTCAGTGTATGAACCGGACAGCTTGGGTAATCTGATCTGTGTGGTAAAGGATCTAGGAACTGACAGTAGGTGTGGTGCCCCACCTCAGCAAAAACAATCTCCCTGGTTTAGCAGTAGTGAAAAGGGGATAGACTCCCCCATTGTTTGGCTGATACCGAAAATAGGTAGCACCAAGGACTACTACAAGGCCATATGAATTAAGCACCCAGTAAGAATTAAACTCAGATACAAAAACAATCTCCCTGGTCTAGTGCTAGCAAAAAGGGGATAGACTCCCTTGCTATCCAGCTGGTACTGACAATAGGCCATTCCCCATACTTTATTTACTACATAACCACTGGAATGTGTGTTTGTTTATAACTAGTTTCTTCTCTTGTGAACTTATGCAATCATATTCAGTCAATGAATTTTGCAGCAATTCTTACAAATATTTAAATAGGCTTAGCTTAGTCTGGCACAAGGACAAGAGTAATTGTTGTAAATCTGCTTTATTGATTCTTTTTTTTTTCTCTCCAAGCAAATAACACATTTTTAGCTAATAACATAAGTCACAGCTGTGTTTGTTTTACTTTCTGTCGATTCTTTTTATAATTTCAATAAAATTGCAAACTTTCTGTTTTGTTGGTATCAACTTCCATTTCTGTAATCATATTTTCATATACATTTGTATCAAGTTTAGGACATTTTAATAGGTAAATATCAATAAAAAGAGATTTGAAAACCAAATTGACCCTCAGTTTATATACTGTTTATAAAGAAATGGGCATCCCATTATGGTGTAATGGTTAACAAGCTAGATCCATTAGGACTGAATAGTGAGTTCAATCCCCACACTGACTGAGGGTTTTATTGTCCCGGGTATGATGTTAAACTCTATTTGATGGTGAAGCTCTGGGGAGTGTGGAGTACCTCTACATTGCCATTACTCCCAGGTTGTTTTTGCTGAGATGGGTCACCACACCTACTGTCAGCTCCCAGATGCTTTACCACAGAGATCAAATTACAGCAAGCTGTGTGGTTCATGCACTGATTTGGTAGGGACTGGTATTAAATCCACTCAGACCCGGAGTGGTAGTACCTGTTAGGGTCCCATCTGTGGGTTACATAGAAAAAAATGAGTTAACAAAAAATTTTTTTTTTTAAATTGTTTAAAAACAAAATTCCGAATACTTATCAAGCATAAATAGAACAAAACGTCTTCAGCATAAAATAACCCAACAATGGTTGACATGCCGTAAAATCCAACTAACCAAACCAAAATCTATCAATCATTTTTTTTTTAAAGTTTAACTATAGAATTCACTCAGTTCATCAGACAAGGAACACTTTTGCATGTTCAAATTTTCAAGGTCTTTTACAAATGAACAATGAACAATATAATGGAAGCGACTTCCTTTGAATGTTGGAAAGATTCTTTTAATTTGGTTCTTTTGTAATTTATTTTGGTTCGAGATCCTAATCATTAAAAGAATTTTTAATTTCCTCACAAAGTTTTTTTTTTTTTTTTTTTTTTTGGCTTGAAATAAACCCACCACCATTGGTCAAATTGCGCAAGGCTGAGGATAGTAGCATTAAAATGTAGGTTATAATACTATAATTCTATCTTTCAATTACTCTATGAGAATTTCAACTGTGGCACTCTCTCTATATCTATCTATCTATCTATCTATCTATCTATATATATATATATATATATATATATATATATATATAATCATTATTGATTTTGTTGAAAATTGTGCAACTGTAGATGGTACTTCTTATTACCAACTCATTAGGCAGAATATTCACCTTATTTATTGAATAACCTTCATATATATATATATATATATATGTATATGTAGTTGATGTTGAATCTATGTATGCTTCTCTATAAATAAATATATATGTATTGTTATTGGGAAATTCTTTGGTAATATTGGAAGCACTGGAAATATAAAGAGAACAGAATTCTAATAGATGAATGTTGTTTTGCTTTTGGTCTACCTTATTTTATCCAATATTTTGGGTGGCCTCCACCCTTTTTCAAGGCTTTTGTAGAATAAGTGTGATTCAAATAATAAAAATATGGAAAAGTTCTTTGTTTTCAATGTTTCCAATATTACCAAAAATGTTCCCAATAACAATACACACACACACACACACATATATATGTGAAAGGATGGAAGTGAATCCGACGGTATGTAGTATATTAAGAAAATTGAAAAAACACAGGTTTAAATAAGTTGAGTGGTAAGTTTATTGTCCGACGCTGCAGTGTTTCGATCTATTAATTAGATCATCTTCAGGGCATTTGTTGGTATAAGGAAGGTGATAAAAAAATCTTTATCACAGAATAACGAGAAAAGCTTGCTTTTCTCGTTATTCTGTGACAAATTATTATTATTCTGTGTTTTTTTCAATTTTCTTAATATATATATATATATATATATATATACTGTAATTTAAAAAATAAAATACTTGATTTTTTTGGTTTTAATAACAATAAGAGACATGTACATGTTTTAATATCTTAGTTCTGTTAAAATCATGTGTATTTGTGAATACAGAAAGTAAAAATGCTATAGATATGTATATATGTCTGTATTTGCATACATATGTATATATGTTTATATATATGGGAACAGTGTTGCCCATTAAGTATAAATGTGTATGTATGAAAGTGAATATTAGCATGTTGTATCTAGCACCCCATGGGGCCAGAATGTGGAACAAAATCGGTTTAAAGTGGGGTGCCTCACAAGAAGCAAGCCTTCTATGATACCATTTTTTAAAATTGCTCATTCCCTTTGAGTGGTGCTTCAGGCGCCAGACAATCAACTCAACCCTTATTCCTTTTAGGTGAATTGTGAAGGTCATGCCTGGGGTGTGGGGAAGCCTCTTGGAACTGAGCCAGTATTAATTTTTAAACTATCTGGCACAATTTACCAGGCGGCTTGACAAAAGTTTGGACGCGTTTGTATTTCAGCAAATATCTGCTAAATAAAAGAAAATATGGCTATTTTTTTAATGCATTGTGCCTGTCTGATGTGAGAGGGCTGGTTTAGCTCAGTCAGTAAAGCACCTGTCTAGGAATAGCAAGGTTCCTGGTTTGATACCAGTCTCCACTAACTCAGTGAGTAATCTGATTTTTGTGGTAAAGTGGGTAGCTGACACTAGGTGTGGCGCTCCATCTCAGCAAAAACAATCTCCCTGGTCTAGCGTTAGCGAAAAAGGGAATAGACTCCCTCGCTATTCGGCTGATAATGACAATAGGCCACTCCACCAACTTTTACTTTCTATGTGTGAACATGTGTTGAGAGGGATGTAATTATATATGTGTGTATGTATATGATTATATGTGCATGGGTTTGTGTATATTTGTGTGTATTATATATAAACAACAGTGTATGGTTATCACTATTTCACTTGGTGAGTAAGTGGTGGGCCAATATTTGTGATATTATTAGGAGAGTGCTCAA
>CM042149.1:21384914-21412414 GCA_023376005.1 Doryteuthis pealeii
ATAATTTGTACACAATTGATTTCAACTATTCCTATGTAATACTAATCAGGTGCAAATAATTATCTGTACTATTTCTCTGAATGTTTGAGATGAGGCTTGAAGATTAGTATTATCTGCGTTATTTGGACAATGAAGATGGGGACAATAGTCCGAATAACGCAGATAATACTAATTATCTGTAGTTCTCAATCATTTTAAACAGGTAAATACTTCATACAGTTTCAATACCAGTGTATTGGCTCTTAAAAGATAAAGTAAAAAAAACTTGAATTTTTTATGCTGGCCTTCAAGGCCCTCTTCACTTTGAAGATTAGTGCAACTTCATTACTGTACTTTTATGTGTGCATGTGTATGTGTGCATCTGTACACTGAATAAAGTATGAAAGACGTGGTCTGTATTGTTCAGACGTCAAAAGTAGAATTGCAAATGGCTACCACCATGGCTCTATTTATATTGTATATCTGGTCAAGGGCAGATCACCCTGTTCAGCCTAGACACAGGGGCAGATCACTCTATTTTACTCGCAAAAATTATAATATTCTTCTGCAAAATTCAATCTGTCATTGACATTCTTTTTTGACAACAAAGGTTTCTTAGCATAAAATTACTGTGAGTTTTCTTGTGGTAGTTTTTTGAGATACTCTTCCCATTTGGAACTCTTTTGCCAAATTTGTCAGGGATTTTTCTGTCTTTGAGAGCAGCAAATTTTATTCAATGGTCATCTCTTTTTGTATTAGCTTTTGCACAAACAAAACCCATTTTTCTTGAAGTAGAACCGTTTTTGGCAAAATTTAAACCTATTCTCTGCACAATGAACAATGATGTCTACGTTTTCACTATTTAAGATATTGAAAGTCTGTTTATATTGTGTACCTTTCTGAGTTATTCCTATAATTCTGTTTGTTTTTTTGTTTTTTTTTTTTGTTTTTTTTTTGTTGTATTTTTAAATATTTTCATTAAATTGAGGACACTTTTTTGGTGACATTTTCAATTTAAGCTATAAGTATTTTATTACTATTCATCATCATTAAGTTGTGCTAACAGCATGGATCTCCATAACTCTTCCTTGCCATCCATCTCTATCGACTATCGCTTCTGGCAGGTCCTTTGTACAGCATCTAGTATCTACGCAAAGCTGATTGATGTAGTTTTTTTTTTTTTTGCTGGCTGGCCCACACTAGTGTGTCAATGTTTAGGAGCACATAGAATATCATTTATGAGCTTGTCCTTACTTCTCTAGAAGCTTTTGAAAATAGAAAAAATTCCATTAAAAAATCTCAAATTTTACTAACTCAAGTGATGTTTAAAAAAAAAAATTAGCAAAATCGAGTCATGCTCTTTTTTTTTCTTTTTTTTTTTTTACTCACCAGTGTACGTATGTAACATGAAGACTAAAGATGGTAAAGATCTGATTGATTGATTTTAACCCATTTAGGGTCATTTCATGCTAAACGTTAAATTGTGAGGGATGGCCAAATATGTTACATCTTTGTCAAAGATTTTCTTGATTTTGACAGCAGTTGTCTGTTGTTAAATGGATTGGGAATAGATTTAAGGGATAATTAAGATTGATTGATTAATTGATTTTAATGGCACATCAACTCATCCAGGGTTATTTTATGCAAAGCTGTAAATTGTAAAGGATGGTCAAATTCAATGTCTTTTTCAAGGATTTTCTTGAATTTGACAGCATGCTGCTAGCAGTTGCTCATTGCTAAATGGATCGGGAATCAATTTAAGGGACAAGTTTATAGGGTAAAGTTAAAGTTAATTGTTATATTTTCTGTTATAACTTTATAGTAAAGAGATCCACTACAAATAAAACTAACAATCAGGTTTTTTTTTAAAGACATTTCTCTTGTGTAAATATTTACTGACATCTCACTATGCCAGTCGAACACAAAGATCATTATAGTGGGAAATCACGCACAAACCGAAGCTCATGCGTGGCTAGTGTTTAAAAATTGCACAATCCTTTCGTCATTACTCTTTTGAGGCACCTCAGGCACTGGGAAAAAACCCAGCTCCACCCTTTTAAATCAAGGGGGCAGTTGTTGCCTGGGAGGATAGCCCCCTGGGATCACACTGATATTAAATTCTCTTAAGTGTAGCATCTGCCGAGAAGGTTTAACAGATTCAATAGTGACAACTGCTTGCAAACAAGGAATTTTGCTGCGTTAAAAACAACAGCTGTGCCAAGACATTCAACTGAGAGAATTGCAGTTAAAAGCATGATGGTGGCGCCTTCTTTAACCTTACCATTCTTTTCTGGCGAAAGAATGAACAGCAGATTGGGTGAGTCAAAAGGAGAAACCATGGCATTTCCTTCTCACCGCAATGCAAAAACACAATGATTCCTAAGTGCACCTGCACTTTTTGTACCTACTTTTACTTATATCTACTCATCTTAACAGATCCTCTCCTTTTTACTGGGTCACTCTTATCTTTCAGGATTTGACCTATTCGATGCCTAAAAATACGAGCAGAAAAATAATCTCCCTCAGTTTAAGGTCAGACTTTAAAAGAGAGAAAAAACATACCCTTTTCACTTCACAAAAGATTCAAAGTAGATGTTTATTCAACCTCTCTCCGCCATGGGCAGGATATGACACAAGGTCAGTTTTTAAGTTGAGTACAACTGGTTTAAATTCAGCATTTTCCTTCTCCTAGACTAGTTGCCTAAACAAGGCTAAAGAGCCCAGTCCACCTTACTATTCACCCTTATCAGAATGTGATAGAAGGTCAACTTTTAAAGGGAATGAAGTTGGTCTGAGTTCAGAGTTTTCCTTCTCTTATGTTGGTTGCCTCAGGTGATAAAAATCACCATATGCCACTGGTACTCACTGACTCTTTTTTTTTGTTGACTGTTGGGATATACAAGATGACTGGAAATGTGACAGATTCCAAGGGTGCATTAGATTCATGCCTTTCTCAAAAGAATTAGTGTGAAAGGGATATAAGTAGTCACAACTGGAATTTGAACTCAGTTTGCCACCATCCTGTCAGTGAAGCTTAGTATATACAGACTGTATCCCCTTTAAAGGGGTGTCCTGGGTGTGATACTAAATTGCATCTGAAGGTGAGGCTCCAAATTATTTGTATTACTAGCTTAAATATCACCCTATCGGTTGGCATTTAAGCTAGATCCTGTGGAAGGCTCTTGATTGGATGTCTTTGAATGTCTTTCTTATTGGCTATATACACTTTAAAGAGTTGCTAAATATGTTGCTTTTCTTATTGGCTATATAACACTTTAAAGGGTTGATAAATATGTTGTTTTCTTATTGGCTATATAAAACTTTAAAGAGATGCTAAATATGTTGCTTTTCTTATTAGCTATATAAAACTTCCAAGAGTTGGTAAATACGTTGTCTTTCTTATTGGCTATATAAAACCTCCAAGAGTTGATAAATATAAAATTTGAACATAGACTTTTAAAATGTGTACATCCTCAGGTTTTCTTTTCTTTTTCTTTTTTTACTAATAACATTTTAAAGATCTTAATTTTGTATTTCAAGTTGAAGTTTTACAAACTTTCTTTTCAGTAAAATGATAATACCCATGTTCCATTTAAATTTAGCCATGTGCAAGAAGATATATTTGTGTGTTGACCATGTGCAAGATTAACTTATATTTACGCCTGGTTGGTTTATAGTTTTCCTATCTTTCTTTCATATGTATCAAGTGGTCAATTCATTTCTGACATATTTCAATTATAACTTCAATCAAAAAAACTTTAACTAATTTAGATAGAATTAACACATTATTTAAACTATCAATTAAAGGATTTGAAAATATTACTTTCGCATGTGAAGTGACATATTGTTAACAATAGATTACATCAAATTGTACATCAAAATTAATGAAAGTTGTGAATTAAGGGCGGTTTAGCTCAGTCGTTAGAGTGTTTGCTGGTTCAATACTGACCCTCGCCAACTCAGTGACATGAGTAGCACAGGGATCTGTGTGGTAAAGTGAGGAGCTGATGGTAGGTGGTGCCCCGCCTCAGACGCTGAAAACAGTCTCCTTGGTCTAGTGCTAGTGAAAAGGGGATAGATTCCCTCACTGTCAGGCTGATACTGATTTTAGGCCACCCTGACGGCTTTACTTTATGCTTACCTATCTATATATCAATACTCGTGTTCCTTAATTGTATGACTGTTTTAAACAGATTTTTTAAAACTCATTTTTTCTGTTTAACCAATGAGACTCTAATAGGTATTACCACTTGGGGTCCCAGTGGATCTGGAGTAATGGTGATTAAGGTGTACTCCACATTCCCCAGAGATCCAGAATTGGAACCTCACCACTGGATGCAGTCATACCCAGAACAGTATTTTAACCAGAGCATCAACTGTTATCCTTGCTAGTTCTCATTACAATGCATTGTAGTGATGTTTCTTTTCTGATGAAAATTTCTGATGATCCTTTTTGTCTTTTTATGATTTTTAAATCAAAGAATTTTTTTTTTTAATCTGTGATTTATCTCTGATTTCTTTTGGGGGTGGGGAAGGTAATGGGGGGGGGTGATTCAAGGTAAACAAAAACAAAAAATAGTTTATAATAATTAAATCTGATACTGAAACTTGCTGTACAAATATTTTTAATTTTTCAGACCAAGTTCTCCATAAAAAATTGAAAATTGTGATCTTGTCATCTGAGATAATTGGTGTCAAATGTGTTTCTCATTAAGTCAAAGATTTTTTGCACGTTTTTCTCATATTTTCTATTTCTTCCATCTTTTTTCTTTCTATATTAAGTTTCAATCTCAAGAAATTTACAGCGACAATTATAACACTGCTGAGTCTGAGGATCACACACACAACCAAACAAACAAAACAGCTGAGACCTACCTCACCACAGGCCTGTTGAATACACTGACTGCAACAGTGCAGAAGGGTAAGATCCCTGTAATGGGTCTACCTGTTGGCTGTCAATGGCGACCTCTGATGCTTAAGGATGGAACCCTGGTGGGTGAGCAGTCCATGACGTGCAACACTCGACTTTGGTCCTTACTTAGGCTAGATGGGTGGTCAGAGAGGTCACCTCTGATCAATCGGCTGGTAATGTCAAGTCGTAGCACCTATATTATTGTCCCAACCCTATTGCCCTTATGTCAAAATCCAACCCTTTTTATCATATATGTGCTAGAAAGCGGTGTGGCTAAGGGTCTTATTGTCCTGGGTATAATGTTAAACTCTATCTAATGGTGAAGTTCCAGTTCTGGAGCTCATGGAATGTGGAGTACCCCATCATTGCCATTACTCCAGGACCACTCTGACCTAGGATGGTAGTACTTGTTAGTACTTCATACTCCCCAAATTTTCAGAACTGAGCCTCACCATCTAATTCAGTTTAGTGTCATACCTTCATACCTAGTGTTACGCCCTGAGAAGTGAAAAAGTTTTGTTTTTTGTCTAATGGCATATCAACTTTCTGGGTTATTTAATGCCAAAGCCATCCTTGTAGAAGAATAGTGGTGGTATTATTAAACCCATAGTTGGTGACATAAGGAGGTTCATACCTTTATCAAGGGTATTAGTCTGAAAGTGAATGTAATAGCGTGACTGGAGTTTGAACTTGTGTACTACGATGTTGCAGTCCAGCACATTATCAACTACACCATGGGGACTCCCCCCCCCGTTTAGAAAAAGATAAGGCACACTACCAAATATTCCGGCAATTAGTGGCTCAATAAAAATGACACAAAATCACTTGAAATTGCTCAACTGCTGAGCCAATTCAACCCGACATGCTGTAAGAATAATGGCGTTTGAATCAGCATTGGCAAGATGGTAGAAATGGCAGAAGACCAGAAAAGCTTGAAATCAATGTCAAATGGGTCTGGCTAAAACAGTGGAATTTAAATACCTAGGCCAGGGGGAGTGGGGAACCTGTGGCCTTCCAAACCATCACATATGGCCTTCAGTGTCTTGTTGAAAATTGCTTAACTATTTCAGAACTTGATATCCCAAAGATTTCTTAGTCCTTGTCAGCTAGGGCTGTAGAATATGCTGACTGCAACTCTGCAGAGGGGTAAGACCTCTCCAATGAGGTCACCTGTTGGCCATGGTGGCAACCTATGATGCTTATGGTATACTGGAAACTGCTGGATAGTAAGCACAAACTTATAAGTGACATTATCTTGTGGACACTTACACAAGGACACAAAAGTGTAGGCTGACCATCAAAATGAACATCATCAGCTCTGTGCAGATTCTGGATGCTGCATGGAAGACCCCCTGGGGTAATGACTGATTGGGATGGTTGGAAGGAGAGGAGTCATGGATATCCATACTGCCAGCATGACCTGATGATGATGAAGACAACAAATACCTGTTCATTTTTTTTATTCTGTTTTTGGTGTAAAAAAGAACAATGGAATGAAGTTCCATGTAAACAATGATTCTTTATTTATTTTTATCTTTTTTAAGAAGCAAATGTTGGGGGGGGGGGTGAAGCATCAAAAGTTGGTAAAAGTGATGTTGGAATCGTATGTCACAGACACATTATTGAATTAGCATTCATTTAATCTCATTTGGTTGAGCAAGATCTTTAATCTTGTAAGGCATTAGAACCATGTTTGGTGGGGAAATCAATGTTTTATCTGTATTTCCAATGATACGAGACATAAAAAACAAAAGAACAGACACTTAATTTCTACTGGACATTATGTGTTTTCATTTGGAAAGGTGAATATCTTTCTAAGGGGATCAACTCGTATTAGTGACAATGTAAGAACATTGAAAAAAAAAATGGTTCAAATTTTATTTAAAGTTTTTATCATTTGTCTGCATTTTTTAGATGAGGCTTAATATTTTGTAACATTTTGATTTTTCGACTATTGTCTCATCTTTATTGTTATATACACAACATTTTGACCGATGTACCTTCCAGCTTTTCTCAGGTATTTCTTGTCAAACTTGGGAACCTTCTCAAATTCGGGAGCCTTCATGGAACATCAGATCAAACCCTTTATTCAATCCACCGGATAGACTACTCTCATTCTGTTAACCATAACCAAGTAGAAATATGTTAAGTATTCTATGTTATTATCACCCTTGACCAGGAAATAATATATATATAAAATATAAAATATATATATATATATATATATGTGGAGAAAGTAGACAAACGGGATATGGATGGATGTTTATTGTCGATTATATATCAGGACCAAATGCCCAGTTCTAGCTTCAATGAAGGACATTTTCAGATTGAACTGGGCTTTTGGTCCTGATGATGGTCTAAATGGCCGAAACGTTGCATATAACATCCCGTGTTTGTCTACTTTTCTCCACATACTGTCGGATTAACCTTCTCACATTTCTCCCATATATATATATATATATATATATATATATAGTGGTGTAGTGGTTAACAAGCTGGACTGCGACATTGTAGTAAGCAAATTTGAATTCCAGTCATGCTATTGTGTTCACTTTCAGACAAATACCTTTGGGAAAGGTATGAACCACCTCATGCCCCAGCTATGTGTTAAATAGTACCACTACTAGGAACCACAAGGTTTCAAGTTCAATACTGGTCTTCCCTGACTCAGCGCATGAGTAGCACAACTTGGATCTTTGTGGTAAAGTGGGGAGCTGATGATAAGTGTGGCACCCCACCTCAGGTGTTTAAACAATCTCTTTGGTTTAGCACTTGAGAAAAGAGGATAGACTCTCTCACTGACCGTCTGATACCAAAAATAGGCCACTCTACTGTCTTTACTTACTACTTTGCTGTTCTTCTACATGAATGGCTTTAGCATTAAATAGCCCCCAATGGTTGATATGCCTTTAAACAAAGAAACCAAATCTTATAACCTCTTGGGAAGGAAGGGGGTCTTGCTGGCACTTATTTCTGGATTGAAATTAAAAGCCTTTGAAAATTTTATTCAAAATTTTACTCATAAAATTTTCTAAAAAACCTAGTGTCTATTCTCTAAAAATAAAAAAATATTTAAAAGCAGTAAAATCCACAATTTTCTGAAACGTTAAAGAAGAATAATTAAATTTTAATCATACAATGAAATACCACTTACTACTTAAATCCAAACTTAAACATCAACATAGTTTTTTTTTAATCTATACATATATGAAGGGTAGTTGGTGTGTATGTATGTTTTTCCGGATGAAACTATGAAAATAAAACAACAAATTAAATATATATACACATTAAATATCACTGGTTCTTGCTTTTTGTGCAAAATTATGAAGATTTGATTCATATTCAACAATATCAAAATTAAACTATACATAGAGATAGCATTGAAATTCTACTTGAAAATGTCCAGCATTTGTAAATCTCAAAAGTAAACAAATCAATACACCATTTTTTTTTTGCCTCCGACGCTGGGTAGCCGCTTCTACTCAAAAACAAAAGCCTGCTGTCTATTTTCTAAGAAATTTGTTTTAAAATGATGAAATTACTGTAAAATAGAAAACTAGTTATTTTATTTAAAAATACATTTTTCTTGGTATGATTTTTTTTTAAAGTTCAGTTACTTTAATACCAAGAATTCTGACCCCTTGCACACCTGTGGCCTAACCCCTGGTTTATGGCAGAAAAATAGCCCAAAACGTAAAATGTTTTAATGTTATTTATCAGTTTTACAAACTCTTAAAATAAGAGATTACAACATTTTGTTGGCAACAGGAATGTAGAAATGGGATTCTCCAACTGGAATTCAGGTTGTCCAGATATGCCTACAAAGTCAGAAAACAGCACAGATCATATTTTTCTATATAACTTTTCTATTCTTTTTCTATTTTTCTTTAAAAGAATGTTCTTTTTTCTCTCACTCTTTTTTGTTTTTTTTTGTTGTTGTCACTATTCAAATATGGTCACATTGCGAAAAGGTCTTTTTTGTTTGGGAAATATTTCGACTATATTTATTTGTAAACAATAAATTCCAATTAATTTACAGTAGAAAAGAATTAATATTCAAATGCAGCTGTAATACATAATCATTTTTTTTTTTTTTGCTTTCTAAGTTTTCTATTTGTAAGTGTTCATACAACCATGTGGTTAAAGTGTTGCTCTTTTCAATCACAACACTTCTACTAAGTCATTCTTTTAGAATTGGGCAAAAACACATGGCATGCCTACAAAGAAAACAGAATAGTTCATATGACTTTTGGAAACATTTTTTTCACATTCAAAAGAATAAATTACCTGCATATGTTATTGGCTGCCAAAATACTGCATCTTTCAAAACTTCCATGCTTCCTGTAATTCAATAATACTATACCTGATATTCACCTTCCGTACACCTACGTACACACGCAAACAAATACACATATATATTATGATTGAATGTTATTCATTTTCCTGACATTAGTACATTATTCTATGTACTATAGGTGCCGGGTTAGCTCAGTCGGTAGAGCGTTCGGCTAGAAACCACAAGGTTCCTAGTTCGATACCGGTCCCCGCCAACTCAGCGTATGAGTAGCACAGGGATCTGTGCGGTAAAGTAAGGAGCTGATGGTAGGTGTGGCGCTCCACCTCAGACGTAAAAACAATCTCCTTGGTCTAGCGCTATTGAAAAGGGGATAGACATCCCGCTGATGATACCGACTTTAGGCCGTCCAGACGACTATGTACTATACATGAACCTTTCATGGGTTGAGGTACACTGTACACAATAATTTAATTAATATTATTATATTAATACTCTTCTTCCTTAATCTTCTGACTATTATCATCTTGCAACACCAGGTAAAAAATGAGATTGTCCAAGATGAAATGCAAAAATGTAAATCCTGATTATCTGTTGTTGCTTATTGACCAAATTCTTATTTCTTATGAGTTTCACCTTGGCTAAATGATGGACCATTCTGCTTTTATTATAAAGAAAGAAAGAGAAGAAAAACGACATGCTGCACAGAAAAAATATAATAAGAAAGAAAAAGAGTAAGGGAAAGATAGAGAGAGGGGTGAGTGCAAGGAAACAATAATGCTAATCTGTTTCAATCGAACATGATGAAGAGAAGGAAAGAAAGATAAAAAAGTGTGAGATAGTTAAATTAAGATTATCATACTTGTTGCATATTGAACTGTTTGGCAATAGGTCTTAACTAAACATATCAAATATATGTAATAATCAAATTATCATACTGTGGTATATCCAGTGGTCCTTCTAGTTATTATTATTATTATATGTACTTCTAGGTAGTAGTACAAATATCTGCCACTTGGGTTCTAAGGGTTAAAAACTGAGAATATAAAGGAAACACTCCTGCTGCTGAAATAAAAATTCTACTTATAAAATCTTAAAAGTTGTCTTTAAAAAACAATCCTTTAAAAAAAATTAATGGATTCAAACAGCAATTAATTTTTAAAAATTAATGTGATTCTTACAACTTAAAAAAAAATCTTTTAGATGCATTTTTTTTTTCCTACAGTGAATTCTCAAAGTAGAAAAAGGAATTTAAATGAAAAAAAAAGAAAAGATTCATATAATGGCATAGCAACATTCAAATAAAATTTTATAAATCATCTCATCATAGAAATTACAATCTATTATTTATCATGTATATTTGTAAGTGTTCATACAACTATGTTGTTAAAGTGTTGGTCTACCGCCCATTGTTGCTCTTTTCAATCACAACACTTCTACTAAGTCATTTATCTTATATAAATCACTTTGATTCAGTGTGACCCTTTACTGGGAACAAACAAATTTAGTGACAATACCTTTTATATGTGTATGTATGTATGTATATGTATGTATATATGTGTATGTGAATAAGATATAATGAAAAAACAAACGATGTTTACAACTGAAATAGGCTCATCAGAAGAGAAAGTGTGCAAATCGTTTCGGGGCCTAATTCTCTTGACGGTTTAAAAAGCAACACTCGGCCCATCCTCAACTAATATGAGGACCCTAATATGTGTATGTATATATGTGTATATATATATGTGTATATGTATATATATATATATATATGTGTGTGTATATATATATATGTGTGTATATATATATATATATGTGTGTGTGTATATATATGTATATATATTATTATTATTTTTATAACTATGATGGTATGAAAAAAACCCAGATAAAACAATTTGCAAAAAAAAAAAATTACTAACTGATGTCTGGAGTAAAAATATATATAAAAGAAGAAAAGACCAAAACATCCATACTGTCTGAAATTAGTAGTCAGAATTATCCTGATGATCCGTTAGGTGAAACCTAAGTAGATAGCTTTTGACTCTTTCTTTCTTCTTTTCATCTTTTCATTGTTCAATTAAAACAGATTAGCGTTATCACTTCTGCACGCTCACCCCTTCTCTATCTTTCCTCTACTCTCTTTCTTTCTTTCTTATCATATTTTTTCTGTGTAGCATGTCCTTTTTAATCTCTTTCTTTATAATAAAAATGGAATGGTCCATTATTCAGCTGAGGGGACAACACTCATAAGAAATAAGAATTCGGTGGATAAGCAATACAGATAATCAGGATTTACATTTTTGCATTTCATCTTGGACAGTTTGGACAGTGTCATTTTTAACCAGAGGGTGTTGCAAGATGATAACATACATACAATTTAGGAATACGAGTATCGATATATATAGATTAAGATTATTATTATTATTATTATTTGGCATTATATCTTTTATTCTTATTCTGTTTATATTCTCTTTTGTATTCTGTCTTCATATGAATTACCATTTATTTACATTTCCAAGTGTCTCTCCTTTCAAAATCAATAAGAAAAATGTCAAAGATTTCCAACTCCAACCCTTGGAATTCTCCAGGAATAATGCCAAAACAAAAGATGAAGCCAATGATACAGTGATCACTTTCATTCTATGTTGCTAAAAACTTTCTGAGATATTTACAGCCAGATCAAAATTCTTTCATTTTAACTTGGTTTTATCTGCTCTGAAAAAAAACCTTTTTATTGAAATAAAAACACTTTCATTGACTATCATGGTTTTCTCTCTTTACTATTCTCTTCTTTCTTTAAGAAATACAATTTTTCAACTATAATATTATACAGTAGTTATATCGTGTTCTCTTACTACAGTTAGCATTTGTTTCCAACATGTATTTCTACCAACATCTGTATTTCCGGCTGCCTCAACTTCTTAGTGAGCTAATCTCTTTTGATATGGCGTGAAGCTGTACCATCATATTTCTTATAATGCTCTCCATATATATATATATATATATATATGTGTGAAAATGGAAAAGGAATTGAATCCGACAATATGAGGAAAAATTTCTTCTATGTGTGCGAAATATTTTCACACACATAAACTGACCGAAACACATGTGTAAGTGATATCGATTAATGTGATATCGATTAAATTCATTTTATCCATCTACATTTCTTTTCTTACTCATTTTTCCTCATATATATATATATATATATATAATAAAGGTTATCATGTATAGCAATATAGCGATCTATACAAGGATAATGAATGGGAGACTAATAGTGGAAGGAAAAAAAAAGCTGTTTATTAATAAAACAAGGGCACTTTCGTCCGGTGCTTTTCAAGTTTTACACCCAGAAACGATTAAAAGTCAAATAGTAAATTATATATATATATATATAAACAAATTTGATATAACAAAATAGAATCCTGATTGTTTTCAATTTCTTTCTTTTTCCTTTCAAGTTTTCCAACAATTTTTTCAGTTGTCCGAAAGAGTTATTATTGTTATCAAGGCTGTTCATATTTGTATAAACTAACTAACTATATATATATATATATATATATATATATATATATATATATATATATATATATATCTCAATGTGTATGGTTGGAACTAATATACTTGAAAAAGTGGCAGTAATCCACATACAGTGTCATTAGAAGAGTGTTCAATATCCTTGATAGAGCGTTAATAAAAAAAAAAAACAATTTCGTTTGCCTGACGACTGCCACAGAGCAAGAAACCAAACAGTGGCAATACTTGTTCTGATGATGATAAAAAAAGCTAAACCTTTTATTTATTCATTTATATATATATATATATATATATATATATATATATATATATGAGAGAGAGAGAGAGAGAGAGAGATACCAACCCCTCTGCACAAGCAGGATGGGACACAAAATCAATTTCTTAAGCAAAGTTTAACGGGTTTGAATTCAGTTTTCTTTCTCCTAGACTGGTTGCCTAACCAAAGTTAAAGAGGCCAGTCCTTATATCTTACTCTTGATATTAACTTTCAGTTTAAAAAAAAAAGTTTAGTGAGTATAGGGGGTTTTGCACTTTCATAATCTTGTGTTTTACCAAAGACTTTGATAAGATCTTTGATTTAGCAATTCTTCAGCATTGGTGTACATGCCAATAGCCAACTTCTCCCTATAGAAAAGGCAAAAATTTATCCCCTGCCCTCTATGCAAATTCTACTATGTCTTTGTATATATCTATCTGTTTGCCCTAATAACTTTCTGGCACAGTTTCCATGAAGATCCTTTTCATTGAAACCTGTGTAGTAAGCATCTGTTACTTATTTGGTTTTTAACTGGGTCTACATACTTATATTTCTTTTTCATATATATATATATATAAGTAATGAAGCAGGTATGAGGGAGTGATATATATATATATATATATATATATATATATATATATAACATGTATATCACTTCCTCATACCTGCTTCATTACTATATATATATAATCACTTCCTCATACCTGCTTCATTACTAGATACAATCATCAGATAAGACACGCCTTTCATCTGGTAATTATATTTTTTCAAATACATGAAACTTTTAGTAATGAAGCTAACATAGGTAGGTAATATAACAATTTATTTTACATTATATATATATACATATATATATATATATATGTGTGTGTGTGTGTGTGTGTGTATGTATGTGTGTGTGTGTGTGTGTATATATTCCTATATACACACACATGTATATGTATATGTGTGGTGTGTGTATATATTCCTATATACACACACATGTATACGCGCATGTGTGTGTGTGTGTATATATATATATATTATATATATATATATATATATATATATATATATATATATATGACATTATTTCCACACACACGTGTGTATATACATGAGTGTTTGTGTGTTCCAATTCATCCAATACAAATACCTTTTTAGATATATTGATAGAGTATGGAAGGCGTGTTTGTGCAAACCTGTTTTATGAAAAAGATTTCTTTCCAAAATTATCAAGATTTACTTTGTAAATATTTTTTTTTAAATTGACACTGACTTGTCGAGACAGCTGTCTAAATGTTTAAACATTACTGTATTAATAATACAGTAATGCTTATATAATACTATTATATAAGTTGCTCAGCTATGTACCCCCCCCCTTCATTTAACATTCTAAAATTTTTCAGATTTAAAGCTACAGTCTTGATACTTTTTTTTTTTATCATACCTCATATCTAACTTTAACTGTTTATCAGCATTTACCAGCATTTATAGCTGGAGAGGGAACAGAGGATTCATACCTTTTCCAAGGGCGTGTTAGCATGAAGTGAAATGCAAACAGCCTTGTCCAGGATTTGATTGCTTATTCCATTCTCTATGACCGCCCTGTCGGCTGGGGCATTAGAATGCACCGACTCCACCTCTGCAGAGGGGTAAGACTCCCCCAATGGGGACACCTATTGGCTGTGGGTGGCGACCCGTGATGCTGAAGGATAGAGCTCAGGTGGATGAGCAGTTCATGACTTGCAATACTCCACTTTGGCCCTATCTTGGGCTAGACGGGTGGTCGGAGAGGCCCCCTCCAATCAATCGGCTGGTCACGTCAAGCCCTAGCACCTATATGATTTTCCAAACCCTATTGCCCTTATGGCAAGCCCCAATCCCTTTTTATCATATGGGTGCTAGAAGGCGGTGGCTGCGGGTCTACATGTCCTGGGAATGATGTTAAACTCTATCTGATGGTGAGGTTCCAGTTCTGGAGGTTTGGGGGAATGTGGAGCACCCCTTCATCATCATTGCTCCCTGGTCCACTCTGACCCGGAGTGGTAGTACCTGTTAGGGTACCATCTATGGGTTAAATAGAAAAATGTATTTATAAAAAAATTGTATTATCCATTAAGAATTGATTTATTTCAAAACTTTATTGGCATTAAATGACCCACTGAGGTTGATATGCCGTAAAACAAACAAACAAACAAACATTCTCTATGACAATAACCATTACACTAAGTGTACTTAAATGTAAGTCAAATTCTTAAGTTTTTCTTGAATTGTATTTAACAATGATACCTGTTGTTTCTATGTAAGTTGGTTGATTGGATTTTATGGCATGTCAACCCTTGTTGGGTTATTTTATACCGAAGACATTTTCTTTTATTCATTCTTGATGGATACTCAATTTTTTTTTTTAACTCAATTTTTTTAAACTCATTTTTTTAAAACATTTTTTTAAACTCATTTTTTTCTATTTAGCCCATCAGATAGGATGCTAACAGGTACTACCACTCCGGGTCAGAGTGGACCTGGAAGTAATGGTAATGAAGGGGTACTCCACATTTCCCAGATCTCCAGAATTAGAATTTCACCATCAGTTAGAGTTTAATGTCATACCCAGGACACTAAGACCCTCAGCCACCACCTTCTAGCACATATATGATAAAAAGGATTGGGGCTTGCCTTGAGGGTAGTAGGGCTGGGACAATCATACAGGTGCTAGGGTTTGACATGACATGACTAGCCAATTGATCCGACCGCCCGTCTAGCCTAAGTAAGAGCCAAAGTGAAGTGAATGGACAATGGACTGCTCACCTACCAGGATTCTATCCTTAAGCATCACAGGTTGCTACCTATGACTAACAGGTGGCCCCTTCGGAAGGGGAGGGGTCTTAACCCTCTACAGAGTTGCAGTCGATGTATTCTAAATCCCCAGCCAACAGGGTTGTGGAGGATTTGGGTAAATATATATGAGTAATAATTTTCGTTGGTTGATTGTTTTATAGCATATCAACCATTTTCAGGTTATTTAATGCCAAATCATGTTTATTTTCATAAACAAAGGAATCTGGTTGCTTCTCAGTACCTGTTGTTGCTTAAGTAGACACCCAATTAAGTATTAAACATCTGTGATCTAGCAGGAACTGGTGCTTTCAACAGGACTTGACCATAATATCACTTAGTGTCTAACTACCTACAAATTAGTAGATATCGATTTAATGATATTGCTGAATTCTCAGTTATTTCCTATAAGTCTAACATGATCAAAGGGGAACCACTCTTGACTGATAAATTATTTATTTATTTATTGATCTACTAGGAAAAAAGAAGACGGGTTTAGGGGTTAGGGTTAGAGTTAGGGTTAGTTCAATGGGAAAATAAATAATTTATCAGTCAAGAGTGGTTCCCCTTTGATCATGTTAGACTTATAGGAAATAACCGAATTCTCTTTTTTTTTCTTTTTTTTTTATTATTATTATCAGAAAAGTTTTTATTGTTTTTGGGTTTGTTTTTTTGTTGTTTTTTTTTAAATTTTTTACTGTTATATGATTTTTTTTTGGCTTGTGTCCCTTGATAAAGTAGTTCAATGAAATGAAAAGTAGATATAGTTATATTATCAGTTCTATTGTACTAAAGTTAAATGGCTATTTTGGTGGTGGGCTTCACGTAGACAGACGTTGTGGTATAATGGCAGCAGTGGTACCAGCAGCAGCAGTGGCGGCAACGGCACTTGTAATCACAGCGCAAGAACTTGCCTTTCTGGAATATTGATTTGGGATATTTCATTTTGATTGATAATTCTGTTATCAACACACAATTTCTGACTATGAATATCTCACATAGACTCAAGCATATTGGACAAAAATTTCATTAACTGCCATAGCGACACCACATTTTTATTTTTTTTCTAGATTTTGAAGTTTCATAGTTCAGAAGGAGGTGGTTTAGCTCAATCGGTAGAGCACTGGTCTAAGAATCGCAAGGTTCCTGGTTCAATACCAGTCCCTGCCAACTCGGTGCATGGGATTCGGTAATCTGATCTGGGTGGTAAAATGGGGAGCTGTTGGTAGGTGTGGTACACCACCTCAGAAAAAAACAAAAAAAACAATCTCCCTGGTCTTGCGCTAGCAAAAAGAAGTTAGACTCCCTCGCTGACCGGCTGATACTGACAATAGGCCACTCTGCAAATTTTACTTTACTTTATATAAGACGAGGGGGGAGGAGTGCTCACAGTAGTTTTTTGAATAACGAGAAGAGAGTCCTTTTGGTTTGAATTTAGAGTTTTCCTTCTCCAAGAACAGTTGCCATACCAAGATTAAATAGCCCAATCTCTCTTACTATTTACCCATAGCTGAAGGGAGAATAATTGGATTCATACCTTTCCCAAGAATATTAGTGCCATGTGAAATGCAAACAGCCATGACCAGGATTTGAACTTGTCTAGCCATGTCCATTTCCTATGATGGTAACCATTACACCACACTCCTCCACATTTTTTTTTTTTTTTTTTTTTTTTTTTCTTTTCAGGCTGGTAGATGTTTTCTTTTTTTCATTAAATCTAAACTCATTACTTTCAATTTGTCATTAATGAATATTTAGAACTGGCATTATTTATTTTCATTGTTTTGGAATTTTTCATCCATTTCATCTTTGGCATTAAATAACCCATGAATGTTGATATGCCATTAAACAAACCTAATCAAACCGATTTTAAAGCAAAGTCTGGTAGTATTATCTGTGTTATTTGGACTATTGTCCTCATCTTCATTGTTATCTGTACAACGTTTCGGCCAATGTACCCTCCTGCCTTCTTCAGGTATCTCAAGTTGGACACATGGCCTAGTGGATAAAGGAGTTACATTAAGTGACAGTTATCTCTGGACTGCAGGTTCAATCCTGGCCAAGGGCAGCAGTAGCATAGAATAATAATTAACACAGCGCTTAACGCCTCTACCCCAGCTATGGTTAGCAGAATGAGAACAGGATACCCCCGTGGACTGAATAAAGAGTTGGGTTCAAAGTTCCGTGATGGCTCCCAATTACGACAAGAAGGTCCGACAAGAAATACCTGAAGAAGTTTTCTTTCTCCTAGACTGGTTGCCATACTAATCTACCCTACTATTTACTAATAGCTGGAGGGAAAATAGTTGGATTCATACCTTTCCCATACTTACTTGATATTCAGGCTATTCAGCCTCTGGACTTATTAAATAAAATAGATCAGCAGGGGGACCCTAGGGCGTTATCCCCCCAGGTAACACCTGGTTCCTCGATTTTAAGGGACAGGGCTGGGTTTATTGTCCAGTATCTGTGGCACCTCAAAAGCGGAATGCTGAGTGGATTCATATAATATTTAAAAACTAGCCACGCATGAGTTTTGGTTTGTGTGTGGTTACCCATTATGATGATCCTTTTGTCTGACTGACAAAGTGGGATGTCAGTAAATACTTACCTTCCCCAAGGGTATTAGTGCTATGTGAAATGCAAACAGCCTTGTTCAGGATTTGAACTTGTGTCACTGTGTCCATTTCCAACAATGATAACCATTACACAATGAGTGCCTCCTGTGTAAATGTGTGTAACCGTAACCCAACATAAACATGTTGACGCCTGTATTTGGCGTGTTTACGTTGCTAGGGAAGCTGTGTAAATTATTTTCAGGTTTCTTACTATAAATTTTTAAAATGTGAGGCTTTACTTTAAGAAATTTCTATCGATTATTCCTTTGTTGGTTTACAACCAATTGGTAATTTTAATTCTTCTTGTCTCTCGTGAGTTTTGGTGAAATCTTTTCCCCTCCCTCTATCTAAAAAAAGAAGTGCGGATATGGATTGTTGCCATTAAGAATCAATGTTAAAGACTTTATTGAAAAATTGTACTAGTTTCATTATTATGACATACATTATCGGTTATAAATAAGTACAAGTTTTATCTATCCATGTGTGCCTGTTTCTCTCTCTATATATATTTATTCATATCAGTCTCTCTCTTTCTTTCTCTTTACCTACTAATGTACAGTATTGTCTATAAATAAGTACACCAATTTTATCCATCTCTCTATCCTTCTCTGTATCAACTGATGTTGAGCATTGTCTATAAATAAATACATATATAAGTTATATATATGTGTGTGTATGTGTCAAGAGATTGAGATATATATATATATATATATATATATATAATGTTGTTCTGGTTCCAACGGGAGAAAATTCAATATTTTATAAAAAAAGAAGGTCCGCAAAATGTATTTTGTTCTCAGAAAAATTTTTTAAAATTTTTTTTGTTTTACAAATTTTACAAATTTTTTTCTGAGAACAAAATACATTTTGCGGACCTTCTTTTTTTATAAAATATATATATATATATATATGTGTGTGTTTGTGTAGATATTGAAAAATGACATGCAGTAAATGGGGGTTCTATATAATAGATTAGGGGGTGGATAAGACCCTAGTACTGGCTATATATATATATATATATTATGAACTTATATATATATTATATATATATATATATATATATATATATATACATCAATGGAAATTGATGTATTCCCTAAGAATATTTTAAATGTATTGCTCTAATAAAAATTACTGGGTTATATGTTATTTATATATATATATATATATATATATATATATATATATATAAAGTTTATCAATCTATGCCTGCCTCTCTCTCTCTCTTTCTCAACTAATGTAGAGTCTTCAAAACCAATCACCAAACCAATATATATATATATATATATATATATATATATATATATATATATATATAACATAATGAAAATTTTAGTTTTATTTAGACATATAAATGAGGCTCATTAAAATATCTAAAAATAGGTACAGACAATCTGCTTCCAGTTTTTATGGATGTTTCCTTTTTTTTTAGTTGCTTCTCTCTCTCTCTCTCTCTCTCTCTCTTTCTCTCTCTCTCTTTCTGGGAGGATGCAAAAGTGATTGTTTCTAGAGGGCTTTTCCCCCAGGTAGCACCTACCCCCTTGAGTAAAGACTGGGTTTATAGCCCAGTGCCTGAGGCCCCCCCATCAAGGGGAAGGCTGATTGAACCAACCAACTTTTAAAACCCAGAGCATGAGTCTCTATTTGTATGTGACTCCACAATAAAAACAACCTTGTCTATTTTACCTTAGTGGGGATATATATATATATATATATATATATATATATATATATGTCTGATGATGCTACATTTCTATAATTGAAATTAATTATTATGATGAAGAAAATTAAAAGTATTTCCTTCATTTTATTCACTATGTAGCTCTGTTCATCCACATACTGGTACTCCGCACATTGAGCTCTCACTATTGTTAACATATATATTATATATATAGAGTCATCCACAGACACGTGTTTCGACTTATCAAGTCTCTTCAGTGTGGCTAGACATTCTGTGAGCTGCCTACAGCCGGGATAGAACTCCGATCGATTCAGCATCAGCTTAACCGCTTGGCTATCATCCCCTACAGAACGCGAAGGGGATTTTAACTGTTTTAATACACACATCTTATGTATGTAAAAGCTGCCATAGAGTGCTCCATTCCTTTTATAGGAGAGCATTGCGTATTTGAGTTATATTTGCATGGACACGGTGCCAACACCTGGTTACTGACAGTTTCTCGCCTATGCAATCTTCAAACCAAATGGGAAATTGGTTTATCAGTTTGTATATATAGGCTGTGGTTTGGTCCTTTGATGAGGGAAAGAAGATGGGGGAGGCTGGGTTTTTCAAAGCAGAGTGCTCTGTTATTTGGTAGATTGCATTGTGTAGCTCTTCACATCATCAGGCGGAGAGGAAACAACAGAACACTCTGCCTTCAATAACCCAGCCCCCCACCTTCTTCCCCTCATCAAACGACCAAACCACAGCGTATATAAACAAACTGCTAAACTAATTTCCCAATTTGTCTTAAGATCACATAGGTGAGAAACTGTCAGTAGGTGTAGACTCCATTTCCACGATACCCTAACTCAAATATAAATGCTCTGTCAATGATATTGAGCACTGTCTATCTAGCACCCATGTTATCTTCAAAGTATATATATCTTATTATAATGGAGATTACATGCCTTGTCTGTAACCGAAACTATGTCATCACTGATTTCACAATTCCCTTAGTTATTGACATTATATTCTCAGTGATTAATAGTCATCATCTAATTCTTAATTAAGATTAGCATCTTATTTATTAACAATATCTCTATTAGATTTGCCTCAAAACAGCCCATGTCATTAATACATTTAGAATCCTGCAATGTTTCTTATATATTACTAAGAAATAAAGGGTTATATAGTACATGGTCTGGATAATTTGCATAATGGTTTTAATACAACTGGGTTCAATAAATAATTACTTGGTGTTATTTATTTCTAATATCATTTTTTATTCTTAAATGTATTAAAAGAAATCCAATGTATAATTTTATATATAAATCAATTAAAATCAGATACAAATAAGTGTAATCATTCTTATATATATTCTTATTTAGTTTTGTTTGTCTTCCTAATTTAACATCTTATTACATTAAAACTTAAATACTTGTACCAGGAAGGCGCATATTTTTGCTAATATATATATATATATATATATATATATATATATGTAGTAGAGAGAGAGAGATTTTTGTTGTTGTAAGGGTTTCACATATCCTTTGCATATTTGTTATAAAAGATTAAATGAAAATATTGTGTTGTTTTTTTATTTTGTTCTTTTTTTTTAAGCATGAATGGTGGATGTCCATGTTAGAATGGACTAATATAAGTCCACAGTATTTCTTAAATATTAGCCTATTCTAACACGGACATCCACTATTCATTCATGCTTCATAAAAAACAACACACATATATATATATATGAGGAAATAACAGATTGGGTAAAATCCAACAAAATGTAATTAAAAGTTGAGGAATAAAAGCGGATAAAACACAGACAACTTCATTCAATTAATATTTCGCCTCGGTATTAACAAGGCTTCATCAGAATTTTATTTTGAGACAAGAAATTGGTATATATTGAAAAAGTGGGGGAAATGCTATGTGTATATATATATTGAAAAGGTGGAGGGAAATAATAATTGAATGAAATTGTTTGTGTTTTATCTGCCTTTATTCCTCAACTTTTAATCACGCACACACAAATGCATATATATATTTACCAACCCCTCCGCACAAGCAGGATGCGACACAAGGTCAATTTCTTAAGCGGAGTTCAACAGGTTTGAATTCAGAGTTTTCCTTCTCCTAGACTGGTTGCCTAACCAAGGTTAAAGAGCCCAGTCCACCCTACTATTTACCCATAGCTGGAGGGAGAGTAGGATTCATACCTTTCCCAAGGGTATTAGAGCTAAGTGAAATGCAATTAGCACGTCCAGGATTTGAACTCGGGGCGACGAGTCCATTTCCCATGACTTTAACCATTACACCACGCGCTTCCAAATGCATATATGTGTGTGTGTGTGTATGTATGTGAGAGTGCATGTGTACTTAATCAGAATTTTGATCACTTGAGTGAATAAATCATCTCAATTTTACAATGGTTATATATTTTATTATATCTCTTGATTTTGTGAAAACTCTTTCTATTTCAAGTGTCAAGATGGGTCAGTGCCATAAAGGTGTAATGTTAATCACTTGTTGAAAATTCTATTTATTTTTATTATGGCTGAGATTCAGGAAAATAAAAATCTATTTAGATTCATAAAAAAAAAAAAATTCATTAATCACCGTTAAAGGAAATGGACTTATCGACTCTTGTTCAAATCCTGGACAAGGCTGTTTGCATTTCACATAGCACTAATACCTCTGAAAAGGTATGCATTCATTCTTCCTCCAGCTATTGGTAAATAGTAGGATGTACTGCGCTCTTTAACCTTGGTTTGGCAACCTGTCTAGAAGAAGGAAAACTCTTAATTCAATTCTGCTTAAGAAATTGACTATTTGAATCCTTGTAGCCCTGTCCATTTCCTATGTTAATAACTATTACAATACAAGCGCCTACATGGATGCAACTGCATTTCATAAGAGTGCTAATACCCTTGGGAAAGGTATGCATTCAACAATTCTCCCTTGAGCTATTGGTAGATAGTAGGGTAGACTGGGCTCTTTAACCATGCTGTTGCAACCAGTCTAGAAGAAGGAAACCTCTGAATTCAAACCTGTTAAACTCTATTTAAGAAATTGACCATTTGAATTTGTGTCACCATGTCCTTTTCTTACGATGGTAACTATTACACTATGGGCGCCTACAGGGGTGCATCAAGTAAAATGTTTGAGAAGCTCAGGTCTAGTTCATTCCCTTCTTGGTCAGGTTTAGAACTTTTCAGCACATCCTCCTCAAACCAATCATCAAAATTTAACCTCTTGTTCATTTTAGCTAAAATTGACTAATTTTCACCACTTTGGCCTTTACTTAGGCTAGACAGTGGGTCGAGAGACCCCCTCAAACCCTAGAACCTATATGATTGTCCCAACCCTACTGCCCTTATGGCAACCCACATTTTTTTAAATTATATACGTGCTAGAAGGTGATGGCTAAGAGTCTTCATGTTCTGGTATAATGTTAAACTCTATCTGATAGTGAAATTCCAATTCTGGAGCTCTGGGGAATGAGGAGTACACCTTCATTATTATTACTCCTAGGTCCACTCTGACCTGGAGTGGTAGTATCTGTTAGGGTCCCATTTATGGGCTAAATAGAAAAAAAATCGAGTTTGAAAAAAATGTTGAATACCCATCAAGTCTAAATAAAACAAAATGTCTTCGGCATAAAATAACCCAACAAGGTTTGAAATGCTGTAAAAACCAACCAACCAACCAACCAACCTAAACTAGTCATCAGAAATTAAGCTCTTATTCTTTTTAGCTAAAATTGACTAATTTTCCCTCCTAAACTTATCACATGACCGGATATCGAGGTGTTTTGTAGGTAGAAAAAGAAAACGATGACGACTCTGCAAACAGTAAATGACCTTTTTTTTTTTTTTTTTTTTTTTTTTGTAGAAATTCTGATTGTTGATCAGTGAAGGTAATTTTCATTTGAACAGTAACTTTGAATTGGTCTCTTTAATAAGATATTGCTAGTGGATTACAAAGAAAATCAAGGGGAATTGCTTGCTGGGCCTCTAAGTACAAACTGGTTGACTAAGTTTATACTATTTTGTAGCTACTAAACAACCTGTACTAAAATCATGATTAATGCTTACTCAGAGTCCTTTGGAATATAAATCAGTGGTAGGTATTTACCGGACCAGTTAACCACGGGTAGGGCGTAACACAAGGTGACAAGTATGGGGCATCCAGTGAGAATTGAACTTGCTATTAAGTAGTACTGGTTCTGCGAGATTAGTTTGCTAACAATTATACCACAATGGGATGCCCTATTTACTCATTTAGTAATGGATCTGCGAGACTAGCTTGTTAACAATTATACCACAATGGGATGCCCTATTTACCCATTTAGTAATGATCTGCGAGACTAGCTTGTTAACAATTATACCCAATGGGATGCCCTATTTACCCATTTAGTAATGGATCTGCGAGACTAGCTTGTTAACAATTATACCACAATGGGATGCCCTATTTACCCATTTAGTAATGGATCTGCAAGATTAGCTTGTTAACAATTATACACAATGGGATGCCCTATTTACCCATTTAGTAATGGATCTGCGAGACTAGCTTGTTAACAATTATACCACAATGGGATGCCCTATTTACCCATTTAGTAAGGGATCTGCGAGACTAGCTTGTTAACAATGGGATGCCCTATTTACCATTTAGTAATGGATCTGCGAGACTAGCTTGTTAACAAATACCCAATGGATCCCTATTTACCCATTTAGTAATGGATCTGCGAAACTAGCTTGTTAACAATTATACCACAATGGATGCCCTATTACCCACCATTTAAAGGAAAGTGCTAACAATTATACCACAATGGGATGCCCTATTTCCCCATTTAGTAATGGATCTGCGAGACTAGCTTGTTAACAATTATACCACAATGGGATGCCCTATTTACCCATTTAGTAATGGATCTGCAAGATTAGCTTGTTAACAATTATACCACAATGGGATGCCCTGTATACCCAACCTATTTGCCACAGGAAGGATGTAACACAAGGTCGCAAGTATGGGGCATCCAGCCAGATTCAAACTCACTATTCAATAGTAAAGGATCTGCGAGACTAGTGTGCTAACTATTATACCACGATGGGATACCTTAACGTATGGTATAGTCTAAAGATATCTATTATATGTATTTAGCTAACCCCTCCACCACAGGCAGGATGTGACACAAGGTCAATTTTAAGCAGGGTTCAGCTGCTTTGAATTCTGGATTTTTCTTCCCTTAAACTGGTTGCCTTACCAAAGTTTGGTAAGACAACCAGTCTAGAAGAAAAATCTATATATAAGCTACTACCTATGATATCATGAGTTACATAAACATCAAGTCATAATGTCAAAATATATTTTCTCATTTATGAGAAAAAGTTCACTGATCCTGTAACCTGGCTTGATCATGGGGGCATTACACATTAGTGTCGATCGATTTTTCACTTTTTTAAAATATCAAATTACATGAAACACCAAAAGTTGTATATTGGTCTATTAAGTAATGATACCAAAAATTAGATCTTGAACTTTTACCAATTTTTGAGGAAATGGCATCAAAGATCATAGACAAAAATGCATTGAAAAATCCTCGGTTTTGCAATAAATGGTGGGGGAGGGCATATTTTTGATTTTAACTTTAGTTATAATTTCCTCATTTAATTTCATTTTGATAAAATAAAATTGACAACATTAACTGGTTTAAATACTGAAATTGTTAGATTTTCTGATCAATCTTTTTGCCAAATGGGTAATTTATGAGGAAGTGCGTCCCAGTCTCCTGCTTCAAAAATTGCTGCCTGGTGACTATCAAAATAACAACCCCAGCTCATCGTAATTCTTGTTTATTTATCGTAATTTGTCGTAATTCTTGTTTAGATATGAAGATGGATATATAGTTTTGAATAGACTGAGATAGATAGATAGATAAACAAACAAAATAATATAGATAGATACGAACAAATGGAGATAGATAGATATTTTCGACAAGTAAATGTATTTGGGGTCACTTCTTTTTATTGTCGTAATTCTTGTTTATTTAAACTAAAAAACAAGACATTAAACAAACATGAATAAAAAAAATCTTAGTATTTTTAAAAGTAATAATCAGATTATGAGACCAATTGAGATAGTAGCAGATAGATAGATAGATAGATAGATATGAAGATGGATAGTTTTGAATAGACTGAGCTGGGTCGTTATTTTAATAGTCACTGGGCAGCAACTCTTGAGGCAGGAGACCGGGACGCACTTCCTCATAAATTACCGCCAAATGTTACAAAACCAAGGATTTTTCAGTTCATTTTTGTCTACAATTTTTGATGCCATTTCCTTAAAAATTGCTACAAATGCAAGATCTAATTTTTGATGTCGGTGCTTAATCAACCAATACACAATTTTCGGTTTTTCATATGATTTGATATTTTTAAAAAGTGAAAAATTAACTACCCTACTACACATGTAATGTGTCATAGGCTGATGCACTTGCACAAACCTGTTTTGCCAAAACCAACTGACCAGAAATTATCTAGACAGTTGCATAGGCATGTAAATATTATTACTTTATCATATAGAGGCTTATCCCAAATATTATTACTTTATCATATAGAGGCTTATCCCATAACCTAGTTTGCTTGTGTGAGCGGTGGGATGCTAGTCATGCAGCAAGTCTTTGGCACAATTAGACTGGTGAAGCCCATCCCTCCTCAGGTCTACAACTGGTTTAAATTCAGAGTTTTCCCTCTCCTAGACCAGTTACCATACCAAGGTTAAAATGCACAGTCTGCCCTACTAATTTACCTGGTAACACGAGGAAGAATAGTTGGATTCATTCACCTTCTCCCAAGGGTATTAGCACTGTGAAATGCAAACAATCTCATGCAGGATTTTGGGTGGCCAAGTCCACTTTCTACAACGATAACCATTACAGTACGAGCGCCCCCGATATTACAGGTAGGATTTATTAAATAGATATATTAATGCTTTTTATTTTTTCTAATGATTAATTACATATATAGTATTTTTTTTTATTAAATCCTACTTAACGGACATAAATTCCACCATTATATGTCACCCAGCCGAATTTTTAAAAAATACTAAAAATCAGGGAATTAACCGAATTTAATGAAATTTTCAGTGTTGATATATTAATGAATAAACAATATAATGCACCAGTTATTTTATTTAAAAACTTTTACATTTTTTCAGGCCATTTAATTTGAACCATGTATCTTTGAGGCATGACACAGATTCTCAAAGATATGTGGTTCAAAGTTAATTGACCTGAAAAAGTGTAAAAGTTTTAAAATAAAATAACTAGTACATTATATCTTTTATTCATTAATGTATCAACACTGAAAATTTCATTAAATTCGGTTAATTCCCTGATTTTTTTTTTTTTTTTTTTTTTTTTTTTT
>CM042149.1:21417414-21477414 GCA_023376005.1 Doryteuthis pealeii
TTCGGCATGTGGGTCATTTTGTTGATAAAAAAGTACAAGCGCAAGAAATATATCATCACAAGCTGCTTAGCTTTTATTTCCAGGGCTAGTCTCGTGGGCTGTGTCGGAGAGGAGGAAAGGCAAAGAGAGAGAGGAACACTGTTAATTTACTGTGATCCCACAACTGGGACCAGAGGTCCAGGCCGTACCCTAAGCGTCCGAAAGCAAAAAGAGGCCGGTATTTTTCTTCATCGTTCCACGTCACCACGTGACTTCTGGTTCCGGTCAACACCCGAAAAATTCCGGTTGACATTCAATTCTTCAATCGGGGGTCACGCCCCGGTCAAGTTCGCAACAACCTGTTTTGTGCTCATCACTTTTTTTAAAACCTTTACTATCTCTTATTTCTTCTTCCTCTCTTTTCTAATAGTAGTTCTCGCAAACCTCAGGACCTTCCCTGTCTTGCTACAATATGATTTTTTTTTTTTTTCGGACTGTTGTCCTTATCTTTATTATGGTATGCATAAGCACAACATTTCGGCCACTGTATCCTCAGGCTTTGTTCAGGTGTTCCCTGTTTACCTTAGACTAAAGTCATCATCAGATAATAATCCTGTCTGATGATGACTTTAGTCTAAGGTAAACAGGTAACACCTGAACAAGGCCGAGGTGTGGTCTGAACGTTGTGTTTATACAATAAAGATGAGGACAACAGTCCAAAAAATCAGAATTATTCACATCAAGCCTCATCTAAAAAAAAATACAGACAAATAATATTTTAGATATATTTATAAAATAAAGACTTGCAACAGAAAGCAAGAAGGAAAACATCAAAGGAAAGGAAAGGAAGGAAGGAAGAAATTGAAAGAGGAAGAAATGACAAAGTAAAGAAAGAAAAACAAGCGAGAAAGTAAAGAAAGAAGTTTAACTTTATTTTGGCACTCGGCCAGAAGTATAGAAATACCCAATGAGAATCAAACTCTCTCTAGTCACAGTCTGCTTGCTTTGTTGACTAACAATTACACTATTTTAAAAATATATTCTCTTCACTTATTAAATACTTACTAGCAGGAGCTGTGGATATGGTATGATAATTTAATTATTACAATGTTTGATATGTTTACTCAAGAGCTATTGCTAAATAGTTCACTATGTAAAAAGTATAATAGTCTAAATTTAACTCTCTCTCACTCTTTTTTTCTTTCTTTCTTCCCTTCTTTTCATTATGTTTGATTGAAACAGAATAACATTATTGCTTCCACATGCTCACCCCCTCTTCCTATGTTTCTCCTACTCTTTCTTTCTTTTTTTCTTATTATATTATATGTAGTATTTACCTTTCCTTCCCTTTCTTTCTCTACAATAAAAACGGAATGGTCTATTATTTTTAGCTGAGGTGATGACACTCATAAGAAATAAGAATTTGGCGAATAAGCAACACCAGATAATCAGGATTTACATTTTGGCATTTCATCTTGGACAATTTGGACGGTTTCATTTCTAACCAGAGGGTGTTGTAAGATGATAATGGTAGTACAATTGAGAAACCTGAGTATTAATATATAAATGGGAAGGAAATGGGAGGGGGAACTGGGGAGAGGAGAAAGGAGGAAAGGTAGGAGGTAAGATATCTAAAAGAAATAAAAAACAACTTAAAATCTGCTTCTAACACTAGTGTGTAAAAAAAAAAAAAAAATCAGTAATTGATTATTAACACCTTTTAGTATGTGAGTAAAATATGGAAACGCTTTATATACATTTCCCAACTCCTGTCATTTAAAAAAAAACAACCATCACTGGTCAGGCAACAATTTTTTCATTTCTATTGTATTGTCCTGAGGAAGGTTTAATATAAACCAAAATGTTTAAATGTCGATTTCACCATTTATCTATACATACACAAAGGGCAGTTGTGTGTGTGTATGTATGTATGTATGTTGTCAGTTGAAACTACGAAGAATAAAACAATTAATGGCAAAGTAAATATATATACACATTCACTATCAGCTGATCTTGCTTTTTGAGTAAAAAGGATGAAGATTTTATTTATATTTAGGAAGATGATTAAAAAATAAAATTTGAATAATAACAGCATGAATTTTTTTTTTCATTTGATATTTTTAATAGGAGATACTGATTTTTCTTTTCAGAGTTTCTGTGCCCTTTTTTTTGTTTTCTGATGCCCCACCAGACCAAATCAATGCAATGTCTTTTTTTACATAGGGATTTTAATGGGGCATCCTGCAAGGATCCAACTCATGATTCAGTAATAATGAATCTGTGAGACTAACTTTTTTGTCCCCACTTCTACCCAGAGAATGCCAGGTAGTCGCTTCTAGTACATATATAAAGAGCAATTGTGCATATGTATGTATGTATGTATGTATGTTCGCATGAAATGACAAATTAAATATATAAAAACATTAAATATCACTGGTACTTGCTTTTTGTGTAAAAATTATGAAGATTTGATTTATATTTGAAGATATTTAAAAATTAAAATATGCATAGTAATAGCATTGAAATTCTACTTAAAATGTCAAGTTATTTGTAAATCTCAAATGTAAACAAATCAATATACCAGGATTACACCCCCCTTTACCCAGGTGTTGCTGGGTAGCTGCTTCTAGTCAAGAATAAATTCACTTTTTTTTTTTTTAAATACTTTGTTTTTCTATTTTTTACAACTTTTAGTACGTAACCAAGACAATCAATTTCAAGGAGTTTTTCTCAAACTAGCAAAACTACTCAACAGTTTTGTGTTTAAAACTTTTCTTTTATCCTCATCTTTGTTTTTTTTGTTCACAGGGTTTTGGCCAGTCCCTTGTTCTCCAGCATTTTTTCAGGTGAACTTTTGTCCAGTACCAAAGTCTGTTGTTGGTCAGTTCTGCTTATCTCATTTTGTCCTGGTGCTTTCTTGCTGACTTTCAGTCTTGCACCTTGCCAGCTATTTCTTTCTTTTTTCTTCTTTTTTTTTTTTTTTTTTTTTTAATTCTTTCCTTTTTTTTTTTTTTTTTTTTTTTTTTTTTTTTTTTTTCTTTTGGGCCTCACACATCTGCCACTCTAAGCTACTTTCCGGAGACAGTGATCTTTTTTTCCCTCCTTCTGTGTATGTGCTTTATTTAGTTGTGTGTTGCACTGCTGAATGTTGAAGAGGTGTTTTGTTGTTAATAGATGATGTTTCCTTGCTATGTTTTCTTTTTTTTTTTTAACTATATATTTATTTATTATTTCACTTTCAAGTTCTTATTCTTATCTGTATATTACTAAAAATTCACATTATGTTTGTATGTCACTGTAAGCAAAAACGGCACATCATAGCGGGATTTTTATTAGAGCATTACACCTAAATTAAAGTAAAAGTAAAGTTGGCAGAGTGGCCTATGGTCAGTATCAGCCAGACAACAAGGGAGTCTATCCCCTTTTTGTAAGCACTAGATGAAGAAGATTGTTTTTGTTTTCTTTTTTTCTGAGGTGTAGAGCCACACCTACCATTAACTCCTCACTTTACTGCACAGATCAGATTACTCAATTTGTGCTACTCATACGCTGAGTTGGCGGAGATCGGTATCAAACTAGAAACCTTGCGATTTCTAGGCGGTTGCTCTACCGACTGAGCTAAACCAGTCCCTAAATTACTCATGCAGAATAAAGTAATTCCCAATCAAATTTGCAATTGAATGATAATTTTGTTGGGGGGTCTGCATTTTTAGTGAACCTTATTTCATTTTTTAACTATTAGTAAAAAAATAAGGTTTGCATAGTGGCCTATTGTCGGTATCAGTTGAACAGTCTAGCACTAGTAAAAAAGGGATAGCCTTTTTTACTAGTGCTAGACCAGGGGGATTGTTTTTGCTGAGGTGGAGTACCACACCTACCATCAGCTTCTCATTTTACTACACAGATTAGGTTACCCAATCTCTGCTATACCACGTGCTGAGTTGGCAGGGACTGGTATTGAACCAGGAACCTTGCAATTTCTAGGCATGTGCTCTGCCGACTGAGCTAAATCAGCTAGTATATCCAATTCCTTTAAATGTGTACATAGACTTTGTTTCGATCGATTTGATTATTGAATATTAACAACTCGTCTCAGGCAAAAGCCACGCTTTTAAGTTATAGAGTTTGGTATAGTTTTTGATTGCTAACCTGTAATTTACACATAAAATGCCAATATATTTCACCTTTTTTAAATTACAACAAAATGGTTGCCACATTGTGATTGCAAGTCTGTGTCTGCTCAAGTCTCTCTCACAGCTGCCTTTATCTTTAATTGGTAAAATGTTTTGTATTTTTGGAAGAGAAATCTCTGTGTGTGCGTACGTGTGTGATATCTGAATTTCCATTTTTGGCATAGATTGATGGGAAATCAGAATTTGAAAATAGCCCAAACGTTATGAGACATCCGAGTATCCTGGTAAAAAGAAGTTGTCGGATACTGGAATGAAGTCAAAGATGTTGGATGAAAGAATGTTAAAGTAAGGAGGAAAAAATACAATCTTTTTTGTTTTCTTTCCAATGATTCTTCTTCTTCCTTTTATTGTCCGTGGCATTAATATGCATTGATAACAATAGAAAAGCCAGACAACCACCACCAAACGAGATGTGCGGTGATTTTTATAAGAGAACATGAAAGAGTACCACTGCGCTTACAATGGAAAGACTGGGTAAAGGCAGGATGAAACTGAGCTCTCGTGGAGGCAAATATGTGAGAGATACTGTTGCAGGTTTATGCAAATAAAGTAAAGTTGGTTGAGTGGCCTATTTTCAGTATCAGCCGTACATTGAGGGAGTCTATCTCCTTTTTGCTGGTGGTAGACCAGGGAAATTGTTTTTTGCTGAGATGGAGCACCACATCCAGTGTCAGCTCCCCACTTTACTGCTCAGATCAGATTACTAAATCTGTGCTACGCTTACACTGAGTTAGCGGGGACCGGTATCAAACTTGTAATCTTGCGATTCCTAAGCCAATGCTCTACCGACTGAGATAAACCAGCCCCTTTATGCAAATGATAATAATAATAAAAATAAGACTGGCAAAAGGCAGGAGGAAATGGAGGTCCCCTTGATGCAAATATGTGTAAGACACCCTTGTAGGTTTATGCAAATGATAATAACATGCTTAGTTGTATGGGTATTTTTAATGGCATATTGTTATATATTTGCTTTTGGTTTCTTTGTTTAATACAAAAGACATCCTTGTAGAAGAACAGTAGTGGTACTATTTAACCTCTAGCTGGGGGTGGGGATGAGGGTCTATACCTTTACTAAGGAAATTAGTCCAAAAGTAAACATTATGGTGCAACTGGAGTTTGAACTCACTACAACAATGTCACAGGAAAGCTCTTTAGCCACTATGTCATGTTCACCTCACCTGAAATATTTTTCATCAGAAATCTTATTTTATAAAGACATTGAAAATTAAGGTTAAGGTTTCTTTTGATTAAATCTATAAATACTCAAATCTGCAATTTAAAAGTAAATATTTTTTCGGTATTTTTGTACTCTGTTTTTTTTTTTTGTTTTTCTGTTTCTGTGATGGCATTCACCCTATGTCGGTAGGGCTGGCTCCATCCAACAAATTCACCTGTGGTGTATTCATGGAAGGAGTAACAAGGAATTAGGAAATTCACAAGCGGTCCCCAAATCCCACATGCATATCCTGGTCAGGGAAAGAGATGCCCTTGGTTGCTGCAGATTTTCCACAGGTGTAGTGACAAGTATGACAAAAAGCCATTGATTCCTGATGATGATGGAGACATGCCTTGCATTTTTGCCAGAGCCCCTTTGGCCAGGTTGTGGCCCTAATAACACTGAGTGACAGACCTGTCTGCCTTGGAGATCCTACCAGGAACTTATGTTCCTGATGGCATGGCTCTGACACGACCAAGTTTACATAGTCCGCAATGAGGAGGGTTGGACTTTAGAAATAATGTGTTAGATGGCCATTGAGCAAAGAGCTTTCTCCACCCTTTTAAAGATCTTGTTTTTCGTTCTGCAAGTTGTTTAGTCACCCTCCTCACTAGACAAAATCTGTTGGGTTATAAATTTAGTTGCCGATGATCCAACTATGAAACACATAGTACTATTTTTGTACTCTCCTTAAATTGTATAAATACACCCTGGAATTTCCAGGTGTTCTTGTAGATAACTTGAATATATAGTGACATAAATCTTTAAAATTAGAGAGAGAGAGAGAAAATATTAGTATATACATTTCCAGAGGGCAAGCAAGACAGAAATTGTTTAGTTTCCAGTCTCCTATTAATTTGATTTAATAACTATCAAACTAAATTTAACAATTTTGATCTCGGTGACTTAACCAAAATGTCACTTGTTCCCATGGACCAATTAAAATCTGTCCAAATTATAATGATAATCTAATAACTGGGGTGTGTGTGGGGGTGTATCTATCTCTCTCTCTATATATATATATATCTCTCTCTATATATATATATATATATATATATATATATATATATATATATATATAGATAATATGGGTGCTATATTTCTAAGAAGACAGTGCTAAGTATCATTGATAGAGCATTTATATTTGAGTTAAGGTAGTGTGAATGCGGAGTCAACATCAGACCATGGTTCACACTACCTTAACTCAAATATATATATATATATATATAATTGTGTTTGATTGTATATGATCAGTACAAGATATTTTACCAAAAGGGTAAAAATTTAAAAATGGTAATTGTTATTAAGTATTAAATCCATATAACTGAAAACGGATTTGCCAATCATCTTATGAAGGGGAGGGGAGTCCCATGGTGTAGTGGTTAATGTGCTCGGCTGCAACATTATAGTAAGCAAGTTCAAACTCTAGTCGTGCTATAACGTTCACTTTCAGACTAAAACTTTTAGGAAAGGTATAAACCCTCTTATCACTCCCAGCCAGGGGTTAAATAGTACTACTACTGTTCTTCCACAAGGATTTCTTTAGCATTAAATATCTCGTGAAGGTTAATATACCATTAAACACAAATCAAATCAATTTTGTGATAATGTTGACTAGAAAAATACTTTATAATATCAAATTAAAACAAAATAATTGTTTGGTTCGGAAATGTTTGAAAATTATTCATATTAAAAAAGATGCCACATAACTGTAAATTATTTGTATATAATAATTACTTAAAGCTATAATTGTTTACTTAGGATTATTATTATTATTAGTTACTTGTTAGCAGCTGAGACACTGCATCCTTCAAAACCTCCATGTTTCCAGTAATTTGCCAACACTATACCTGATAACCTGCTCTCTCTCTCTCTCTACACACACACACACACACACACACATGCACGCATGCACATATATAAATCATGACTATACACTGTTAATTTTCCTGACATTTGTACATTATTCTATGTACTATACATGCACCTTTGATGAGAAGTCGTGCACCTGAACACTGTACGCAATAATTTCATTATTATTATTATCATTATTATCATTACATAACTGTGCAAACAATTGACTATTGTTAGATATAATTAATTGCTTGAAATGATATAATTATTAGTATTAGATACTAATACTTAAAATAGGGATATGTAATATCCTATAACTGTGTGCTTTATTGTAAAACATAAACACTAGTTAAGTTATTTGGTGCAGGCACAACTCTGCACCCGCTTCAAATAACTCATTTATTCAATGAAATGATACAGAGATATGTTGCCACGCCCTGGCATGAAGCCGGAAGTTGGGGGGGAAGAGTAACAAAAGTGGTCATACAGATATTGCGGTTCTAGTTAACTAGGTACATGCACTGACCGATCTATACAAAAAAAAACAAATACTTATGTTCTTCTCCTGCTTCCACCAAAATACCTTTGTCTCTCTGAAAAACACAAACATAAGTAAGATGAAATTATGTACAATTTAGTGACGATGACAAGCATGTTTTTTTTTAAAATCATGTTTCAAATGAGAGGATTAGGGGAAGGTGGAAAAAAATTCAACAAAAATCCCCAAGAAACAGAAGAAACATTTAACAAAAAAAAACAAATGGCATAAATACTAGTTAATATTGATCTAATAGATTGTCAAACTTCTGGTAAAACCAAAACAACAACAAAAAGAAAAGGAAAACACTGTGACCAATGATAAAGGAATGATGATAAAGAATGGTTTTATTGATTTTTTTTATTTACCTTTTCTTTAATTGATCTCAGGGAAATTGACTATAAATCAATAAATCTATTATAAATCTATGAATCAAAGCTTGGGAATTTTATTTGGCTGTGTTTTTTGAATGGAAGTTTATTTATCTCAGACAAAAATTGGACAAAAAAATCTTCATAAAATGTTAAGAACAAAACTCATAGAAATAAAAAAAGAAAATTGTTTTTTGTTGTCAACAACTTAGACAACAATAAAAGCTTATCAATCTTTAACAAAAGAAACAATGTCGTCTCCAATCGATTAGAAACAAAAACTGATTCATTTTTAAAATGACAGACTTTTACAATATGTCATCTGACATTATTGTGGTGACTTTAATATTAAGTATTTAATATTTTATCTTTTACAAAATTTATAATTTTCTTTTTTTTCTTTTTTCTTTTGAAGACAATTTTGACTCAAAGTGGAATTTCTTCTTTTTTTTTTTTTCTTTTTTTAGATTTTATTTTTACTAGCAAGAATATGCTCCCTCCGGGCATAAATATTTAAGTTTTAATGTAATGAAATATATTAGATTAGAAAATCTAACAAAATTAAATAAGAACACATATAAAAAATTACACTTATTTTAATCACATCTTAATTGGTTTCTATATAAAATCATTCATGGGATTGATTTTAATACATTGGAGAATAAAACAATAATATTAGGAATCAATAACACCAAGTAATTATTTATTAAACCCGGTTTTGTTAAAACTAGTATGCAAATTAACCACACTCTACTTTAAACAGTAAATCTTTGTTTCTTTGTGATATATAAGACACATTGCAGGGTTTTAAATACACTAATAACATGGGCTATTTTGAGGCAAATCTAATTTAGATTTTCATAGAGACTTTGTTGATAAATAAGATGTATTCTATGTATTAATGATTTTAAATATGAATTAAATACTCATTGATAAACTTAGGCAATTCTGGAGAGTACTGTGATGTAAGCAGTGATGTAGTTTCAGTTACAGATAGACACCATATCTCCATTATAATAAGATTTGAGATTATTTTTCTTTTTTGATTTTCTTTTGAACAGCAATTCTTTTTTGGCATGGGAGGAAAATTTATAATGTGAAGCAAAACAATTGAAATCTAATTACATAATGAAAATTGAAAAAATAAGAAAAAGATGAAATGATTGATATTCTAAACCAACAGTTGAAGAAAGATTAGAAAAACAAAAAAAGACTACATATTTATTTATTTTGCATGAGTAGATTAAATCACTATGACATAATGTGATGTCAGATAAAAGTATAAAAGTAAAGTCGGCAGAGTGGCCTATTGTCAGTATCAGCCGGTCAGCAAGGGAGTCTATCCCCTTTCTGCTAGCACTAGACCAAGGAGATTGTTTTGCTGAGGTGGAGCGCCACACTTACTGTCAGCTCCCCACTTTACTGCACAGATCAGATTACCCAATCTGTGCTACTCATACGCTGAGTTGTCGGAGGCTGGCATCGAACTCAAAATTTTACAATTCCAAGGCAGGTGCTCTACCAACTGAGCCAAACTGGCCCCTTAGTGTATTATGAAGAATCTGTTCTTTTAAAATTGATTTTGGGTGAATTGTACTAAGAGATTTCATTGCCTGAAATTCTTTGAAGAAATATTATTATTATTATTATGAAGAGAGGCCAAATAATTTAAGAAAAAATTTAATTATGTAATAAAGATTTTTTTTTAAATGTTTAACATTCTAAAACAAAAGTTGGAAAATGGCTAGAAAAAAAAAGAAAGAAAAAAATGTAATTATTTATTTTGTGTAAAATAAAATATAAAATATTAAGTCACTATGACATAATGTCATATCAGACATGTTTTGATTGCATAATGTTCCATTAGAATAATAAAATCCTGGTATCATTGATTTAAAAGAAAATTATGTTTTTATAAAAAAAATTGTAAGTGGTCTACTTACTTATGGACAATACTGTAATACTTAATAATATCTATTTTGATTGTAAAATGTTCCTATAGAAATAATAAAATCCTGGTATTTTTTAGTTTAGAAGAAAATTAAATTTTTATAAAAAATTGTTAGGGTGTACTTATTTATGGGCAATACTTTAATACTTAATAATATCTATTTTGATTGTATAATGTTCATCTAGAGATATTTCTTAATGATATATAACACACATTGCAAGATTTTAAACACATTAATAATATGGGTTGTTTTGAGATAAATCTATTTCAGCTATACTTTAATTGAGACATTGTTAATAAATAAGATGCTAATTAAGATTAAATAATTGCTATTTAATAACCATGGAGAATATAACGTAAATAACTAAAGGAATTGTGAAGGTGTTACAGACATATAATCTCCATTATAATAAGATATATTTCTGCAGTGAGTAGACACCAAATGTTGCAATTGTTATATCAATATCCATTTTAATACTAAAGTCTGAGGGAGATAAAAATTGTTGAAAAACAGAAATGTAATTGAAGGTTTTGTATATTGTGCAATTTTATTCATTCTTTTTTGTCTACTTTGAAAGTTGAAATCATGACTGTTCATTTTTATGTGAAAAGTCTAGAAACCGGTTACTAAGAAAAAGTTCAAAGATTTTCTTTCTTTTTCTTTCTCTTTCTTTTTCTTTCTCTTTCTTTTTCTTTCTTTTTTCTTTTTTCTTCTTTCTTTTTCTTTTTTTTTCTTCTTTTTTTCTCTTTCTTCTTTCTTTTCTTTTTTTTTCCAATATGAATGGTCTTACACAATCCCCTATTCAGTTGGTTGAATAGATTTTGCAATGGGTGTTGCCTTATTTCAGGCATTAATATGCATTCATGTCAAATGGCAAGTAGACACATATTTGGGTTGTGGTTATGGAGAAGAAGAAAAAAAAAATAACCCAGACATTTTTATTTTCAAATTCAGAAACTAAGAACATGTTGGGATTATCATGATAAAATTCTACTGGTAGAAAGGAGTTAACAGAGGAAGAAACACAACAAGAATTAACAATATGGAAAAAGGTTTATTAAGCAAAGATACAAGGTGAACAGATTAATTAACAATTGCTAGGTTGAATTAACAAGTCCCATGAGATCTTGTTGATTCTCAATTCTGAGATTTTGTCAGACATTATTTATAGGAAAAACAGGTGATTCTTTTCTCATTATTTAGGTACTATATGACAGTATGGCTATTATCAAATAAAAATAATTACTTGAAACTAAATGATTATTAGGATTAGATAAGAAACCACACGATTGTGTGCAAATTATTTATTATAACAACTACACAAAAGGAACAAATATAAACTTACACTGTATTGTATGTCATTCCCATTTGGAATAAAATAACTCCAGTCTGGTTGACATGCCATTAAAATCATTCAATCAATCAGTCAATCTAGACGGATTGCCTAACAAAGGCTAAAGATCCCTGTCTGCTTACTATTTACCCATAGCTGCAGAGAGAATAGATGGATTTGTCTTTCCCAAGGGCATTATCACAAGGTGTATGTTGCATGTCATTACTATGCTAAAATCTATGACTGACACATATCATTCTGGACATAAGATACCATAAACATATGTATATATTTTTTTTAGCTAAAAATTATAGATAATTCCCTTGAATTTGATACAACAGATTATGATATTCCCATCTTCATGTTTAACCTTTGATTTTTCATCCTGTTTGGCAAGACCTAAAATATACCAATTGTATCCCATTCTGAGGGGTAAGACACCATTCAAAAAAGAAATGGTGTCCTGGGTATGATACTAAGCTGCATCTGGTGGATTATGGAGTCACCCCTTACTTGCCATTACTCCCAGGACCACTCTGTCCAGTTGTGTAGTACCTAGTGCCAACTACATTTCATTCCAAGGAATAGTATGCCCCTCAAAAAAAAAAAAAAAAAAAATACGGTGTTCTGTGTATGATACTAACTGCATCTGGTGGATTATGGAGTCACTCCTTTATTGCCATTACTTCCAGGTCCACTCTGTCCAGTAATGTAGTAAGTAAATCAAAGTCGTTGGGGTGGCCTAAAGTTAGTTTCAGCTAGACAGCAAGGGAGTCTATCCCCTTTTCACTAGCACTAGACCAAGGAGATTGTTTTGGTGTCTGAGGCAGAGCACCACACCTACCATCAGCTCCTCACTTTACTGCACAGATCCCTGTGCTACTCATGCGGTGAGTTGGTGAGGACCAGTATTGAACCTGGAACCTTGTGGTTCCTAGTTGGATGCTCAAGTGACTGAAATAGTACCTAGTGCCAACTGCATTCAATTCCGAAGAAATAATACACTCCTCCCAAAAAAAATAAAAAAATAGGGTGTTCTGGGTATGAGTGACTCCATAATCCACCAGATTATTGAGTCACTCCTCTATTGCCATTACTCCCAGGCCCACTCTGATCAGTAGTGTTAGTACCGATTAGGGTCTCATCTATCAGCTCAAATAGATCAGTTTGAAAATCATTAGTATTAAGATAGGAATACTGGTAATTATATAACTGTGTGCAAATTATTTGTAGTAAGAATAGTTACTTGAAACTATAATTGCTTACATAGGATTATTATTATTAATTACTTGGAACCATGTAATTGCTTGAAATATTGAAACCCTATGACTGGAAACAAATTATTATCATTAGTTGGTTGGTTGGTTTTGCAGCATTTCAACTCTGTAATTATTTAATGCTGAAACTTTTACTTTGATGAAAACACTTAGAGGGTTTCAAGTAATTGATGAATGATAATAATAATGTGTTAATAATCATAGCTTAAAGTGACTAATCTTTATACTAATAATTTGCACACAGATATATAGTTTCAAGTAACTATTCCTATTTAATAATGGTAATCATTTGTTTGCATACAGTTATATGGCATCAAGTATTGTTATCCAATTTGGACCAAGTAACCAATAAGCACCCCAAATCATCAACTTAATGAAAGGTTCATATCTTAACTCATCACCAGTAACTTCCGCTTCCAAATTTTTGTTAACAAATGATTTTAATCAGAAGTTTATGGAGATGTTGAACTCACAATAAATTAAATAAATAGATGGTTGGTACATGTAATCAAATTAAAATTCAATAGCAAAATCTTTTTTTAAATAAATACTTTGTAATCAGAAATTTATGAATATTTTTCAACACTTATGATGATTTAAAAAAAGATGAAAGATGTTTTTATACTAATTAAGTTTTTACTTAATCAGAAGAGAAATGCAATTATGTTTATTTAAATAAAAATACAGTTTTTATTTACAAAATATTTTTATACTTATTTAAATAAAAGGATGTCATTCAGAAATAGTATCACACAATTTGTAAAATTTGTTTTAGTCAGATACAATATAATTGCAAAAATCATCTGTTCATTTATTTTAAAATATTTGAAGCGAAACTTACTTGTGATGAGTTAAAATATGAACCTTTCATTAAATTGATGATTTGGGGTGCTTATTGGTTACTTGGTCCTCCAATTCTATTAATTTATACACAATTATATGGTTTAAAGTAACTATTCCGATTTAATGATAATCATTTTTTCACAAGTAACTATAATGATCTTTTGTAAACAATTGTAACTTCCAGTAACTATTCTTAATACAAATAATTTGCATACAGTTAAATAGTATCAAGTATTCCTATTTAATACAAATAATTTTCAAGCAGATCTATTTAACCCATAGATGGGACCCGAATAGGTACTACCACTCTGTTTAAGAGTGGACCTGAGGGTAATGGCAATGAAGCAGTGACTCTGTAATCCCCAAAGCTCCAGAACGGGAACGTCACTAAAAAGTTTAGTATCATGCAGACGTTATTCTTGGGTGAGGAGGGTGGTGGCTTACAATTGGATACAGTTGTCATATTCTAAGCCCCTGCCCACTGGGCTGCATTGATCTAAGCAAGTCCGGTGTTTATGAAAAAAATATTATTAAAAAAAATATATTATTATATTTCAATTGTTTCTTGCTTTTAAGATAAATGCAATAAAAAATGCTTGAATTTTATTTACAAAAAAATATTATTTTCAAATTCTTGTATTTATATAAGTAAATTGACAGAAGAATATCTCTCTATTGACCTATCTAATAAATCATATATATTTATATACTTTTAGTAATGACGAACAGTTTTAAAGGTAAATGGTTTTAATTTATTCTGATTTAGATTTGGTTCTGTCATTAGGACATAGAACACTTTTTATGTATTTATAACTACTAACAAGATTATATATATATATATATATATATATATATATATATACACACACATATATATATATATATATACACACACACACATATATATATCTTTATATATATACACACACATGTGCATATATATATATATATATATATAATAAAAGTAATTGGTAATTTGCTTGAAGCATTGTTAAGTATGTTATAAAATATTAAAATTCGAAGGCAATACAATGCGTATAAAATTCGAAGGCAATACAATGCGTATAAAAAATAAAGACAAAAACATCTTTTGTCTTTATTTTTATAACGCATTGTATTGCCTTCGAATTTTAATATTTATAATATATAATATATATATATATATATATATATATATATATATATACCACACACATATGTACATTCATATATGTGTGTGTGTGTGTGTGTGTGCTCATGAATGTATATGTCCATATATTTCTTACTCTGATATTGAATCTCCTCTCACTCTCTCATTCATCCGCCATTTGTAATACTTAGTCACACACACACACACACACACACACACACACAAGATTAAAAAAAAACTGTAAACTAGAATCAGCTGTTTTGTGTCATGAGGTTCCAATTTATTTCAATTATCTTCTATTGCTTCCTGCCGGACATTCACTTTCCCATCATTAATACATTTACCCTTTTCTTTATTATTACCTTCTTTTTTTTTTCTTTCTCTCTCTTTTTGCATTGAACTGTCTATTTTGAAAGCTCATCAACTGTTACATTTTACAGAGAAGGGATTTTTTTTTTTTTCAAAGGAAGTTAGAATCTGGTCAGTTATTGATGGTCAATTTTAGAATTATAGAAAAACAATAAAGAGTTTAACTTACTTTCTCAACCTTTTCAAATTTTGTGTACAAAGATAAAGTTTAACTAGTGTCATCACTTCTGTGCGCTCACTACCCCTCTATCTTTCACCTACTCTCTTTCTTTCTATGTCCTTTTCTTCCCTTTCGTTATAATAAAAACAGAATGGAGAATTATTCAGCTGAGGTGACGAGTTGATTTAGCTCCCAAAACTACTAAATTATATATATACTAGCAGGACTTGTGGATATACCACATTTAAATAATTTGATTATTACAACATTTGATATGTTTACTTAAGAGCTGTTGCCAAATAGTTCAATATGTAAAATGTATAATAATCTTGATTTAATGTATGCATACCTTTCCCAAGGGTATTAGTGCTATATTAAAGGTAAACAGCCTCATCCAGGATTTGAACTCATGTTGCCAAGTCCATTTCCTCCAATGATAACCATTACACCTTGTGGCTCTTGTATATGCAGCCTAGGGATTTTTTTTTTAGGCAATTACCATTTAAGGGGCATTTTGTTCTATTGGAGCAGTTGCATCTTTTGTTCACCATAGTGTGTGCACTCTATGTATTAACTCACACAGACTCACTGGGAAAAAAAAACTCCTTCTTGAATTCCACCCCCTTAAAAATTAAATTGTCCCACTTTGGGAACCCCTGGTTTAGTTTATAAAAAAAAAAGAAGAAAAAAAAAACAAGCCTACTCCTTGTGTGATTAGAACCCTCCCTCTGCCATTTTGAATTAGTTGTGCAGTAGCAATCCTGTTAGTAAAATTGGCAGTTAGTATTTCTCACGCTGACTGCATCTGTCATCTGTTCACTTTTAGTGTTATTTAATTGCAGTAACATTTACATTTTAACCCCCCACCTGAATCCCCCCCCCCATCATATCTCTGCTTCTCCCATGTGAAACCTCTGACCTATACCTTTTTATAATATCTCAAATTTTAAATACACACAAAAAAGATATTAAAAAAAAAATTTGACTTTTTTGTTTTCATTTGTAATGATTCAAAAAACAAAAGAAAAAAAGAAATCTGTTTTCAAATTGGATGGTATAATTTACCAACCTTGAATGTTTATCATGAGGAAGGGCATCTGGATGTAATAAGAATACAAATTTCTTCAACCCTTTTGGCTTGGGCTTTAGAATACACTGACTGCATGGAGTGGTAAAGCCCCTGTTGGCTGTAGGTGGCGACTGTGATACTTAAAGATGGAACCCTGGTGACTGAGCAGTCCATGACATGCAACACTCCACTTTGACCCTTACTTAGGCTAGATGGGCGATCAGAGAGGCCCCATCTGCTCAATCAACTCTTCCTGTCAAGCCCTAGCACCTATATGATTGTCTTAACCCTATTGCCCATATGGCAAATCCCGACCCTTTTTAACAGAACGTGCTCCATTGACACAAAGCATGCCCCGGGCATTGAAGAGATTACGATCATACAACAAGCCAGGTCTCAAGGAACTCTAACTGCCCTCACATGGACTGAAGCCCCTTCGGTGGGGGAGATGTAGACACCTCTAATACTTTTGTTACTTCATGTTTCAGGCATTGTTGGGTGGTCTCCCTTTTCCTAAGTGATCATCAGTTCCCTTAGTTCTACATATATGTACTAGAAGGTGGTTGAGGGTCTTCATGTCCTGGGTATGACATTAAACTTTATCTGATAGAGAAGTTCCAAATCTGGAGCTCTGTGGAATATGGAGTAACCCTTTATCACCATTACTACCAGGGTCACTCTGATCCAGAGTGCTTGTACCTATTAGGATTCCATCTAGGGTCCATTTAAATATGGGTTAAATAGAAAAAATTGAATTTAAGAAAATATGTTTTTAAAAAGTTGAGTTAAAAGATGAATACCCATCAAGAATGAATAAAACAAAAACGTCTTCAGCATAAAATAACCCAATGGGTTGACATGCCATAAATTCCAACCAACCAACCTACCAACAAATTTCTTGATAAACCTTATATTATAAAGAAAGATACACAGAAAAAATATAATAAGAAAGAAAGTAGAGGAAAGATAGAGAGAGGGGTGAGCACATGGAAGCAATAACGCTAATCTGCTTCAATGGAACATGATGGAAAGAAAGAAAAAAAAGAGTAAAAGAGAGTTAAATCATGATTATTATACTTTTTACATATTGAACTATTTGCAATAGCTCTTATGTAAACATATCAAATGTTGTAATAATTAAATTATCATACTGTGTTATATCCACAGGTCCTGGGCACCTCACGTGGTGTAATGGTTAGCAAGCTAGATTTGTAGATCATTGTTAATGAGTTTGATTCTCATTGGGCGCCCCATACTTCTGGTCTTGTGTCACATCTAATCTAAGCTTAGAGAATAACTATATCCACAGGTCCTGCTAGTTACTTAATAAAACAGGTGTTCTTATCTGAAGTAATGAGACTCACTAACCTACAATCATTAATCAAAGGGCAGGGGGGGGGGGCAAAATATTTGGCAAGTAGATAACTAAAAACCAAAAATGCCTAAATTTCTCGATGATAAGTTGATATACTGAATACTTATCAAAATGAAAGGAGTGTTTATTTCTAAATCGATAAAAAAAAAAAAAAAAAGCGACGCTTTTCTTGGCTATTGGTTTTCTGTTTATAAAAATACATTATTACCTGTGCGTTGCAAATAGTGATTAGGAGAACGACAAATCACCTGATTCAGGCTTCAATTTTTAACGAGTCGAATAAGTAGCTTAAAGTTTCCGATTTTGAGCTGTTGGTAATTGATTATAAGTCAACCTATTATTGATAGGTAGAAAAAGAAAAACAATCTCTTTTTACTTACTTTGTTTTTCTGTTTGCTTCTTTTTTTTTTTTAGGTCTTGTATTTTTTTTTAATACAGAAGAAATGTTACTTTCCTTACATAAATAAGATATTGCCAAGTATATTACTTAACTCTTTGCCTACCAAATTTTCTTAGTATTTTTTTTCTGTATTATTGAATATTTCAAAGTTCACTATCTATTCACCTCAGAACTTATTCTATTCAAATAAAGTCCTATTATTATTATTGTAATCCGAGTCCTTCTGCTCAATTATAATGCACTAACGATCAGTTTTTGTACTTTGCTTAGGGGGTGGTGATAGAGCCGCTGTGAGTGGTTTAAAGTAGGAAAAAAGTTAAAGCACCAATTCTCTTACCTACTATTTTTATCTTGTGGCTGTACCAAATTTTCTTGGTATTTCTTACCTATACAATGGGATATTTCAAAGTTCACCTCAGAACTCATTCTATTCAAATAAAGTCCTATTATTATTGTAATCTCAATCCTTCTGCTCAATTATAAGGAACAAACCATCAGCAGTTTACAGTAGGATCGTAGTGGTGGGAGAGGTGCTGTAAGCAGTTTAAAGTAGGCAAAAATTTAAACATCTTTAACTTATTGCCTATGAAATTTCCTCAGTATTTTTTTACCTGTACGATGGGATATTTCAAAGTGCACTATTCACCTCAAAATTCATTCTATTCAAATAATGATGGTAAGAGTGTTCACATTGGAATTTTTCAGTGTAAACCAATGACATGTGTGAGAGCCACTGCCAGTGGCTTACTGTAGGATTGCAGTGGGGGGAGAGAGTCACTGCAAATGGTTTAAAGTAGGCAAAGAGTTAAGTCTAATAGCTGAGATAGATAAGAAGAACGGGTTAGTTTTTATTTTCTGTGGGAATTTCTATTGTATACTGGAATGTTTGGTATACTAGTACATCCAAATAAGGGTTCACACTAAGGATAAAGTACTTTGCAACAGAGTGTTAATAATTGAGGTTGTAAGTAGACGGTTCTCATAATGGTTCTGCCACTGCTCTAAACAGCTGTACACAAGTAGTCGTGGACCAGTTCATTTACTCTCTAAGAAAAGGTAAGATAGGCTAAACCACAACAATTTCTACAGTTTTAATCAGACTGCTGGTCATAAATTTTTGAATATTTTTTTGTAGAAATTGGTTGTTGGTGGTTGGTTGGTTGGTTTTTCAGCATGTCAATTCTCGGGCTATACAATGCTGAATTCAATCTCTCTTTTTTTCTTTTTTCTTTTTGCAATTCTTATGTGATTTCAAGTGACTAGTAATATTAATCCTTTATAAACAATTATAGCTTCAAGTAACTATTTTTAATACAAATAGTTTTTACACAGTTATATGGTTCAAGTAACTAATGATAATAATCTTTTGTAAACAATTATAGCTTCAAGTAATTATTTTTAATACAAATAGCTTTTACACAGTTATATGGTTCCAAGTAACTAATAATAATAATCTTTTGTAAACAATTATAGCTTCAAGTAACTATTTTTAATACAAATAGTTTTTACACAGTTATATGGTTTCAAGTAACTAATGATAATAATCTTTTGTAAACAATTATAGCTTCAAATAACTATTTTAATACAAATAGTTTGGTTTCAAGTAACTAATGATAATAATCTTTTGTAAACAATTATAGCTTCAAATAACTATTAATAAAAAAATAATTTGCACAAAGTTATATGGTTTCAAGTATTTCAAGTTTGAAAATGATTAGTATTTGATATGAATACTTGATACCATTGTTATCTTTCATTGGCTGTTTTGTTAACTCATCAATAGATGCCACCCTTGGAGATGAGTAGCAGTAGTTTCCTGACTGAACTGTTTGATCTGCTCAGCATCTAATGAAGCATGCTATTGACCTGCTTTTTAGTTCATCCACCTTGCTTTACATCCACCATGCTGCTACCCATGGTTTCTAGTGTTTGTATGGCACATATGATACCTCCTCTCTCTCTGAATCTCTTATCCAATGAAAGGCAGAGCAATATTACTGAATGATTATGGTGGTCACATATTTGTTTTAGCACAGAGTTTGAACCCTCTATTTTTATTGCAGCAAAGCTATGTGGCTCCTGCTGCTACACATGTAACATTTTGAAATGTAATGTTGATGATGACTTGATATCATATAACTGTGTGCAACTTATTTGTATTAGGAATAGTTACTTGAAGCAGTGATGCTGATAACTTTTTGATTTAGTGAGTCATGGGACGCACATATTTGCTTTGAATGAGTCCCAGAAAAATGAACAGGTCCCAACTAAAATTTCTTAATAGAGTGTAGGGTTTTTATTTATGATCTGGGGAAACAACTAAAGCTGTCTAACTCCTACCCTGTAACCTATCCTGTGTAATTCGTTTCTAAGAAACTATTGAAATGTATTTACAGTTAACTTGAAATGGTGAGGGAAGAAAAAAGAAAAACACTGGGACACATGGATATGATTTTACTGTGTCCTTTTAGATTTTTGTGCATCAGGGATGCAGGACGTGTACTTATCAGCATCTCTGTTGAAACCTTAATTCAAGAGGCTGGTTTAGCTCAGTCGGTAGGGCACCTGCCTATGAATCACAAGATTCCTGGTTCAATACCGGTCGCTGCCAACTCAGCCCATGAGTTGCACAGATTGGGTAATCTGATCTGTGTGGTAAAGTAGAGAGCTGATGGTAAGTGTGGCACTCCATCTCAGCAAAAAAAATCTCCCTGGTCTAGTGTTAGCGAAAATGGGATAGACTCCTTCACTGTCCAGCTGATACTGATATTAATCTACTCTGCCAACTTGACTTTTTTTTATAATTGTTTACTAAGGATTATCATGTTAATCTTTCAATTATATGGAAATCTATTCTCTCTGATAAGATAAAGTAAAAATTCTTCCAAGCTGTGGCTGTATCAGTGCTACTGTATGCCTGCACCATTTGGCCTTTAACAAAACGATTTGAAAAAAAAAAGTTAGATGGGAACTATACAAAGATGCTTTGTGGCATTCTGAACAAATTTTGAAAGCAACACCCAACAAAAAAGCTGGTGTATGGCCACTTACCTCCTATCAGACAAACCATTTAAGTAAGATAAAGGAAGACATGCTATAGACATATGCTGGAGAAGTAAAGACAAACTCATAAGTGATGTTCTGGTTTGGTTTGTTTTGTTTTACAGCATATCAACCTCAGTGGGTCATTTAATGCCGATAAAGTTTTGAAATAAATCAATTCTTAATGGATAATACAATTTTTTTTTTATAAATACATTTTTCTATTTAACCCATAGATGGGACCCTAACAGGTACTACCGGGTCAGAGTGGACCAGGGAGCAATGGTGATGAAGGGTGCTCCACATTCCCCAAACCTCCAAAACTAGAACCTCACCATCAGATAGAGTTTAACGTCATTCCCAGGACATGTAGACCCGCAGCCACCGCCTTTAGCACCCATATGATAAAAAGGGGTTGGGGCTTGCCAAGTGATGTTCTCCAGTGAACACAAACACATGGACATACCAAAGTGGGGGCCAACCAGTAAAGACTGACAATGATTAGCTCTGTGCAGATACTGGATGTTGTGAAGAGGACTTGCTAGGTGCGATGACTGATAGGGACAGTCAGTGAGAGAGGGTCATAAACCATAATGCCTTGAATAAAATTATCTATTCATATAACAAACACCTAGAGATATGGTGTTAGTGTTTTGAGCAAAAGACTAAAGATTAAAAAATTTGAGGTTTCATTTCTGATTTGATGAGATAATTATTATATCTATTAATAATGGTGATTAGGTCTCTATTTGTATGTAATCAAAACTATGTCACTGCTTACATCACATTACCCAAAATCGTCATAAAATAGAATAAATACACTCAAAATTTGAGCATGCCACCTTAGATGGTCCTCGTTTTTTACAACAAGTTTTAATAAATACATACCCGGTATTATATATTCATATACAGTTTGTTTTATTTTAATATATATTTAAATTTATCAGATCTAAGTTTACATTTCAAATTGTTTTGTTTTTTTTTCTTTTTGCCTTTTATTTTTTTATGATGTGATTATTTTACTTACAAACTCTCTGACATTGAATTTTTAATTCCCATATCTTGGTAATCTATTATTACATAGGTAATCTATCTATTATTATACTAAAGCTGAGAGAATCAATGTTTGTCTCCTAAAGGCTTTTTTCCTGTTTATTTTAATGACACAAAATTCATACTAAAATATTCCTTGCTTTTAGGATTGAGTTATGTTTGGAAAAAAATCCATTTTAATTGGTTCTAATTAATCGTAATTTGCAATTAATTCAAAAACTGATCCATCTCTTACTCTATATTCTGCCTGTCACTTTCCCCTCTCTATGTATATCCTAATTACCTCCTCATTATATGTATATATGCATATGTTAGTTTCTCTGTGTGCATAAAGAGAGAGATGGGAGAGTGATTGTGAGAGAGACATTTAACTTTTCATTTATTTGTATGTTAAGATTCAGCAGCAGTGACAAGTCTGTAGTTTAATAAAATTCCATGATTCATTTCGATTTAAATTAGGTCAAACATTCCCTTTCTTAGAAATCTTACAAAATGATTTTAATGTTTTTTTTTTAAAACTCTCCAGCTGTATTTTTTCTTTCAATTTAATTCACTTTGCAAACTCTCTTTTCTCTAATCTCAATTATCTATCTAGATCTCAATGTGTGACCCAAGGGTCAGGTTTTGTCTAGTATCTTTTAAAAAATGATGGTTACACCGCCTGAAGGGTGTTTTTTTTGTGCTAGTATACAATAATTGTTATATATACAAAAAATATATATTATCATATATAAAAAAATTGTTTACCTTTGTAGGCAATGTTGTTCATGTAATAAACTGAATGAATAAATAGGTATTCAAGTAAGACTGTGGCTTATTCAACAACAAGGCTATAAACATGGATGTGGAAGACTATAAAATGGATGCGGAAAACAACAATTGTGGAAATTCCCAGTTAGTTCTTTTGGTGCAAAGGAAAGAAATACAATCAGACGGGTCGATCCATCAGTTGAAAAGGTTGAAAAAAGAAATGGATAAAAAAAACTAAAAAAAAAAAAGCAACAAAAAAAGACAAAAAAAAAGGTTATCAAACAAAAGAAAATAATTAATTGCCTTTCTAGCTTTGCCATTAGGTTAGTACGCCCAGCAATTTAAACAATCTTTCTTTTTTTTTTCCTTTTGGTAGACATTTTGGATTACACATCTTAATTTGCTGCAAAACTAAGCTAAGCTTAGCGAATATCTACACACATCTTCATTTTGTCGACTGTTTGAATTATCAATAGTTGCTGATCATCCACAATAAAACACATTTTACCTGATGTATTTATATAATCAAAGGATTATCTCTTTAATCCTCTCAATATAGATTATACTGAATTCATTCAATATACATTATATAACGAGGTTATTGCCGTTCCTGATATCACTTCAATAGTTGATTCTCTTTGTCCTTTATAAGGTAGTAATTAAATGGAGGGGGGAATACTCTTATGTGTGTTGTTTCTTATAAACACAAGGCTGTTGTTCTATAAATTATTTCTCATTAAGCTCTAATTTAATAATTATAATTTGGGTGTTGTCATTCTATTTTGTCTTTTTTTGAAATTAAGCACTTTGTCCGACATTTATAATTGATACATTGTCATTCATAAATTCCACTAAACTTTAATCCTTAATTTTGTATTCTCTTAAAAATAAGACTCAAGGATATTTTCATGCGTTCTGGGTATGACGTTAAACTGCATCTAATAGTGAAGTTCCAATTCTGGAGCTCTGGGGAATGTGGAGTACCCCCGGGTAGTCAGAGAGGTCCCCTCCTATCAATCGGTTAGTCACATCAAGCCCTAGCACCTATATGATTGTCCCGGCCCTATTGCCCTTATGGCAAGCCCCAACCTTTTTATCATATATGTGCTAGAAGGCAGTAGTTCCAATATTGGAATCCTGGGGAGTGTGGAGTACCCCTTCATTCATAAATACATTGTCATTCATAAATTCCACTAAACTTTAATCCTTAATTTTGTATTCTCTTAAAAATAAGACTCAAGGATATTTTCATGTGTTCTGGGTATGACGTTAAACTGCATCTAATAGTGAAGTTTCAATTCTGGAGCTCTGGGGAATGTGGAGTACCCCCGGGTAGTCAGAGAGGTCCCCTTCTATCAATCGGTTAGTCACATCAAGCCCTAGCACCTATATGATTGTCCTGGCCCTATTGCCCTTATGGCAAGCCCCAACCTTTTTATCATATATATATTTACCAACCCCTCCGCACGAGCAGGATACGACACAAGGTCAATTTCTTAAGCGGAGTTCAACAGGTTTGAATTCAGAGTTTTCCTTCTCCTAGACTGGTTACCTAGCCAAGGTTAAAGAACTCAGTCTGCCCTGCTATTTGCCCATAGCTGGAGGGAGAGTGGATTCATACCTTTCCCAAGGGTATTAACGCTAAGTGAAATGCAATTACCACGTCCAGGATTTAAACTCGGGGCGACGAGTCCATTTCCCATGACTTTAACCATTACACCACGCGCTTCCTTTTTATCATATATGTGCTAGAAGACAGTAGTTCCAATATTGGAATCCTGGGGAGTGTGGAGTACCCCTTCATTCATAAATACATTGTCATTCATAAATTCCACCAAACTTTAATCCTCAATTTGTATTCTCTTAAAAATAGGACTCAAGGATATTTTTGTGTCCTGGGTATGACGTTAAACTGTATCTAATAGGGAAGCTCTATTACATAATTCCTGGGTAGCCTATGAATTATGTAAGTAGTGTAGCTAGATATTTGAATTGAAGTTCGGAAGATTCAAAATCGTAGGGGTGAATGGAAAGTTACTTTCGACCATTATGATTAGCTGATGGTAATCTCTATTTAACCCTTCCAAAACCTGCCAATAGAAGCGTGTGAACAGAAATCGGTTTTAGTTAGAGTTGCTGGAGTCAGTCACTGGGAGAAGACATTATCGTTGCTCTCAAGATGCCGACTCTCACTGCACGGTTCAAGAACCCTTTTGGGCTGGGTTTTTGTAATAAATACTAAGAAAAAACAAAAACAAAGCCTTGATTATTAATTATTAAACAAGGGAAGAACCCAACAGCTCAGTGAAATAGAAATTGGCCCAACAAAGGAAAACGGCCAGTGAACAAGTAAAAAGCAGAAAAGTAAGAACCAATCATCCCCCTCATCTTGTCACTCTCTCACTCTCACTCTCTTGTATACCTAATATGAACAGGTATATAACAGTTCCAATTCTGAAGCTCTGGGGATTGTGGAGTACCCCTTTATCGCCATTACTCCCAGTCCCAGGCGGTTGAAGAGGTCCCCTCCTATCAATAGGTTAGTCATGTCAAGCCCTAGCACCTATAGGATTGTCAGCGGCCCTATTGCCCTTATGGATAGCCCCAACCCTTTTTATCATATACGTGCTAGAAGGCAGTAGCTGAGGGTCTTAGTGTCCTGTGTATGACGTTAACTGTATCTAATGGTGGAGTTCCAATCCTTGACTGGGGAATGTGGAGTACCACTTCATCGCCATTACTCCTAGGTCCTGTTAGGGTCCCATCTCTGGGTTAAATATATCTGTTTAAATAGAAAAAAATGTGTTAAAATAATTGAATACCAATCAAGTATGAATAGAACAAAATGTCTTCAGGATAAAATAACCCAACATGGTTTGACATGCCTTCAACCAATTAACCAAGGATATTTTCCTGTTTTCTTATTGATCTATCACTTTTATTTTTAGGCTTTGTTTAGTTTGGTTTGTTTAATGGTATATCAACCCTTTTTCTTTTCTTTTTTTCAATTAATGCCAAAACAAGTTATTTTGATAAAAGTTTCTATGTTTCAAGTTCTTAATATCTCCAAATTGCTGTAGATAATTTTCATTAACTTATAATAATAATAATAATAATAATAATATATTTTCAGCTAGTATATTAGGTCTGAGACCTGTCAGCTGTTCCTTATAAATATTCATTTTAAGTCCACAGAATATTTAATGTCATTCTACAGATTATCCAACTTTGCCTCAAAGGAGTTTAGAGATGGGGCATTCACTACTGATGAAGGTAGTTTATTCCATGTATTCACCACTCTGTAGCTAAAATAATTTTGTCTTGCGTTTGCTTTACAAGATTTTTTAAGGAGTTTTAATTTATGTCCCCTTGTATAGGTATTTTGAGCAATGTTTAGTAGGTCAGAGTTCGTTGAATAAAAACCATGCTTCATTTGGTTTGGTTTGGTTTGTTTAATGGCATATCAGCCCAGTGGGTTATTTAATGCCAAAAACTGTTAGAGTGCAAGATAAAAGTTGGTACTCAAGTTTCCTTTACAGGTGAATTTTTGTACATTTTGTAATCTATGAAGTGTAGACGATGATGATGACTCATCTCAGAATTTCTAACACCTTCTAGACGATCCTACTTTAAAACAAACTGGGCAACCTTGTAATTTACAATATTATGACTTAGAAAAGATAAGTGCTGGGAAAATTATGTTTGATAAGAATATAGACAGATATTGTTCAAGATAGCAGAATTCTAAGAACACTTGCATTAACGTCAAGATTGTCCAATTCAACCGAACGTTTTGTTATACATAAAAAGATTAGTCTAAATGAGTAGAACAATTTGTAGAACTTCTGAAAGAACATTATACAAACAAAACAAATACTGTGTCCTTGGTATGATGTTAAACTGTATCTAGTGGTGAAGATCCAGTTCTGGAGCCCTGGGGGGGGGTACCCCTTCATTGCAATTACTCCCAGGTCCACTCTGACCTGGAGTGGTAGTGCCTGTTAGAGTCTCATCTATAGGTTAAATAGAAAAAATGAGTTTAAAAAATTGAGTTTAAAAAAACAATTTTCAATACCCATCAAGAATGAATAAAACAAAATGTCTTTGGCATAAAATAACCCAACAAGGGTTGACATACCATAAAATCCAACCAAACAAAAAAAAATTATTAAGTATTACAATATTACCTCAGTTGTGGGTAGGATGCTAAACTATATCTAGTGGTGAGGTTCCAATTCTGGAGCTCTGAGGAGTATCGAGTACCACTTCATTGTCATTACTACCAGGTCCACTATGACCCAGAGAGGTAGTACCTGTTAGAGTCCCATCTATGGGTTAAAATAGATGAAAAAATGAGTTTAAAAAATGTATTTAAAGAAACTATTGAATACACAAGAAGAATGAATAAAACAAAAACATCTTTGGCATAAAATAACCCAACAAGTGTTGACATGCCATAAAATCCAACTAACCCATCTAGCTCATTCCTAACTTATGAATGTTTTGTTTGGGCTGAGAACTTTTCAGCAGCACCTCCCACTATCTCTCTTTTAGTTAGGTTGCTAATTTAGACCCTTTTAATTTTGTGACATTGCAAGATAGAAGTCAAACCTGACATGTTCAGTTGGGAACAAAATAATGAGACAAGCTGTAAAGAAATTAGTGGATGCGTTGTTTTGTTTTATTGGATAAGTTTTTAACGCGTTCTCAATTAGTGAAAAAGTATTTGTGTCCTACTATTTCAGTTATTTGTGTTTTAATTTCATTAGTTTTTTTTTTTCTTTTATTTCTAATTGTATAATTATTCAGTAATTATGACAATTTATATCATCAGGTTGAGGAGTTAAAGAATTTGACTTGTACTCATAAAATCTGGACCTTTCATTTAAAAAAACAGATAGATGAAACTTTGAGTCAAAATCTTCTTCTTAATATATATATATATATATATATATATATATATATGGTTCAATCTCTAGTGGTGGAGATTGTAGTATGCACTGCTGATGAGACCTAAGGAGGTCGAAACAGCTGTCCAGTGCTTTGGATGTCACACATGGTGATTGCCGAGTTGTCTGGTCATGATAATTTAATTCATTCCTCTATTTGCGTAATTAAATATATATATATACATATACACACACACAACCCCTCCGCACGAGCAGGATGTGACACAAGGTCAATTTCTTAAGCGGAGTTTAACAGGTTTGAAATCAGAGTTTTCTGACAGTTTGTTAAGTTTTTTCTTTCTTTGAAAGTTAAATATTGCTCTGTATATAATTTAATTTATTGATTATCATACATTGAGCTCTCTTTAGGGATTTATAAAAATCCTTGTATGAATACATGTTTTCACCTATAGGAGCATACAGTATGGTTATACAGTGAGATTTTGAGGATCCCAGGTGGAGTCATCCCTTGGATACCTTATATATATATATATATATATATATATATATATATATATATATACCAACAACAACTCCTCTGCACAAGGTCAGTTTATTAAGTGGAGTTTAACAGGTTTGAATTCAGAGTTTTTCTTCTCCTAGATTGGTTGCCTAACCAAGTTTAAAGAGCCCAGTATGTCCTACTATTTACCCATAGCTGGAGGTAGAATAGTTGGATTCATGCCTTTCCCAAGGGTATTAGCACTATTTGAAATGCAAACAGCCTTGTCCAGGATTTGAACTCGGCTTAATAAACTAATTACTTTATTATTTCTTTTTTTTAGGTATTTATTCAAAACATTCACCATGAGTAGGAGGTGACACAAGTTTTACAAGTATAGGTCATCCGGCAAGGATTGAACTCGCTTTTCAGTAGTAATGGATTTGAAAGACTAACTTGCTTAACTCTTACACTGCAATGGGATTCTCTATTTAACCAACCCATTCACCACTCATTTCTATAAATAGCGGCAGTAGTTACTAACATTTAAGTATGTTAGTACTAGATTTGAAATTAATTTTATTAAGGTTGGTGCTTTTGTATCTAATGTGTAGGGCATTGAAAACAAAATACATAGACAAAAGATATGTATATATATACTTATTTATTTTCTTTAGGTTATGATACATGTGTACATATACATTTAATTATATATATGTATATGTATAATTATATGTATATATAATCTTTTTTTTTCTTTTCTGTTGTGATATATTTGTATATATACATATTAGGTTATGATACTTGTGTGTATATACATATTAGGTTATGATACTTGTGTATATACATATTAGGTATAATATACGTGTGTGTGTGTGTGTGTATATGTGTATGTATTCATTGAGTATAAATGTTACACACATACTTTAATTTTTCTAGCTTGTCTTTCCCATTCTTTGTGAATTTCAATCTTTCAAAAACTTATTCCTCATGTTGACCTTTGACTTAAACTCAGGAAATCATTAATTTATGGAATTCATTTTTTATGCTAACGTTTGTACCGAGTTTTTCCCATTATATATGAATTCTAATCTTATAAAATTATTACATTATGGTCAAGTCATGCTGAAAGCACTGGTTCCCGCCAGATCACCTAAGTTAAGCAGTGATGAGCCTCTTCAATACTTAATTGGGTGACCATTTAAGCAACAACAGGTACTGTAATCAACTTGAGTCTTATGTTTATCAAAATAACTTGATCCGACATTAAATAACCTGAAAAGGGTTGATATGCCATAAAACAAGCAACAAACAAAATGATTACCTATGTAATTGCCCAACCCTCCACCATGTGTAGGATGTGACGCAATAACAATTTTTAAGTGGAGTAAATTTGAATTCAGTTTTCCTTCACCGAGACTAATTTTACATTACCAAGTTTAAAGAATCCAATCTGCCCTCCTATTTACCCATAGCTGGGGGAGAAAAGATGAATTCATGCCTTTCTACAAGAGGAGTAGCACAAAAAGAAATACAAACAATCTCGCCTGGGATTTGAACTCAGGTCGATGCTGGATTAATGGCAATTGTTGTTGTTGTTAGCGGTGTGGCCTATGGTTGGTATCAGCCAGACAGTGAGGGAGTCTATCCACTTTTCCCTAGCGCTAGACCAGGGAGATTGTTTTGCTGAAGTGAAGGGCCACACTTACTGTCAGATTCCTACTTCACTGCTCAGATAAGATTGCCCAAACTCTGCTACTCAAGTGCTGAGTTGGTGGGGACCAGTATCGAACCCAGAACCTTGCGTTTTAAAACTAAGGTTTGTACCAAGTCCTTCCCATTATATTTGAATTTGAATCTTTTAAAAAAGTGTTACTTGATGGCATATAAGACCCCCCAACATACATATTTAATATTACAGTATATTATTATAATTAATATTAATAATAATTAATTAATAATATATCATTTATATTTAATAATATATATTATTATATTTAATATTACAGTATTATGGAGCTAGACTACTTTTAGTATGTATCTGGATAAATATTACTCTCCCCCACCCCACACACACAATTGGTTTGAAAATTGCATAGGTGAGAAACTGTCAGTTACTAAGCACCATTGACTTCATGTCTACACTACTCTAATTTATATATATATATATATATTGAAAAAACAAAGGATGTTTACAAATCCATGGGCTCATCAGTAGAGAATGTGCAAACCGTTTCGGGGCCTTTCTCTCTACGGTTTTATATAGCAACACCGGCCCTCCTCACTGATGATGTGAGGACCCAAGTAATATCATGCATCGACCGCACGTGGGTCGGTCTTCAACAAAAATAAGACGGGAAGAAATGACCGTTAGCAAAAACAGAACGCTGCTAGTCAAAAGTTGGAATTATTCAAAAGAAAAAATGCGCTGTCTGTATTGAGAAAGGCCCCGAAACGGTTTGCACATTCTCTCCTGATGAGCCCATGGATTTGTAAACATCCTTTATTTTTTTCAATATATCATATTTACACTGTCGGATTAAGTTCCAATTTTATTTTCATATATATATATATATATATATATATATGTGTGTGTATTTATTTGGTTGCAGTATCACCTTAACTTAATGGACAGACATTTAATGGGCTATAAGGATAGGTCAACTCCCCCCTCCTCTTTTGGTCTAGAATCTAGGTCTTCAATATTTGACCTATACATGAATATATACTGTGTATCTTTGGCCTGTATGACCAGCAGTGTAACCAGTGCACATTTGAAAGTCGTTTGTAATTGTATACACTGACTTGTTACTCTAATCAACTATAAGCTTATATGTAAGATATACTCTACGTGATGCTTGAATACAATAAGTTCGTGTGTGTGTGTGTGTGTGTGTGTGTACATAGGTAGGTAGGTAGGTGTCTCCTCAATTATATCATTATTTCTGAGCTGAGTGTGTCCCTATCTGACTCTTTTCTCTCCACCCCCCCTCCCCTCCTTGCTGCTGTATCAGTCACTAAAAACTAATTACATCTCATCCCGTTCTAAATTACTTTGACTTTTAACTACAATCAACAACTTGTTAGACAACATTAGATTCACTTATTTCCTGGACTGCCGCCCCCCCCCCTGAAAAAAAGGGGGAGATTGACTCCTTTTTGCTATTTTGTCATACAAAGGGAATTTTTAAAAATCATCCTATCATGTCCGTTTCTTCCCCCAGGGCAAGAATCTTATTTTTCATTTTTTTTTTTTTTCCCAAAGTAAGTTGTATAATTCAATTAGGGCCGGTTTAGGTCACTAGGTAGAGCGTCCGCAAAGCAACCACAAGGTTCCTGGTTCAATACTGGTCCTTGCCAAATCAGCGTATGAATAGCACAGGGATCTATTACTTTTTTTAATAGAAAAGAGGCTTTTACAGAAGAGCCCCCAACCCTTACAAAAATAACCAACAGTTCCCTATTTCTAAGGCAAATGCTTACATGTATAGTCTTCTGTAGTAAAAAGGGTTGAGGTCCCTTAATCATTAGTCACACACAAAACCCAAGTGAAATCAATTGATACCTTCAAAGCAAAAATGACCATGGATTTTTATTTTAGTAATGTGGCCTGTCTGATGAGTGATGTCTCATGTGACCCACTTCTCAAAAAAACATTGCCCATGCCTGAATCTGTAGTGAGATTTGATTCTCAAAGTTCACACAAAAGTTCAAAATCTTCAAGATTGTTTTAAAAGTGATAAAGCTAAAACTATCTTAGTCATTTGTTGAATGCATCTAACAACATTGATTCATTTAGATTCAGTGAATGAAACTTTGGAAAAAAAATGCAATTGATGATAATAAAATTTGAAAAGCAGATTTAATAAAATGTTAAAACAGACATTTTAAGTTCAATATCAGGAAACGAATGATAACTTTGAAGGGGGGAAAAAAAAAAAGAAAATTAAGGTAAACAATCTGTAAAAAATAACAAGTCCAAACAACAACAACAAATCAGAAATTAAAATTCCTTAAATTTGTTCAAGATTGAATTAAATTGAGAAAAATCCTAAAGGATAACAAATTCTCCAATAGTAAATAATCAATCCTATTGAATATTTATTGTAGGGAAGAAGCTGAATATTACAATTAATGTAAATGTGCTGTTATTATATAGAAATGGTTGAGTACCAGAGAAACTAAAGATATCGCGGTATGAGGGTGAGAGATTATTCTAAAGATATCGCGGTATGAGGGTGAGAGATTATTCTAAAGATATCGAGGTATGAGGGTGAGAGATTATTCTAAAGATATCGAGGTATGAGGGTGAGAGATTATTCTAAAAGATCGAGGTATGAGGGTGAGAGATTATTCTAAAGATATCAAGGTATGAGGGTGAGAGATTGATATCAAGGTATGAGGGTGAGAGATTATTCGGAGGTAAAGAAGGGATAGAAGATTGTTAAATCACGGGGGGGGGGGGTTGAGTATAAGAGAAACTCAAAAAACAGAGATTCCAAGTTAAATATTAGGAAAAGGATGATAACTTTGAGAGGAAAAAATAGAAATACTGAAGAGCACCCCCACCCACCCCAAATCACAAAAACACCCAACAGTTCCCCATTTCTGAGGCATACATACATATATTGTCTTCTGTAGTAAAAATGGTTGTGGTACCTTTAAAGCAAAAATGACCATGAATTGCGTTTTAGTAGTGCGATCCTGCCTGATGAGCCATGTCCCATGTGACCCTACTTCTCAAAAAAGGTTACCCATGTCTAGTTTAACACTTAACATCCTGTTGAGAATTTTCCAAGTCCAGAACCCCAATCTTCTAAGGATTTATCAAAAAATGACTAAAAATGGCCTTTTCATTTAAAGTTACCTGTTATTTCCCTAAAAATAAAGACTTCTAAATATGTTTATTACATTTAAACAAAGGCTATCATTTGGGGTAGATTAGAAAAATGAATGTGACTTCCGGACGGGTGGAATGAGGTGGTATAGGATGTTAAGAGTTAAACTGATCACTATAAAAGACATCTAAGGAATGAATGACAAATCCAAGACACTCTTCATTTCTTTCTTTTTTTTTTTTTTTTTTTTTTTTTTTTTTACTGCACCCATCTTTGGAACGGAATAACTATGTACCCTGGTTCTAATACCCTTTTTCCGCTGTCACTTAATGTCGAAAGTGTACAGTTAGCATTTGCCATGAAAATGTCAACCTCTCCACATACATAAACACTAATTAGCAGCTTTAACCAATTCTTACCTTTCAACATCTTTTATCAACCTTGTCAATTTGTCTAAAATAAAAGCAAAATGTCACTAATGAGACAACAAAACAAAAAAACGATATTTGCTTCCTTTTTTTTTTTTTTTTTTTTTTTTTTTTCTTGTCTCTTCTTACTTAAGGTTAAATAAGGTTTGTACTTATGTTTTATGGGATACAGGTTTATATTTCCAGTGAACTTTTTCTCGTATTTACTGGAAGAATTTTTTTTTTCCCCCTTTTTTTTTTTTTTTTCTTTTTAAATCTCTGAGTCTAGTGAAGTTTGAGTGGTGCATTAAGTAGAACATAAGTAGTCATTATCTACTGTCTGTCCTCTCTCTCTCTCTCTCTCTCTCTCTCTCTCTCTCTCTTTTCTCTCTCTATCCAGTGGAGTTTCCACTGTAAAAAAAAGAAAGGAAGAGTGCTCCAGTGCACACCAGGAGTTGAAATGGATGTTTGTACTTGTTCTTCCTCCCCTCTCTCTCTCTCTATCTCTCATTTTTATTTTATTTCCCAAATTAACTAGTCAAGCACAAGGACATAGTTCAAACTTATCTCGCTATTCCACATTTATACGATCCTCAGGTGAGTACAAGTACTCAGCACAAGTCTTGTCTTTTTTATGAATTTTAATTTATATTCATGTTTAGTGGGAAGCAATATATTAATCAGAGGGTGTTTGAAGTTTCCTCCTGCAGGAGTTGAAATGTATATTCATTCTCTCTCTGTCTTACACACACAGTCTCTCTCTCTCTCTCTCTCTCTCTCTCTCTCTCTCTCTCTATCTATCTATCTATATATATATATAAAGAAATAACAAAAGACTTAGAGATTTTGCATTATAGTCTATTTCAGGGAGCTTAATTTGCTCTGTGACTCTAACATTAAAAGCCCACATTGAGCTCTCAAACTGCGTCAGGTTTTTTAAAAAAACTCTTGTGTCGTAAGGAAGATTTCTTCTCTGGACTTTTGGATTATATATATATATATATATATATATAAACATAAAATATTCCAAAAGATGAGTTTATTTTTGATGATGAAGTCAGCATTATAACATTTCAGTTTATGCAACCTTCGTCAGGACATTCGGTGAAATGTTGTGTGGTGATGGTGGATTACTTGCAAAACAGGAGAAATGCTAGTTGTATATGAACAAGGGGGAGTAACTGGTGTTGGTTCCTGAATGCAAGAAGACATTCAAGTGATGAGAAGCTGTGGTGGCTTTGTGCAGGAGTATGGATATGGGATGTGGGGGGGGGGAACTAAGATGAAAGAACTGAACTATAATGGGAGAAAAATTTTTTGTAGAATTTATGCCAATGTGTTATAAAGGAAGGTGTCTAATATTTTACACACACACACACACACACCACAAATCCCTCCACACGAAGAGAATGCGACAGGGTCAATATTTAAACAGAGTTTAACAGGTTTGAATTCAGTCTTCCTTTTCCTAAACCAGTTGACATAGCAAGGTTAAAGAGCCCAGTCTGCCCTACTATTTACCCATAGCTGGAGGAAGAATATCTTTCCCAAGGGTGTTAGCACTATGTGAAATGCAATCAATCTTGTCCAGGATTTGAACCCTGATCACTGTGTCGATTTCCTATGACGATAACCATTATATCACAACTGCCTCTTATTACTTCCTTATAAGAAGAAATTGTTTGTTAAATTTTGGCTTTGGTTCCTCCTTGCCTCTCTGACAAGGAAAAGGAGAGAAACAGTTGCCTTGATACCTCTCCCCCATAATTAATTGTCTTAGTCTATGCTTATCAACTGCACTCATCTTAATTCTACTGCAGTTTTTGGCACATTTAACTGACTGGTGAATGTTTTTTTACATCTCACCAACTATCGCCAAAGATTGCTTTTAGATGTTTGTGAATTTCAATCGGTACAAAACCATCTTGTGCCAAAAATTCTACAACCCTGCCGACTGCACCTCTGCAGTGGGGTAAGATCCCCCCTCCCCAATAGGGCCACCTGTTAGCCATGGGTGCCAACTTGTGATGCTTAAGGATGGAACCCTGGTGGCTGAGCAATCCAAGACATGAAACACTCTACTTTGGTTCTTAGGCTAGGTGGGTGGTTGGAGAGGCTTTCTCCAACCAATTGGCTAGTCGTGTCAAGCCCTAGCACTTATATAATTGCTCCAACTTTATTGCCCTTATGACAAACACTAACCCTTTTTATCATATGCATGCTAGAAGGTGGTGGCTGAGGATCTTAATGTCTTGGGTATGACAAACTCTATCTGATGGTGAAGTTCCAATTCTGGATCTCTGAGAAATGTGGAGTACCCCTTCATCACCATTACTCCTAGGTCCACTCTGACCCAGAGTGGTTGTATATATCAGGGTCCTATCTATGGGTTAAATAGAAAAAATGAGTTTAAAAAAATGTGAGTACCCATCAAGAATGAATAAAACAAAACGTCCTTGGCATAAAATAACCCAACAGGGGTTGACATACCATAAAATCCAACCAACCAACTTTTTCACCTCTCTCTAACCATCGCCATTGATTGCTTTTTATATGTTTGTGAATTTCAATTGGCACAAAATCATCTTGTGCCAAAAATTCTATCAGTGACGACCAATTTAAATGCAACTTGGACATAATACTCACTACTAATGAATGCTATTACCTAAAGTCATTACATGGCAAAGTAACAAAAAACATATTTTTTTTAGACATATTTTTATCTTCACCATTAACATATGGAATAAGACCTTCTTTATCACTTGGCCATTATCTTGCCTTGCCCTGTTGATAAGACTTAGTATACATTGACTCTATTACCTGCAGAGGGTTAAGAACCTCCTCTCCCCCCTTAAAAAAAAGGAGTGTTCTGGGTATATCAATAAACTGCATCTGATGGTGAGGGTCCAGTTCTGGAATGTTGGGAGTGAGGAGTACTCCTTCATTACTATTACTCCCAGATCCACTCTGATTGGGAGTTGTTGTAGCTGTTAGGATTCCATCTATAAGTCAAAGCTATAGTTATTTACTAAGAATTATTATTAATTGATTGAAACCATATATATATATGTATGCAAACAAATTACTATTTTAAACTAGAAATTATTACTTGAAACCATATAATCATTAGTATTTGATAGGAATACTTTATATCATATAACTGTGTGCAAATGATTGTTCTTAAATAGAAATAATTACTTGAAACCATATAATTATTAGTATTAGATAGGAATACTTATATCATATAACTGTGTGCAAAAGAGCTCTTAATATATAACTACACAAAAATATACATGCATATTACTACTGTGAACTGTTCATGTTCCTGACACAACATTATTCTGTGTACTTGACATGAGACTTTGATGGTTGTGGTGCACCTGAGCACTGTACACAATAAATTACATTATTATTATTATTATAAACATACAATGAATGCGATTTCCTAACCTCTAGGCATAAAATACCCCTAGATTGATTGACATGCCATTAAAATCAGTCAATCAATATACGTGAACTAATCAAAACTTAAGATTTACTCTTTTCTATTTTTTTTTTTTGTTAAATAATGCCGAACATATTTACTGCAACAAAAAGAATTAAAAATTAAATCAAAAAATCTTTTGCATATAAATCCTGTAAAAGGGTAAAACCTACTGAAAATATTTCTCTTGTTCAGTTCGCTTTTATCAACTTGGTACGCAGCCATGAATACCTTGTCGTAAATAGAATAGAAACACAACAGCAATTACAAGAATACATTCTGCAGAGAAATTATATACTTTCTCTAACTATCTATATATCAATACTTGTGTTCCTTAAAAGTATAGCCGTTATCATCTTGCAACACCCTCTGATTAAAAATGAGACAATCCAAATCATCCAAGATGAAATGTAAAAATGTAAATCTTATATTATTTGCTGTTGCTTATTCTTATTTCTTATGAGTGTCGTCACCTCAGCTAAATAATGGACCATTCCATTTTTATTATAATGAAAGAAATGGAAGAGATAGCACATGCTACACAGAAAAAATATAATAAGAAATAGAGTAGGGGAAAGATTGAGTGAGGGGGTGGGAGTGCAGAAGCGATAATGTTAATCTGTTTCAATCGAATATAATGAAAAGATGAAAGGAAAGAAAAAAGCAGTCAAAGAGAGTTAAATCAAAATTATTATACTTTTTACATATTGAACTATTTACAATAGCTCTGTAGTAAACATATCAAACATTATAATAATTAAATCATCATACTGTGGTATATCCACAGGTTCTGCTAGTAAGTATTTAATAAGTGAAGATTTATAAGATTTAATTATGTAAATATTTTACAAATTCTTTTTTAAGAAAGAATGTGAGGGTTTAATCAAGATCATTATACTTTTTACATATTGAACTATTTAGCAATAGCTCTTAAGTAAACATATAAAACATTGTATTAATTAAATTATATACTGTGGTATATCCACAGGTCCTGCTAATGACTTGATATTACCTCTAAATAAGTAACTAAATTGGAAATCTGTTAAAATGGTAAGTGGTTCTGAAGAATTCAATGTTCTTTTCTAAATCTGTAATTGACCAGAGAAATGAAGAGAGAGAGAGAGAAGGTGACTTTTAAATGAAACTCTAATCTCTCTATGGCTATTTTATTGATTTATTAAATTTAGAAAATGAAGAAATAGCATCCATTATTTTTTTTCTGCACTCACTTTTTTTTCTCTCTCTTAAAATCATTTACTGTCTATTTACAACCCTGTCGACTTGAGCTTTAGAATACACTGGTTGCACTTCTGCAGAGGGGTAAACTGTTATGATTTTTGTGCCATTTTTAGGCTGCAGGTGAGAGTACATTACAGTGGAGATCCCTTTGTGTTCCTTAGTGTTTGGTAGAATCCTTGTGTTCCTTAGTGTTAGGTAGAATCCCTGGCTGTTCCTCGGTGTTCGGCAGAATCCTTGGTTGCTGGTCCGTTCGTCTGTGTCGAATACGTGCAAATGAATAGCTTTCAAGATCGGCAATTATATAGTTAACTAACCACATATTTGAGCATGTTGATTGGCTGGCTTTAATCCATGTGCCCACCAAATGGAACCACCTGTCGGTTGTGGGTTGCCACCCACGGCCAACAGGTGATACTTAGGATGGAACCCAGGTGGCTGAGCAGTCCATGACATCCAATACTCCACTTTGGTCCTTACTATCAATCAGATAGTCACGTCAAGCCCTAGCACCTATATGATTGTCCCAACCCTATTGCCCTTATGGCAAGCCCCAGCCCTTTTTATCATATATGTGCTAAAGGCGGTGGCTGAGGATCTTAATGTTCTGGGTATGTTGTTAAACTCTAACTGATGGTGAGGTTTCAGTTCTGGAGAATGTGGAGTACCACTTCATCACCATTACTCCCAGGTTCACTCTGACCCAGAGTGGTAGTACCTGTTAGGGTCCCATCTATGTATATATATAAATATATAGATAGATTTATGTGTGTATATATATATGTGTGTATGTGAAGATAAATGTATGTGTGCATATATATATATATATATATATATATATATATATATGCACATACATTTATCTTCACACACACACACACACACACATATATATATATATATTTATATATAGATAAAGACATTTATCTATATCACATGCATATGTGTGTAGGGTATATATATATATATATATATATATATATATATATATATACCCACACACATATGCATGTGATTTGATTGACATGTTTCACTCTTGGAAGAGTCAAACATGACAGTCTGATTTTCCAAAATGTCTTCCTTCTTTTTTCTTCTTCTATAATCACTTTTGATTCTAAACTTTTGTCTTATTTAGGATGTCAGTTCTTCAGGTAAAAAATGTTTTGCTTTCTAAAATTGACAAATAACATTCCATTCACCATTGAATTATGATGGGGATTTATTTACAAAAAAAAATACTATTTCTACTTTGTCTCCAAAAGAATTCACTATATATATATATATAATATATATATATATATATATATATATCTTAGAAAGGAAGGAAAAACTGAACACTGTAATTCCATAATAAATTTATTTCGACCAAAATTGGGGCCTTTATAAATCGAAGTTGATTTAATATAGCTCCCCAAAATTTTGTCTCATCAAATGCTAGATCAAGATTATGGAATTACGGTGTTGAGTTTTTCCTTCCTTTCTAAGATAAATATTGCTCTGTATATAATCTAAAAAGTTTATTATACATTGAGCTCTTTTTAGTGATTTAAAGATTCACTGTATTTATACATACTGGATCATATAATAATAATACAGTGGCTATTAATTCAAATAAAAACAGAATGGTCTATTATTTAGCTGAGGTGACAACGCTCATAAGCAACTTTGGATAAGCAACACCAGATAATCAGGATTTACACTTTTGCATTTCATCTTGGATTATTTGGATGATCTCATTTTTAACCAGTGAGATGATAAGGGTAATACTTTTAAGGAACACCAGTATTGATATGTAGATAAGAATGGTTTTGTCATTAAATAAGCCATGAAAGTTGATATGCCATTAAACACAGAAACCAACCAACCAACCAACCAACCAACATTATTTTAATTTTCATTCTTTTTAAATGAGCCATTTTCCGAGTCAAACTAGGAAAATCTCTTTTATCTAATATTGAATTTTTTTTTTTTTATAAGATTGGGGTGTTCCCACAATGGTGGAGAATTCTCAATACTGAAAAAATTATTTATTTGCTATATTTTACAATGAAGTCGTCTCATCTTTCATTTCCAAATGTGAGAGATTTCAAAATCCCAACCAGAAAATCTTATTGGAAGTATCAAATGTCTTTTTTACTTTTACTTTCTCTTTATATTCTTTCCTGTTCGTTGATTATTTCATGATCAATAGTTTTACTTTCAAATCATCTTTTGTGACTTAATGTTATTTAAGCTTAACTCGTAAAAACCAAATCTATTTTGGATATTTGAGATTTCTAGACTGGCAACGGCTTCTATTTATGGATGACTTTTTCTTCAGACTTTTTTTTCCCCACTTTTTTTTATTTATTTTTCACTCTATGCAAGTTTTTCTCACCAGTTCTAATTGGTGGTTTTTCACTGAAGGTCGGAATCACTGCAAATCCCCTCAGATCTTTTATGCACAACATTATGATTATATTTGGATTTTTGTTAATCATTCCTTAATGAAAAGAAATATATATATATATATATATATATATATATATATATTCAATAAATGAAGGAAAAAACTTTAAATTTGATTCATTACAATAATTTATTTCAACTGCATTACTGCAGCATCTTCAGGTAATTGCAAGAACATGAATCTTAGATTATCTTGCTCTGTCCGTCCACTCACTGGCACTAGGCACATTGAGCTCTCATTACGTTTTACCTGCATCAGCTTGGTTAAACCAAGATCCTAACTACAGGGAAAAAGAAATATATATGTGTGTGTGAAAATAAAATGGAAATTAACAGTATGAATATGATAAAATGAAAAAACAAAAGATGTTTACAACTGCATGGCTCATCAGGAGAGAGTGTGCAAACTCTCTCCTGATGAGCCCATGCAGTTGTAAACATCTTTTGTTTTTTCATTTTATCATATATATATATATATATATATAAAAGAGCTCAATGCTAAATTAGCAAAGCAGATTTAAAACCTCAAATAAAATATTATGGTACTAATTTACTGTTACTAAAGTTTCATGCATATGGCAATGCTCAGACAGTTAAAAATAAAGAAATGGATTGTCCAGTGTTTGTATGATGTGATGTGTGTTCATGTGATATTATTACACAAGACATACTTAAAAACATAACATAACATGCTTAAGGTCTCTCTCTCTCTCTCTCTATATATATATATATATATATATATATATATATATGATTGATAAAAGAAAGGCTTGAATATTGTTCATGTTGGTGGTTATAAATTTATTTCAACTAAGATTCTCATTTTTGAGAATCCCAGACTTCTTCAAATGAAAAATAATGTGTTAGTAGTGGACATTTGTTTCTGGTTTTGACCTTTAGGTCCTTTTCTATATTCATATTACAGAGAGGACCCTCCCGATCAAACCCTAGCACCTATATGATTGTCCCAACCCTATTGCCTTTATGGCAAACCCAAACCCTTATTATCATATATATACTAGAAGGCAGTGGCCGAGGGTCCTAGTGTCCTGGATATGAAATTAAACTCTATCTAATGGGGAATTTCCCATTCTGGTTCTCTGGGGAGTGTGGAGTACCCCTTAATTGACATTACTCCCAGCTCCACTCTGACCTGAAGTGGTAGTACCTGTTAGGGTCCCATCTATGGGTTAAATTGGAAGAAAATGAGTTTTTAGAAAATGTGTTTTTTTTTAAATTGAGTTTGAAAAAAAATTTTTGAATATCCATCAAGAATGAATAAAACAAAACGTTTTTGGCATAAAATAATCCAACAGGGGTTGACATGCCATAAAATCCAACCATCCAATCTATTGACAACATTCTTTTCTCTATTAATCAATTTAATGATGTGTGTTTGTTTTTCTTCTGAAGAGTTTGATTCATTATTCTCCAAACATTGTGGACTGCTATATTCATCTTGGTTGCTATACTCACAATGTTTTGGCTGCTGTACTCTCTCTGGACAGAGTTGATATCTCTCTCTCTCCCACAATGTTGTGATTGTTTCCATGGATCAGCACCACAAAGCAAAAAATAAACAAAACAAACCTGAGAATAAAATCGCATGGCCGTTTTTATTAATGACACTTCACTATTGTAATAAGGACGGCAAACAAAGAAGATGGGGCCAATTGTGTGTGCCATTCTGTGTCTAAAAGTCGACTCCTAACTCTGCTGTTTATGCTCTTCTTATGACCAACTAAAATGCCCAATGATCAGTCCAACTGTCACTGGTTAGGTTGCTGTTCATCTGTCTATTGCCTGATATATATATATATGAGGCCCTGACTTTTGGAGAAAGAACTCCTCATTTTATTTCCAATTGCTTTTTATCACCACTCACTTGGGTCATCACCTCTATAACAGTAAGAGACAGTGAACAGTTTGTTTCACCTTTTTTGTTTAAAGGCATATCAACCTTTGTGGTTATTTCCAATTACTAAATTCTATATATGAAAGTACTAGTTCCCTACAGATCACCAAATATAAGCAGCAATGAGCCTGTTCAATACTTTATTGGGTGATCATTTAAACCAAAGCAGGTACTGTAAGCGACTCGAGTCCTTGGTTTGTCAAAATGACTTGATTGGGTACTAAATGACACTAAAAGGGTTGATATGCTGTAAAGCAAAACAACCAACCAAACGTTCTATATAATGTTTTTTTTTTTCTGATCCTTACTGCAGCCATCTATACATATATAAAGGCAGTTGTGTGTATATGTATGTCTGGAGGCAACTTCGAAAATAAAACAATTAACAGCACATTAAATATCACCAGGGCTTGGTTTTTGAGCAAAAATAATAGATTAGATTTATATTTGTGAAGATAATTTAAAAATAAAATTTAAATAATAACAGCATAGATTTTTTTTTTTTTTTTTTCATTTAATATTTTAGATAGTAGACATTAACATTTCTTTTCAGAGCAGCTGGATCAATGCAAAGTCTAAATGGGGCATCCCACAAGGATTCAACTCGCGATTCATTATTAATGATCTGCAGGACTAACTTTAAAAAATTCCCCTCTACCCAGGCGACGCTGGGTAGCCGCTGCTAGTTCTAAATAATTACCTCATGATTAGATAAAAACTTTACTTCAAAATTCTATTTTTCTTCTTTTTTTTTTCTTTCAGGAATTGGTTCAGCATAAAGACATGTGGCAGTTAATGAAACCCACCGTTAACAAGGAGCAAGTACCACTCCTTTTCCATGAGCCTCACGTATTATCTGGTTTTCGACATTTGAACCAGCCATGGAGTTACTATTTTCTCAGCCTCTTCCAAGTACACAACGAATGTCTCAACTCTTGGACCCATCTAATCGCCTTGATACTCATCATCAAAAAGATGTTCACTTTCTCAATGGAAGTTGACCTTATCACTGACCCGTACATGTGGCCTCTCACCAGTGGCATCCTCAGCATCATTATTCTTTATCTATGTAGCAGCCTTGCCCACTGTCTGCAGTCACGCTCAGAACTGGCACACTATACTTGCTTCATGTTTGACTACGCTGGGATTGGCCTCTACGGAACGGGAAGCATCGTACTCCATTACAACTATTGCATGCTGCCTTCGTACCAAATTGGCGCTCTTCGTGAATGGGCAATCACCATAGGGATCGGATTGGGCGTTGGGGTCTGCATGTGTTGCAGTATATCAAAGATTCGATATAGAAGACCATATCCATTTGTACGCAAGGTATGGCAACTTGGTTCTGTTGGGGGCATCTACCTATGGCTAATCATGCCTATCGCTCACCGTGTCTTTTTGTTTCTCATATCCTCCCAGTGGGACCAAGGCTTGCCCCATCATATGGAGCAGATGGTCTGGTTTCTGGTAGCAGGGTTCTTCTTTGGTTCCGATATCCCCCAGCGTTTTTTCCCGGGAAAATTTGACTTTGTGGGTCATAGTCATCAACTATTTCATATCTGTATTCTTATGGTATCTTGGAAGCAACTCGATGGCGTTTACGAAGACATTATGGCCTGGAAGACCAACCTTTATGCAAATGATCCGCCCACTCTATGCAATACCTTTGGTGCCATCTTTTTGACCATTTTCATTAATGTCATTCTTGTAATTGTGTTCACAGAAAATGCTAAGAAAACTATAAACGAGCCGACTAATAAGAAAACAAACTGAATAGATTCTTTTTTCACATTTATAAAGTGCAGCATTATCTTAAATGATTATTTTTTCTAAAACGTTTTCTTTGTCTTTGTTGCTCGTCTTTACATGACGTCTCCATCAATATTAGCTGTGAATTGTCGTACGACGAGCCTTGTTAGTCATTTTTTGAAATAGCAATACAACTTTCGTTTTTAGATAAATCATTGTCAAGCGACATTTCCTTAGTAGACAGTAGATTACCGACCCGAGTGAGTTGCAATATTTAAAAAAAAAAAAAAAAAAAAAAAAAAAAAAAAGAATTAGTGTGAAAGAAAATACTAGTTAAAATCATTAGTTGACAATGTTTTCTCTAAAAACGAAAATTAACAAATAAAAAAATAAAAAAAGTAATAGTGTAAAAGAAAGAAAAAATGAAAAGCAACTAATGTGCGCCGAGAGAGATTGAGAATAGAGTAAAGGATGCGTTTAAAAGATTTGATTTGGGCTTCTGCTAACTAGTGGCTCTTTGTAGCTCAGTTGGTTAGAGCAGTTGGTGCATTTGACCAGGCTTCCCTGTGGAAAATGGGACGTGAGTTCAAATCTCACCAAGAGCATAATCCTTTATTATTTCCGATCTGCGGTGTTTTTTGTTATTTTTGTTGTTGTTGTTGTAGATTGATGATCGGAGTGAGAGTTGCAATAATAAACAAAGGAAAAGCAACTAAAAAAATACTAGTCAAAGTTGATAGTACTACGGCTTTTACTAACTGTATAACTATTACTTCTCTCACTCAAGAGGCTGCTGCGTGAGAGGCTATAAAAATCGCAAAGACATTGTCATGATAGCGCACAGAGAACTATTGGAGAGCATGTGAAAACACGAGGCAACAAAGGTAAAGATAATAGTTTTAAAAAATCCTCATAAATCCAAATTGGTTACAGTTTCAGAAAAAGAAAAAAAAAGAAAGAAAAAAAAAGATCCAATGTAGATATCTTGTAGATAACTCAAAAAAAAAAAAAAAAAACACTTCCCCAAAGTGAAGATACTGTTATCAAAATTTGTGATACTACCAATCATTCCATTAAACTTTCTTTTTTTTTTTAATTTTATTTTTATTTAAAAAAAAAAATTACTTTAGTAAAATGCACAGTGACTCTTTTTAAACTTGAGTTTCACTTAGTTTTTTTTTTTTTTTTTTTTTTTTTTAAGCTACAATCAACTTTTCAGAAGACATCTCAAGTAGATCCCAGCCAAAGTCTTCTTAACAAAGTTCAGCCAATCAGAAATCAGCATATAAATTCAAAGACCACCAAAACAGAATTCAACCAATCAGAACATTTCATAAAACTGGAGGCACCAGACAACTCAGCCTATCAGAAATGAATTAGCCATCTGAACTAAATGTTGCTGGACCAATCATGAACTTATCTGAATTTGGCTGAACTAATTCTAAACTTGAAGCTGAGCACATCAAAAAGCTATTATTACCCAGTGCTCAGCCAACTAGAAATCCATATCAGCCAATCAGAAGACTTCTTGAATGAATTTCAGTTAATCAGAAGACTTCTTCTCCAAATGAATTTCAGCCAACCAGAAGACTTCTTCTCTGAATGAATTTCAGCCAACCAGAAGCCTTCTTAGAATGAATTTCAGCAAACTAGAAGACATCTTCTCAGAATGAATTTCAACCAACCAGAAGCCTTCTTATGAATTTCAACCAACCAGAAGACTTCTTCTGAAAATGAATTTCAACCAACCAGAAGCCTTCTTATGAATTTCAACCAACCAGAAGACTTCTTCTGAAAATGAATTTCAGCCAACCAGAAGCCTTCTTAGAATGAATTTCAGCCTATCAGAAGACTTTGGGAAAGCAAACTAAACCTCTCAAGACTTTTCAAATCAAGCTTGGGATAGAAGACCATAAAAGAAATATATACGTACAAAATTAGAATATTTGTGATTATAAAAAATCTAATTATCTCATCATTCATTCCACGTCTTATGAAGAGCACAAAATTTGAAACAAAAAAACATTTTTACCTACAATTTTTCTTTGTCTGTAAACTGGTGTGTGCATGCGTGTGTGCGTGCAACTGATTTCATTTATTTATTTTTTACTTATCTCTCAGGTTTACAGCAGTTATGTGGAATATGACCAATGAAAAAAAAATGAAAAAAAAGTCGGTACTTGTATGTTTGTTATATTGTGGAAAGGTCTTTTTTCTTTTTCTTTTTTTTTAAGAAATAATCTAACTGTTTTTAACCATTTATGTTTACTGTTTAAAAATGTTAAGAATTGTTAACTTTTAAATGCTATGAGAGATTAATCATTATTCATTAAAATAACTTTAATTCTTACAATTTTTTATGCTGGATGAAATATTATATATTTTTAAACTTAACCATAAAAATTAAATTTTAACATTGTCATTAGATTAACTAATTGCCTACTTTAAACCGCTCACAGCAGCTCTCTCTCTCTCTCAAAGTACAAAAACTGATGGTTATTTCATTATAATTGTGCAGAAGGATTCTGATTACAATAATAATTGGACTTTATTTGAATAGAATGAGTTATGAGGTGAATAGATCATAGACTTTGAAATATCCATCATACAGGTAAAAAAATGTGGGGGAAATTTGGTAGGCAAAGAGTTAAATGACTGTTATTTTTTTCTTCTCATCTTTAAAAAATCTGTGTGTATAGAATATAATGCTTGAAGATGTAGATAAATATAAGAACTACTAAAATCAACCGTAAATTTTATTGAAAAATAATGAAAGGGTGTTCTTTTCATAACTAAGTCTGATTTTAGTTGTCTCTTTATTTCATAATAATAATAATGAAATTATTACGTACAGTACTCAGGTGCACCACAACTCATCAAAGGATCATATATAATACATAGAATAATGTACTAATTACAGGAAAATTAATATCGTACAGTCATAATATACATATATGTGTGTGGAGGGGGGATGTCAGGCATAGTGTTGTCGAATTACAGGAAGCATGGAGGTTTTGAAAGATGCAGTGTTTCAGCAGCCAACAACGGATGCAGGCAGTTTATTCCATGCCTCAGCAATTCTGGGCATGAAAAAATTAAGATGCTAACTAGAAACTTAGAAAGCAAAAAAAATGATTATGTATTACAGCTGCATTTGAATATTAATTCTTTTCCAATGTAAATTAATTGGAATTTATTGTTTACAAATAAATATAGTTGAAAGATTTCCTGAATAAAAAAGACCTTTTCACAATGTGACCATATTTGAATAGTGACAACAACAAAAAAAAAAAGATTTTTTTTAAAAAAGAAAAATAGAAAAAGAATAGAAAAGTTGGGTTTATTATTTAAAATAAAAAAAAATCTGCTTAAAAAAAAATTCAACAACACCATTTTCATTAAGTGACTTTTAATCCCCATTGGTAACTTTATATGCTTCATTTATTTGTACTGTTTTCTTTTTGGGTTTTCTTTTTTCTTTTCTTTTTTGTTAATGAGACATTACCCTAGCAGTTAAAATTGGTGATGTGTTTCTGGTATTTGTTCCAGTGTTTTTGCTTGTTCCTTTTTTATGTTGCTATATAAAAACAAACAAACCAACCAACAACTTATTTGTGTGCATTATGAAACTGGGTTTTCAAATAATTTCTCATATTAGTATGATTGATTTTAGAAAAAATAAAATTGGACCATATGACCTTTAGGCACCCCTTTTTGATCTTGATTCAGAAGGAGATGTTTTTCATTTACACCGGTTGTTTGTTAGGTGTTAGTTTTATAATTAAAAAAAAACTCTAAAAATCGTCTGTTAACAAAGAACCGGATATTGACGGTGTAAATGAAAAACATGTCCTTCTGAATCGAAATCAAAAAGGGGTGCCTAAAGGTCATATGGTCTAAAAAATTTAAAAGTTCAATAAAAACTTAAACAGAAATAAGTACAATTACTATTGTAGTTTAGTTGATAAAAAAGCTGATTAGGCTTCCCTGAGACAAAGGGGAGGGGGTGAGTTTGAATCTCACTGGGTGCTTATCCTTTATTATTGTCTCTTGTGCATACTGGTACTTATTGTTGTAGAAATGGCAACCCAATTGAGAGGGCAGGTGAAATTAAAACAGGTAAAGTTGGTATTTTACCTGATTAATTATAAATCGAGATTAATTATAATAATGATTGGGGGTGCTTCATCTTGAAATAAAAATAAATATAAAAATAGTTCATTTTTTGACTAAATTAAGAAAAACAACAACTTTGGAACATAAATAAAGTGATGTAAACCTTGTGCACCCATGAGGGGCATCGGACTGCAGCCACCACCACACTCCAAATCTGTTGGTGCTGCGGTTTTGTAGCCATTAGGTTTTTATGGGTTTTGAGTTGCTAGCCCCATGGCCCCTGGTTTTCAGAGTTATTTTTTTCCTTCTCCTAGACAGGTTGCTTGGAAGCACTAGCAGTTACTCATGCTACAGATCTCCCCCCCCCTTTTCACAGCAAAGTTGAAGGCAACATCACAACTGCCTCATGTATTACAACACAGTTTTGCAATTCTACTACTACAACCTAGAATCCCCCAATGATGACTGGTGAAATGGTTGAAAGTGCTTGGATAAAAAGTATGGGATATTTTCTTTACCAACTGGGTCCCAATTTACAAAAAAAACTCTTAGAAGACTAGAAAGAATACAGATAAAGATCATAAAGAAGAAATATATTCTTCTTTATGATCTACTTATCTGTATTAAAACAATAAAAAAAACAATAAGTAACAGTATGCACAAGAGACAATAATAACGGATAAGCACCCAGTGAGATTCAAACTCACCCCCTCCCCTTCAATAATACCTGTTTAAACAATATATATATATATATATATATATATATATATGTAAGTTGAAAATGGAAGCGAATCCGACGGTATGTTGAAATGAAAAATAAAGGAAAGAAAATGTTGAATGGATAAAATAGGATTTATTTCATTTTATTTTACCAACATGTGTTTCGGTCAGTAAGATTGGCATCACAATTCAAGCTGTGTGACTTAATTTTATTCAAAAACTATCAACCTTGATCCTTTTGCAATAGGGAACCAGTTGGAAGTTTAGGAATTTGATTGGCAAAGAGTTAAGTCTTAGAGTTGATATTTATTTTTGCTACTGGGTGGCTAGAAGTAACTTGTAGTTGTGGCCCAATTGTAAAAGAATAAAATTTCATCCCAAGAGGTATTGAGGTAAAGATATCAAGCGGCAAAAAGTCAGGTTATATAATGGTTAGTGTCATAGCAAATGGAATCATCAACCCAAAATTCAAATCTTGGACAAATCTATTTGCACTTCAAATAGTGCTAATACCCTTTTGGAAAGGAATGCATCCAACTACTCTCCTTCCAACTAACGATAAATAGTAGGGCTGACTGGGCTCTCTAACTTTGGCTAAGTAACCAATCTAGGAGAAGGAAAACTCTGAATTCTAACCTGTTAAATTCTGCTTAAGAAATTGATCTTGTGCCACATCCTGCTTGTGCAGAGGGATTGGTATATATATATATATATATATATATATATATATATATATGTGTGTGTGTGTGTGAAGAAAGGAAGTGAATCCGACGGTATGTAGTATATTAAGAAAAATGAAAAAACACAGGTTTAAACTCACCACTTAACCCATTTAAACCTGTGTTTTTTCATTTTTCTTAATATACTACACACATATATATATATATATATATATATATATATATATATATATCTTGTTTCCTCCTCCTGTCAATCATCAGTGGCCAGTTAAATAAAATTTGCAATGCCCTTGCCATAAAAAAGCCATCAAATATGAATACCCAAGTGTACTTGCAGGTGTAGCCCAAGATTTAGGGTTAAAAAAAATTTAAAGTTTATATTCTAAAAGTTACTATGAAAATTTAAAAAAAAACAGAAAACAGAATCCACATGTTGTGCCTACGGTTGATTACGGCTAATCACTTTATTTCTATTAGTATTTAATCTAATTTTTTTTTTTTTTTCTAAAATTTTGCTTATTTGAATTTTTAAGATGAGGCTCGTAATACATTAGATTTTTTTGCTGTTGTTAATAATAAAGATTAGAACAACAGTCTGAAACATTTAAATAATACAAAATTTTGCAATCATCTGATTTCTAATTTTTTCTTTTATTGACCCACGATATATATATGAGTATCTTAGTTCATCAGATATAAATTTATTTTGGTATTTTTGCCTCTTCAAGTCTGATTTAAAAAATATTTTTGTATGTATTATTATATATACGTCTGAGTTCTCAATTTTAGTTGAATCCTATCACGGAAGCACTTGATACCATTTACAATATATATATATATATATATATATATATATATTCCATAATCCAAGATTATGTATGTATGTATGTATGTATGTATTGCATAATCCAAGATTATATATATATATATATATATATAGCATAATTCAATAGATTTCAACTAGTCGACTAAGGGAGGTAACTTTGCACATTTTATTAAAACCCGTTTTGCACTGTTATAGAAAATATTTTGATTGGTTTGTAGCTGGTGGTTAATAAACATTAGAATAAATCTTAGACAATATTTCAAAATATATAAATCTCTTAATCAGAAATGCTTTGGACATCTCCTTCATATTCTTTATAGAGTTAACTCAATGTGAAGAATATGAAAAAGAAACTCCATTTTGTCAAGATCTGCAGAGAAAGATATTACCTACCTATTTTTTTGTAGTTACTTTTATTTGTTTTTGTTTAAAATTACATTTTAGACAAAGTTGTATATTCTTAAAATTAATTTTATCCATTTTGTGTATTGAAAGTCATTATTCATAGATATCTTTACATCTTTGAAAGATTCACATGAAAATTAGAGACCAGTGTAACCTTTTAATCCTTGTCATTATTCTCTGTCTAAACTCAAAAAAAAACATGAATATCATCATCATAAACATCATCATAGATCAAATGGTTAAATATAATGTAATTATTTTCAATTGAAATCAATCCTTTCAATCAGTTGTCCTTTTAGTATTTCTCATGTGTCCAAATACAGTTCTTCTTCTCTTGAAACATTATAGAACTATGTCCAACTTACAACAGGATCGGATTTAATTTTTAATCTGCTATAAAGGAATAAATGCAGACTTATGGTCAAGCCATCCTTTAAGTGTTGGTTCCTTGTACTTCACCAAAGTTAAGCAATGATAATCCTGCTCAGTACTTAGATGGGTGACCACTTTGGAACGGCAGGTACCCTAAGCAGTTAGAGGCCTGTGTGTCAAACTTAGTAAATTCCAGAAAGAAACAAATTTAATTTTTACTTAAAACACTTTCTGTTCTCATCTAATTTCAGAAACATTATTATATTCTAATGATATACAGTACACCTTAATAAGATTAAATTCAAGGAGATTTTAATTTTAAATTAATCTTTAAAAATTTTGTATTTAATTTAATACAAAATTTTTAAAATTGGATTTTTAAAATAGATATAAGAAACGAGTAAATATATTAATAGGTTTTATTGAATTTTAAATTTGAACTTTTTGAAATTTTATTATCTATTTATTTTATTTGTTTGTTTTTTTCTCAAAAAAGAATTGTTTGATTTTAGATTAAGATTGTTTTTTTTTTTTATTATATCGTAAATTAAATTCTTATAAGATATCTTAATATATTTTTAAAAAATCAAATTTTTGTAAATTTGATTTAAAAATGTCAAGATTAAGATTATTTGATTGCATCTCTAAAATTTGCTTTTTAACTTTAAACTGAATTTTAAATCTAAAAGAAGCAGGTCTGTCAGTGATAAAAATCAAACAGCCAATCAGATCAATTTATTTTCACCTGAAACACAGCATCCATTTTAACTATTGGGATGGTACATAATTATTGTGGCTTTTTTTTTTTTTCAACAAATAATTATGCACCAACCCAATAATATTGTCTTATGTATATAGAAAGAGGGAAAACTTTAATAAACCTCAAAATTCCTCTCTTGTTCATAAATAAAGCCATCATAATGTTTGAAGCATGCAATAATTTACCAGATATAAAAAATTTTTTGTATTCACCATTCTCTTGAATGTGCAGATCGGGGTCCCACTTAATGCAATAAAAGAGAATCCATGTTTTTTTTGTTTTGTTTTTTAGCAGTAAATCTTTTTTATGTTGACTATCATCTTGATATTTGATTTTTTTTAAAAAAAAAAAAAAAAAAAAGACATGTTGCACACAGAAGCCCTTCAAAGATGAAAAATGACACGCAAACAACATGAATTTTAAAATGAACAAATTGAAAATTGGGATAATTATTTAGTTGTATTAATATTATCCTTTTTTTCTTTTTGACAATTTATTTTTTTCTCAGATCCCAGAAACTAATCTTTAATTTCTGTTGAATATTTTTTAACCCAGTGTATTTTACTTATACACATTCTTTTTATATTTAGTTATTTAAACATTACACACACAACATACACACACATACATGCACACACACAAACAAATATATGTGTATATGTGAAAGTATTGTTCTTTTTGCACCAACAAAAAGAACTAAAAAGCATATGTAGAGATGAATATTTTATTGTTACAAATTGATTTTGAAAAATATTTTTCTATAACTTCATGATTCTCTTTTATTTTTTTTTTTCTTTTTTTTTTTTTTTTTTTTTTTTTTGGTAATTGTAGTGTTGTTACAATATGTATATAAAGTGAACTAGGTTTTTTTTTTTTTTTAAATTTACTCTGTCCTAACACAGAAGAAGAAAAAAAATGTTTGAAACCTCTGTATTACAATGATTCAATTTGTGAAATCCATTTTTATTTATTTATATTTTATTTTATTTATTTTTATGTTTTATTTATTTATTTATTTATTCATTTATTTTTTTTTTTTTTTTTGTAAAATGAAAGATTAATTTTCATTGAATGGTCAGGCATTTTTTTTCTTTTAATTTTTTTTCCATTCATATTTTTCATCTGTTTTTGTTATGTTCATTGACTTTAGCTTTCAAAAAGAAAATTTCTCAAAAGACATGGTTTAGAGAGCTAGTTGCACAAGTTTGTTTCTTTTTTTAGCCTCCTAAACCATGTCTTTGCCATTGACTTGCAATTTGTCTACAAAAAAAACAAAAACAAATTACTTTCAGCCAATTTCTTTTATCTTCAACTTACAAAATTGTGTGATATTTTCAGCATATTTTATTGTAAAACAGTCTTTCAAAGGTTTGCCTTAGAAAAAAAAATATCCCTTGTTCAAAATGAGGCTGATAAGAGTGAGCTTAAATTCTTTGGAATCAAATATGGCTGACAAGTTGCAGCAGTCACAGCTCCTCTTATGAACGCCCCCCTCTTCAATATTTGAATCTTTTTTGTTTTTTTGTTTTTGTTTTGTGTTTTGTATTTATAATTCTTTTTTATTTTGTTAATTTTTAACTATAACTGGTCACATAATTGTCAATAATGATTGTAGATATTTTAAAAAGGTTAGCAAAAAAAAAAAAGAAGACATCTGGTCACCCAACATTTTTTACAATTGTCTCTCTCCATATTAAATGTAAATGATTCCATTTTCATCTTTATTTAAACTTATTTCCATGTTAAAGCACTTTCTTCCAAAATTGTTAAATTGGGATTTTCTTACAAATCACTGGTCTACATTTTTTTTTTTGTTATTCTGTTATTAAAAAAAATCCTCAGAAAAAAGATTAAATAAAAGCCCCAATATAATCCCATTTTTAAAAAAATCTTTTTTGTTGTTGTCTTAAACAAAATTTTCCCTTTTGGTTTTACTATGATTTGTGAATAGTTTAATTAGATATTCATTATAGGGCACAACTCCAGTCATGTGGGCCCAAAATTGATTCATTTCAAGAGGAAAATGTTCACAATACACCATCTGATATCATGTAAAATAATAATAATTAAATTTATTGTGTACAGTGCTCAGGTGCACCACAACTCATCAAAGTCTCATGTCTAGTACATAGAATAATCTATTAGTGTCAGGAGCATAAATAGCGTACAGTAATAATATACATGCATGTGTGCAAGTGCGTGCATATGCATGTGGAGGGGGGGTATCAGGTATAGTGTTGGTGGATTACAGGAAGCATGGAGGTTTTGAAAGATGCAGTGTTTCGGCAGCCTACAACAGATGCAGGCAGTTTATTCCATGCCTCGGCAACTCTGAGCGTGAAAAAATGTTTCCGAAAGTCATGAGAGCTATGCTGTTTTCTGACTTTGTAGGCATGCTCACATGTGTTAGAAACATGGAGATTGAAAAGGTGTTCAAGGTTGCTATTGGTAAGATGATTATTGACCTTATGAGCGTTTACCAGGTCAGTTGCCAGACGCCGGAGTTTCAAAGTATTATATCATGGGGACTTAACATTTAAATATTCAGTATTTATAGATCAGGTTAAAAGCGTAGTAAGGGTAACCTGAAACTGAACTTTTTTAGACCTTATTTTTCTGATGCAAGTATCATTGGGAACAAGAAAAGTGTTGGTGAACTAGCCAAAGCCTGGCCCATTTAACAAAACTTTTCTCATTCCCCAATGATATCTGCATCAGAAAAATAAGGTCTAAAAAAGTTCAACTCTGGATTACCCTTACTGCACTTAACCTGGGCTATTAATTTTACACAAAATGAATAGATACATTTTTTTTCTAAATTTTTAACAACCATTCTCAAACTTTTGGCTTAGAATGTTATTTCTTCATTTTTTTAAAACTTTAAAAAAAAAAAAAAACTTTTTGCATTTTTTAAAACATTTTATTACAGACGCAAAAACAATCTCCCTGGTTTTGCCCTAGCAAAAAGGGGATAGACTCCCTTACTGTCTGGCTGATACAAAAAAAAGGCTGCTCCACCAACTTTACTTTTATATTACAGATTTTCTTTTCAGAAAATTTTCAGAGCAAATTTTATTTTAATTAAAAACAAATTTAAATTCAAAATAAATTCTTTTTCAGTCAAAATCAATATAAACTCAAGAAACTCGACTTACATTATGGAAGTGTGTGTGTATATATATATATATATATATATATATATATATATATATATATATATATATATATATAGTTGTTATATTTATAAGTAAAGAGTGCTGAATACTATTGATAGAGCATATATATCTAAGTTAGGGTAGCAAAGATGTGAAGTCAATGGTACTGTTGACTTCATATTTTTAATATCATAGTTATATATATATATATATATATATTAATTGCTTATGAATAAGTACACTCCAACCAATTATTTATAAAAAAGTAATTTATTTCTAAATCAAAGATACCAGGATCTTTAATATTTCTACTAGAACATTATACAATCAACATAGATATTATTAAGTATTACAGTATTGCACTATATATCTAAAAATAATGAGAACACTTAGTAACATGTATGCATTGTATGTATAGTATCACCCATGAATAAGTATACCCGTAACAATTTTTTTTTAAAATAAGAAGTTATATTCTAAACCAGAGTCACTGGATTTTTCTTATTTCAACTGGGACATGATACAATCAAAATAGATATTATTACAGTATTGCCCATAAATAGGTACACCCCTATTATATTCTAAATTTTCTTGTTTCAACTGGGACATGATACAATCAAAATAGATATTATTACAGTATTGCCCATAAATAGGTACACCCCTATTATATTCTAAACCAGAGTCACTGGAATTTTCTTATTTCAACTGGGACATGATACAATCAAAATAGATATTATTACAGTATTGCCCATAAATAGGTACACCCCTATTATATTCTAAACCAATCAAAATAGATATTATTACAGTATTGCCATAAATAGGTACACCCCTATTATATTCTAAACCAGAGTCACTGGAATTTTCTTATTTCAACTGGGACATGATACAATCAAAATAGATATTATTACAGTATTGCCCATAAATAGGTACACCCCTATTATATTCTTGTTTCAACTGGGACATGATACAATCAAAATAGATATTATTACAGTATTGCCCATAAATAGGTACACCCCTATTATATTCTAAACCAGAGTCACTGGAATTTTCTTATTTCAACTGGGACATGATACAATCAAAATAGATATTATTACAGTATTGCCCATAAATAGGTACACCCCTAACAATTTTTAAAAATAAAAAAGTAATGCCAGGATTTTATAATTTTTAGTGGAATGTTATACAATGAAAACAAATAATACAAATGAATGGGACCTTCCAAACCTCCAAAGGATGGCTAAGCCATTGCTCTGACCACCGCAAAGAAGTGACATAAAGTACACAAGCATACATACACACACACACACACACACACACACATACTCACATACACACACACATACTCACAAACTATAACAGAATAGATTGATTCAAACAGCATCCTACATCATCCTAAAAGGCTCTGAGCTTTCAGAAATCTTCTGATGAAGGGGTTTCCATCCTGAAATATTAAGAAAATAAATCAAAGGTAAATGAACAACATCCCAGTTATATCATTTTTCTTTACACTTACATTGTGATAGCCTCCAAAACTAACCAAAACGAATATCATTAGGTATTATTCATTACGAAACTCTGCTGAAACTCTGTAACCAAAAATGTGAATATGTAGCAATATAAACTATATCTCTTATATAGGCATTTTTGTCTAAACTTGGACTTTCTCTACCAGACAAGAGGAAATACTTAAAAAAGATTCAGAGAAAGCTTTAACCGCAACAGCATGGATATGGCAGTCCTATATTGTGACATCAAACCGACAAAGTCTGGTGGTATCGTGAGATACTGCTGGGGCGCTCTGGGTTAGTGGTAATGATGCTTCGGCCCTGAAACCATGCCTGAACCCAGAGTCATCATCTGATGAAGGCTTTGTTGGTTGCAATGCTACTGTGTAAATAGCAGTCATTGTATGAAGATTATTTATGTTAATTCTATTTTTGGTTACAGAATTTTAATTCTGTAGCGTTTAGTAATGAATAATACCTAATAGTATCTGTAGATACACATATTTATGGGTGATACTGTATATGTGTAAATTTCACAGGATTAATTTCTTGTTTAGAAAGTTCTAAATTTCTTTAGACAAGGTGGTGGCGGTGGTGGCGGCAGCTGTATACTGTCTGATAACAATATTAGGTAGGGGTGGGGTGGAGACAGTTGCTGGTGCAGAAAAGCTCTTGTCTCACTGTCAAAAAGTCTGTTTTTTTGCAAACCACATCTTCAACTTTATGGCCTACAAACTTATAATATCACTCATCACTCACTATCATATGAAAATAAGTCCCCTCTATGCAGAATTAATTTTTAAACTAAGTGCAAATTATAAATATGAGCAAGAATATGCACCCTCTGGGCATAAGTACTTAAATTTTAATCTAATGAAATATATTAAATTAGAAAGATTAATGAAAATTCAAGTGACAGCAAATCTCCTTAGCTTTCCAGGACTCTCTTCAGTATTTTAGCTGATCTCAACAGAGATGCAATCGGGATGGTATCAATCCTTCAGCAGATCTCCGGCTCTCACAATATCTTTTCCAGATTCTTCAGGATTCTTCCAGGGGCTCCGACTATGACTGGTATCACTATCACCTTCATGTTCTATAGTTTTTGTTCTCTGGTAAGGTTTAGGTATGCATTTAGTTCTTTTTTTTTTTTTTTTTTTTTTTTTTTTGCTTTCCTTTAATTTTGATTTCAATCTGCTGGATTAGCTAAATCCGCAAGATCCAGTCTTCTCACCTGGATGGGTGGTCTGTTTTTACCTCAAAAATCCCGAAAAGAACTAAGTGTCTCATTTTCCAGAATGGATTCTAGTCTGTACATATACCGTTGGTCTGTATAGTCAAAATTCAGTCATTTGCACAGTTCCCGGTAGATCACCTTCCCCACCCAGTTGTTTGCTTTATTCACTTATGAGATTCATTATTTCATCTCTGGCTCTATAGCCTACACTTGTAGTTTTCGCGTGTCTTATCTATTCTAGTTTTTAGTTCGTTCGTCATTGTTGTTGTCGTAATCGTCGTGGTTATGCTACTTGGGTTGACTGGGTGGAGTATAGACACGTCAAGGGAAATAACTCTGTGATTCGCAATAATTAGCTTTTGAGCTAATTGAATGGAGATCTTAAGTTATCTCCCTTGGATTCGGTTGGTGGAGTGGGGTTACTTAATATTTAATTAAGTTACTCTGAAACTGGTCACCCAACTGGACTGGAAATTGCTTTATTCTCCAAGTTAAAGCTTTTACACGGTATCGCGCTACAATGTTCTATTTTTGCTAGCAATAATAATAAACAGATATAAAGTATTATTTGTCTGAATTTGAACGGCTAGGGTTCACAGAATATTCTCAACAGGAAATTGTAAGATTACTACATTTTAAGACCTCCTCATTTCAAATTCCAAATCAGATGAAAAAGATTGGGGTAAGTAATAGCGTTCATTACAACATATTTTGAAATTTCTATTTTAGAATATTTTATTTTTCTTCCATTTATTTTTTCGATCTCTATCATTTAATAGAATTTACTATGAATCTAGATCTAGCCAATTTATTAATCACATTTCTGTCAAGCAATCCAGTAGCATTTTATGCTGCTAGGAGCGCCCTGAATTAAAGGTAATGATATTAAAGCTCTCAAACCACATTTAAACTCAGGGTTATTGTCCGATGATGACTTTAGTCTAAGGCAAACAGGGAACATACCACAATAAAGATCAAGACAACAGTCCAAAATATCAAAATTATTCAGATATAAAGTAATTTGGTCCCTATAATAGTAATTGACATGTACCTACAAAATTAGAAGTGTTGGTTCAAACTACACCACTGCCACCACACTATTGTTAATGTATTAATTGATGAATTGTGATTTTTTGCTGAAATGTCAGTTGTCTATTAATACTTAAAATTTCAAAACATTCCTGTAAAGTATAATGATGGAAGTAGATACTTTCAATAAACACAAATTGATTTGGAAAATATTAACTTACATAAGTATTAAGTAATCAACACTTTAATTCCTTTATACTAAAAAAAAAATTGACTGGAAAACTCCTATGTTGGAGCACTTGTATATTAAGGTGCCACTGGTTTAAGAAATCAACACCTTATTTCATTTTCACTATGAGTTTTCATGATATTACTACTACAATTTGAGTATCTGCTTATTTTCTATTTTTATCTTTAGGTGTGTCACCCATTATGTAAGAAGAGTGAATGAAAGTTTAAATATAAATCCTACTCTTGATATTACTACATGATATTGCATCAATGATTGTAAAAGAACAAAAAAAAACATTCTCATAATGTTTAACTCTTGACATCCTGTTGAGAATTTTCTAAGTCCAGAGCCCTATTCCTATAAGGATTTATCAAAAAATGGCCAAAAATGGCCTTTTCATTTAAAGCTACCTGTTATTTCCCATAAATCAAAGACTTCTAAATATATTTAATATTAAATTTAAACAAAGGCTATTATTTGGGGTAAATTAGGAAAATAAATGACTTCCAGCCAGGTGGAATGAGGTGGTATAGGATGTTAAGAGTTAATAAATTTTAATAAATCAAAAAATGAGTTTAAAAAATGGATT
>CM042149.1:21482414-21524938 GCA_023376005.1 Doryteuthis pealeii
ATCAAATATTATGTAAACTTTTATTTCTTAGTGATATATAAGACACATTGTAGGATTTTAAATGCACTAATAACACGGGCCTTACGGGGCCTGTGTTTGTTAATGTAAATCAACAGCGTTTATCCCAGGGGGCTATCCCCCCAGGCAACACCTGCCCCCTTGATTTAAAGGGGCAGGGCTGGGTTTATTGCCCAGTGCCTGAGGGAGAATGCCAACAGGATCAACGCATTTTTTGTGTCTACTACCCATGAGCTTTGGCTTGTGGGTGGGCCCACATAAAAATGTCTTTGTGTCACGCGCTCATAAGTGGGATGAGAGGCAAATACCATAACATGGGCTGTTTTGAGGCAAATCTAACTCAGATTTTCATAGAAACATCATTATTAAGTAAGATTTATTCTAGATATTAATGATTTTGACTATAAATTAAATATTCATTGATAAACTTATGCAATTCCGGAGGGTATTGTGACGTAAGCAGTGATATAGTTTCAGTTACTGACAGACACCAAATCTCCATTATAATAAGATTTTAAAAAACATATTTCTACAAGTTTTTTTTTATAAGATAAAAACAAAGTTTCCCAAATTAAACTGTTTTAGTTTTAATGCATTTTTCATTTAACAATTCCGAGCAGATTATCTGCAAGAAGCGGGGGAGAGGGGACACTTTTCAAAATCTTTTTTTAACGATTTAAATTCTCTGAGGACAAATCTTTATAAAAAATCTATTTTCCCATGCAGAAATGTTTTCAGTCTTGATTTGATTTCAAAAGATTTCCAAGGGGAGATAATTGCTGTGGTGTGTGTAGAATTTGGACCATATGACCTTTAGGCACCCCTTTTTGATCTCGATTAAGAAAGGATATGTTTTTCATTTACACCGTCAATATCCGGTTGTTTGTTAACAGACGATTTTTAGAGGGTCTTTTTTTTTTTTAATTATAAAACTAAACCCTAACCCCTAACAAACAACTGGTGTAAATGAAAAACATGTCCTTTCTTAATAAAGATCAAAAAGGGGTGCCTAAAGGTAATATTGTCCAAAAAGTGCCCATATCTCAGCTCCCGGTAACTGAATCTACTCCAAACCAATTTCCCTTTCATCACTAGGAAAATCTAGGGTATCTTATTATAGTAAGATTTATGCTAAAATAACTTCTTTTCCCAATAACTCAGTCACAAATAGACTGACACAGATTTAATATCATAGTAGATAAATTGTGTCACAACTGCTTGACACAAGACTCCAGTCAGATGATAGCTCTCTCTCTCTCTCTCTCTCTCTCTCTCTCTCTTTCCTATTATATTTTTTCTGTGTAGCATGTCCTTTTTCTTCCTTTTCTTACGTCATAATAAAAACGAAATGGTCCATTATTTAGCTGAAGTGACAACACTCATAAGAAATAAGAATTCGGCAGATAAGCAACACCAGATAATCAGGATTCACACTTTTGCATTTCATCTTGGATGATTTGGACGGTCTCATTTTTAACCAGAGGGTGTTGCAAGATGATGATGGTCATAAGATTAAGGAACACGAGTATTAATATAATAATGAGAGGTTGGGTCAGTTCACTGTATAGTAAGATGCAGCAGGATAACAGTAGACTAAAGGATTGTAAGATGTGTGTTTTCTCAGCCAGCAAATGTAACAATTTTTCAAAATAATTTTAGTATATGTCCAGAATAGCATGTTGATAAATACCAATGGTAATATAGAAAAAAAGAATGATCTTGGAATGTAAGATTTCCATTCTCACTCCAGATAAATTTAACTTTTAGCCATTATCTTCATTTTATCCATTCTTAGATTTGTAGAGCATCCGTCTAGGAATTACAAGGTTCCAGGTTCGATACCAGCCCTTGTCAATTCAGCGCATTAGTATCACGGCTTTGGTAATCTGATCTGTGCGGTAAAAGCAGCATCTGGGAGCTGATGGTAGGTGTGGCGCTCCACCTCAGCAAAAACAATCTCCCTCATCTTGCGATTTGTCTAGGAATTACAAGGTTCCAGGTTCGATACCAGCCCTTGTCAATTCAGCGTGTTAGTATCACAGCTTTGGTAATCTGATCTGTGCGGTAAAAGCAGCATCTGGGAGCTGATAGTAGGTGTGGCGCTCCACCTCAGCAAAAACAATCTCCTTCGTCTTGCGATTTCAGGACAGTTACCAATGACCTTAAATGGATTCTATGTCATTTTTCATTGGTTAATGCCTGCTTCTGATTTTGGTAAAGTTCATAAATATAAGTGGCAATTTTATGTACATCTTCTACCTTAGTCCAACAAACTTAAATTTATTTGCAACACCATGGATGAGATCAGTGCTTCTCAAGTGGCATACCGGCAGGATATTTTTTCCAATGAGCCACAGACCAGTACCATATTTAACAGTAAGCGAGTTTGTGAATAGCTTTCATTTCTGATCAAGTTCCAAATATTTCTATCTGTTGTATAACAGAATGGGAAAAGAATAATAATATTAAACAATACAGAAAGATTTTATGCATTTTTATTTTTACATTACATGTTATATAAATATCATGATAATGTGAAACTGAAAACTTGCAACATTCTGTCAGTCAATGACTTGCATACCACCACCTTGAGTATCACTGGGATAGAGGACACACAAAAGAGAAGGAAAATGATAATTGTATGTAATAACTCTGTTTCTCTTTTTCTGACTTCTGTTCTGATAAATCAAACAGATATATGAAATCAAAATTTGAATCCCACCCTGATTCAAATGTCTGAGTGTTGTATACTGCCACTGGATTTTGACAAACAATGAAGAACATGTGTATATAAAAATATAAGATTATATTTTTATTCTTTGATGGTGATGCTTGTGTGGAGCAGAAGAGTCATTGGAGAATATTCACACATACAAAGGAGCTGTCGGGAGTTTGAATAGCGATCAGTCAAAATTATAGACTTTATATAATCTTAGAACTCCCACATGATCACACCTCCTTGACTGTGACACCCATGCAGTTTTCTTTTGGACACATGGCTTTTTGATTGGTCATTGGTTACACCCACACATTTCCTGTGTTTATCATTGGCCATGGGTTACAACCAGGAATTTCCTGTGTTTATCATTGGCCATAGGTCACACCCCTGCATTTTCTGTGTTTATGTGTTGGTTGCCTTCCGGTAGTCACTTTTTTGATTTTATCCACAGCTGGATGTATCTGTCAGTCACTGTCAATTAAGGCAATATATTACACTAGAAGTAAATAAGCAAGTGATGTATCTGTTTCAGTTGCTTGAACAGTATGGTAGACTAGGAAATAAATACTAAGTTAGACAGAGCACATCAATACTACTATGATTCTCAGCAGAAAGTCAAGACATGATACTTTGATCTTAGACAAAGCATGCACATACTCTAATCTTAGGGGAAAGTACTATCTATAGATAAGAAAATCATAAAATAAAAACTTTTAGAATATGCACATTGAAATGAATATTAAAATAAATAAATAAAATATATTTTGTATTGTAACATAATGGGTGCAAGAAAAATAAAACATTTAATACAAAAACACGGACATAAAATGGGGGTTCAGTTTATTTTATGGTAGGAATTTACGAGCAAATAGTCCTTTATTACCTTTGAGGTCTTGTCATTGGGTGCTCCATATTTGAGGTCTTGTGCCAGAATAAACCAGAGTTTTGTTGTAATATCTAAATTTTCCTGGACATGTATTTCAGCTAGGTCTCAAAAATTTACTTTAAAACTTAAAATCAAATATAGTTGCTTCAAAATTAAGGGCCATTGTGTTGAATATAATTTTCAAAAAGGTTAAGTAATATCAACAAATTTATTTTAAAATACAAACAAAAGTAAGCCCCCCCCCCGGACGCAAGTATTTAAGTTTTAATGTAATAAAATATCATTCTAAATTAGAAAGACTAATGAAACTAAATAAAAACGAATATAAAAATATTACACTTATTTTAATGTTATTTTAATTGATTTCAATATAAAATTATATATGTGATTGCTTTTAATATGTTTGAGAATAACATGATAGTATTAGAAATCAGTGACAGTAAATAATTAATTATTAAACCCAGTTTTGTTAAAATCATTATGCAAATTATTCCCACCATATATAATGTAAATCTTTATTTCTTAGAGATATATAATACATATTTCAGAATTTTAAATGCATTAATAACATGGGCCCTTCGGTGTCTGTGGGTCTGGTGGCTTCGGCCATTGGACTATTAATGAAATTAGCAGCGTAATCCCAAGACCCCCCCCCCCGGCAAAACCTGTCCCCTTGATTTAAAGGGGCAGGGTTGGGTTTATTGCCCCGTGGCTGAGGGCCCCCCCCCTTGAGGGGGAATGATCACGGGATCCATATATTTTTGTGGGTGATCCCTCATTAATAGGGCCTAGTGCCTGAGCCGCATACAAGGGATGCATGGTAAATACTGAATTAATGATATGGGCAATTTTGCGGCAAATATAACTCAGCCAGACTTTAATAGAGACATCGTTAATAAATAAGATGCTAATTAAGATTAAATAATGACTATTTCATAATCGTTGAGATTATAACTTAAATAACTAAGGGAATCGTGATGTCAGTAGTGATGTAGTTTCGGTTACAGACAGAGACTTACATAATTTCTATTATGATAAAAATTTCAGTGTTTTTTTTTGTTTTTGTTTTTTTGTTTTTTTTTAGTAAATTTAAAAGATATTCATCAATGAAATCAATTTGAAGTTCCCTGCTTGACAAATTCTTTTTTTTTTTCTTTTTCTTTTTTCTATTCTTTTGATAGAATCTTCACTCCTTCAATCATTTTTTAATGATTTTGAATGTTAAAATAATGTACGACTAGAATTGCATTGAAAGCAAGACAATTATTCCTTTTTTGTTTCTTTCAAACTTGATTGGACCGTTTTCAAGGCAATGAATGTAGACATAGGTTTATTTTCTTAAAATGTTCTTTATATTTTTACTGTAATTTGTGCCACAAAAACTGACTGTCCACCTTTTTCATCCTCCTTACAAACACAAAAAAAAAACATTTGTTTATCATCACAACTTTTACATCTTTTGTTATCTGTTCATTGTTTTAATATAACGTTTGTTTATAAAATGTATGGAAGCCTAATATATGAAAATACAAAGTTTTTTGTGGGTACAAAATTTTAGAATTCCAATCATAAGTGGATTCATCCTTAACAAAAATGTTGTTTTCACCTGAGTCTCATCAGAGGATTACCACAGGAAGAAGAACTATGATAGAGAATGCAATAATGTCATAATGAGGAGGGGGTTAAAAAATTATTGTGATTACCCTGCATGAGGCTACCTGATTCAGGGTAATTGTTCTTCTTCCTGTGGTAATCCTCTGATGAGACTCAGGTGGAAATAAAAATTTTTGTTTAAGATGAATCCGCTTACAGTTGCAATTCTAAAATACAAACAGAAAGAAATGCTTCCACAAGATAACAATCTTTTTCCAAATAATTTGAAAAATAACAATAAAAGTCACCTTGGCTGTAAAATTAACATCATAGTCTTGCAAAACGATGGCAAACCAGGTGCAGACCTGAGCCCATGTCACAAGTCGTCTCTCTCCACATCACTGATGTTTGCTAAGGGGAAGGGCAAAGGCCAATAAAAGTGGATACCAATATCATTGCAGGAGTTACCAAAATGAGACTGAACACATCAGACTCCAGCTTAGTTTTTAATTGAGAATTGTCTTTCTCCTAGACTGGTTGCCTACCAAAGTTAGAAAGTCTAGTCAACCCTACTATTTTACACTGAAGGTAGAAGGAACATATTGGTTATGTAGCAGTGGTGTCTTGCTGTCGCTTGTTTTCTGCTGGTACCCAAAAAACACTTGATTGTTTTCTGCTGGTACCCAAAAACCACTTGATTGTGGGTTTTTTATTATGATAGAAAAGCATGTATGTTTTTCCCCCTTCTTTGTGTCCATGTTCAGGTCAGGTCTGAATAGTGGGTTTATTTTATACTGCCATATTGGGGAGGTGAAGTAACTCTTAAAAAAAGTCATAATTACTTTTGAGGCTCAAAACTCCAGAAGGGGGGTGGGGTCTGAATGTTGGGCCTCTGAAATCAAACTGGTTTATTCTATCTGAACTTTAACTGCCTCAATAATATGATTTAAAAAAAATCAAAGCTGACTCCTTTTCCCTTTCAACTGACCAATCAGCGCATATCCAGGATTTCAAATGAATTTCCCCCACACAGATGTGCAACACATCTACTAAACTTCTTTAATTCTGGGCTAACCCCCCACCTCATCACAGATCACATCAGCCACCCTGTCAGCTTGGGCTGTAGAATTCATCGACTGCACCTCTGCAGAGGGGTAAAATCCTCCTTCCAATGGAGCAACCTTTTGACCGCAGGTGGTGACCTGTGATGCTTAAGGACGGAACCGTGGTAGCTGAGCAGTCTATTACATGCAACACTCCACTTTAGCCCTTACTTAGGCTAGACAGGCGGTCGGAGAGGTCTCCTCCAATCAATTGGCTGGAGAATATGGAGTACTCCTTCATTACCATTACTACTATTTCCACCCTGACCCAGAGTGGTAGTACCTGTTAGGGTCCCATCTATGGGTTAAATAGAGAAAAATGAGTTTTTAAAAAAATGTATTTAAAAAATTGAGTTATAAAAAATTGAGTATCCATCAAGAATGAATAAAAATGTCTTCGGCATAAAATAACCCAACAAGGGTTGACATGCTGTAAAATCCAACCAACCAACCATCAGATGCTACTAATAAAAAAAGGGCTTCATATTGCAACCATTCACATCTTTTCTTTTAATGGGAAAGCTGTACCCTGGAGGGAAATTTGAATGTTTTGTGCTTGATTTGTTTTTTTTTTTTTTGTGGACTTCATGAGCTCAGGTAGAGAGTTTCTAGTGGTCCAGGGGATGCGAGTTCAAAGAGTTAAATCCTCGCATGAGAACATCAATTAATCAGCTGGTTAAAAAGAAGAGACGTTTTGTAATTCTATTGATATTAAAAACCAACTATGCATTTTGTGCGTGGTCACTAAATCTAAGGGAGATAACAATTTATTATATTATTGACTTATTGCGAATTAACTGCCCTTGTTTTAATCCCGACATCAACTTTTAATTGAGATTTTTGGTGACTGTGCCCAATACATCTATAGCCATGATGCTTTTTATTGTTTTTGATCAATTTTAAAAATCATCAACAATTTTTCTCTTCTAAATTTAAAAAAAAAAAAACCTGTTATTTTGTAAATTTTATCAGTCTTTTTAAATGTAACAGTACTTTTCCATTATTTAATTTATTTTTGATTATTTTATTAAAATACAGACTGTAGTATTTTGTTCTAAAAATATCTGATTATTTGGGGAAAATATTTGTATATAAATTGTGTTTTAACTTCATTAATCTATCAGTTTTCCCAACATGAAAAAAATATTTAAAAATTTCTTACAACTAAGGGAGGTAACTTCTGATTCCTTTTTTTTAATTTATTTCTATTTTTTCTAAAGAAAATTGTGATAAAGACACGCATACTATTGTCACTCATGGCTTTGTCCCATGAAAGATGGCACAAAACTATTTTATTTGTTATAAATTTTATTCAATTCTTTTGTAAATTATTTTCCACAATCTTATTTCTTTATTTTATCATTTTTGTGAAGTAAGGAGGCCGACTATTGGTATTGTTGTTATTATTTATTTTTGTTTTTTTGTTGTTCTTTTTTAAAATTTGTTTTCCCCCTACCCCCACAAAAAAAATTTAAAAAATCTTCTTTTTTTTTTAATAAAATAAAAAATTTCTTTATCAAATACAGAATTGTCTTTGGAACTATTTTGATATTTTCTTCTCAGAGGAGAATTTTTTTTTCTTAGTTTCATCCTGGTTCACTTGTCATCATCTCATTTTACTTTTTTTTTCTCTCTTTTTATTTTTTTTTTATTTGTAAATTTGAATTCTTTTTGAAAAAATTTGAATTTTTTTTTTTTTCCTTCGAAATTCATTTTTGATGTAATTTCGTTTAGATTTGTCATTTTTCTCTTGTGTTGTCTTTTGTTTGCGTCTTCTCCAATTGTGTCTTTAAATATTTCAGGAGACGACAACCATTCTTCTTCCCATGATCTCTTGTTGAAATAAAAAAAACAATTAAGCAGAAAAAAAAAAACTCTTTTCTTTTTCTTTCTTTCTATTTTTCTCTCTCACCCCCATCCCTATCATCATCATCATCATCATCATCATGTCTCGTAACCCCAGGTGAGGTCCTAGTGGCTGCAGTCCATTACACACTCCACTTTGGCTCTTACTTAGGCTAGAGAAACTGTCTCAGGTGCTAGGGCTTGACATGACCAATGTGATTGTCCCAACCGTATTGTCCTTATGTCAAGCCCAACCCTTTTTATCATACATGTGCTAGAAGGTGGTGGGTGAGGATATCAATGTCTTGGGTATGACGTTAAACTCTATCAGATGGTAAAGTTCCTGTTCTGGTGAACGTGGAGTACCCTTTCATTACCATTACTCCCAGGTCCACTCTGACCTGGAGTGGTAGTACCTGTTAGGGTTCCATCTATGGGTCAAATAGAAAAAAATGTGTTTTTAAAAAAAAATGAGTTTGATAAAAATGTTGAATACCCCTCAAGAATGAATAAAACAAAATGTCTTCAGCATAAAATAACCCAACAAGGGTTGACATGCTGTAAAATCCAACCAACCAGCCCAAGTGATGGTTGTAGAGGGTACCACAGATAACTCCAACAATCACCCCTGCCATCTATCTCAGATGTAGTAGTTGTCATCATCATGTGGTCAAGAAAGTTTGGTGGGGCCCATTCCTCTCCAAGCTTGACCATGGCCAAGATCTTCCTTGGTTGTCAACATGTGGTCCATTGTAGTTTTTCTAAGAACCTGTCTGTCTTAGTGGGTGCTTTCATCAAGATGATCATTTACTCTGTAGTACTATGTTATCAACATTCTTTCATGTGGTTTCATCCCCCAGCTGAAGCGGTTTCCCAGGGCATGACGATTGCAGGCCAGCATGTAAAAAATTTTTTTTTTTCTCAACATGAGCAGTCTAAGTAAAAAGATCATAGCCAAATAATAATAATTGGGACTTTGAGATACAGATCACCAAATCCCGGCTAGGAGACCAGACCTAGTATTAATTAGCAAAAAAAAGAAGAAAATATGTCATCTCATGGATTTTGCCATCCCAATGGATCATAGAATGAAGGTGAAAGAAAACATAAAAGATAGACAAATACTTAGACCTGACCAGCGAGCTGACAAAAATGTGGAACATGAAGGTAAAAGTTGTACCAATTGTAATTGGGACACTTGGAACGGTCCCCAAGTGTTTGGAAAAGAGTCTAGAGGAATTGGAAATCCGAAGAAGAATCAGGACCATACAAATAACAGCACTGTTAAGATTAGCTAGAATACTCAGAAGAGTCCTGGAGACCTGAGAAGGCTTGTTGTCACTCAGCCTTCAGTGAACTAGGCAGGTGTGAAAAACTAAAAATAATAACAATATTAATTATAATAAACTCCTAGAAACCAAACTCTGCAGCAGAAATCTCATCAAGGGCTGTCCCCATTATAAGATTCTCTGGACCATTCTTAAAATGAGCAAAAGAAGAACTCAGACAGATTGACCAAAAGACAAGAAAATTAATGACTATGCATAAGGCATTACACCTGAGAGATGATGGACAGGTTATATGTATAAAGAAAAGAAGGTGAAAGAAGTCTTGCTAATATAGAGGATTGTGCAGATGCTACAATCCAAGGACTCAAAGAATACACAAAAAGTCTAAGGAAAGATTAATTACAGCAGCCAATAACAGCAACTGCAACATATGGACAAACAGAAAAAAACAAGAAAATAGAAATGGGAAGAAAATCAATTATATGGATACTTCAAACAACTAATTGTGAAGATTTACATAAAAAGACCAAGACATGGTTAAGAAGAGGAAACCTCAAGAGAGAAACCGGGTCATTCATAATTGCTGCACAAAACAATACCATAAGAACAAATTATATCAAAGCAAAAATAGATAAGACACAACAAAACAGCAAACATAGGTTGTGTGGTGACAGAGATTAGACAATAAATGAATGCAGCAAACTAACACTACAAGAATACAAGACTAGGCAGGACTGGATTGGAAAGGTGATCCACTGGGAATTGTGCTGCAAACTAAATTTTGACCATACAACAAAATACTATATGCATAAACCAGAATCAGTTCTTGAGAATGAAACACATAAAATTCTCTGGGACTTTGAAATAAAGACATATCACCTTATCCCAACCAGAAGACGAGATGTAGTATTTATTAACAAGAAAAAGAGAACTTGTCAACTGGTAGATTTTGCAGTCCCAGCAGATCACAGGGTGAAGATGAAAGAAAATGAAAAGATAAACAAATACCTGGACTTCACTACAAAACTGAAAAAAAACTGTGGAATATGAGGGTGAAAGTGATAGCAATTGTAGTTAGTGCACTTAGAACGGTTTCCAAAAGTTTAGAAAACAGACTTTTTCTAAAAAGAATTGAGACCATCTAGACAACAGCATTGTTGAAATCAGCTAGAATACTCAGAAGAATCCTGGAGACCTGAGGAGACTTGTTGTCACTCAGACTCAAGTGAAGGACCATCGGCTAATGCTGGTATGAAAAACTTACAAGTAGTGAAATAATAATGCTCAGGTATACTACAAAGGGCCGGGTTAGCTCAGTTGGTAGAGCGTTCGGCTTGAAACCACAAGGTTCCTAGTTTGATACCAGTCCTTGCTAACTCAGCGTATGAGTAACACAGGGCTCTGTATGGTAAAGTAAGGAGCTGATGGTAGGTGTAGCGCTCCACCTCAGACGCCAAAAACAATCTCCTTGGTCTAGCACTATTGAAAAGGGGATGGACTCCCTCGCTGACTGGCTGATACCGACATTAGGCCGCCCCGTCGACTTTACTTTTTTATACTACAGGTCATCAAAGGTGCATAAAAATAATGTACAAATGTCAGGAAAATGAACGGTGTAAAGTCATGATATATATGTGTACAGGTGTATGGAGAGGGGGATATCAATGTTGTCAAATTTCAGGAAGCATGGAGGTTTTGAAGGATGCAGTATCTTGCTGCCATAATCAGGCCACAAACGAGACATAATGAGACTACACCCAATAAATCTGCCTATTAATGGAACCATGTTCTTTTTCAGCTAAAACCTGATGTGTTTCATGGGCCTTAAGTCATCTCGTTCACCACAGGAAAGTTTTTATTTCTAAAAGTCACAATAAAATTTAGTGTCACCTTCAATAGATTTTTACTATGTTGACAATCAAATCAAAAGTTTAAATTTCAGTTAATAATTTAGTCCAAATTTTAATTAGTATTTACTACTTAAAATGAATGAAAAACTTCACTAAACTTTTCATGGCTTTTTTGAGAAACATGAAAAATTAGCAAAATTAGATTCCAGGATAGGAAAAACTTATTAAAATGTAAAATTGAATCAATAGAAAATTTTAAACACAGATTGAGCCGTTTACTAAAATATTATTAAAAATACCATTTTAACCACAAACCAGAGACACTAGCTATCATTTGAAATAGTTATTTACTAAAAGATATATAATCAGGGAATAAAATAAATGACTAGACCTAAGCAGAGAAACTATAGAAGAAAAAGTATGAATATAGACAGAAAAAAAGGAAGGAAAAGGGGAAGAAAAGTAGCAAAAGGAAAAAGAAATGGTTTGTTTCTTCACTATATATATATATATATATATATATATATGGGAATCACATATTGATATGTATGTGTATACTTATAACTCAGAAAAGAGATGTCATTGAGCATCAAAATAGTGCATACATTTTAATATGTCTATAATAAGGAAAAGTACAAAATTTAGTTTTTGATTTTACACTTACAAATGATATAATTCAAACATTAAAAATCAATTTGTGAAACTCTTCAGTTCTTCATAAGTAAATACACAAAGCAAATTAATACTGGATTTTTCCACCTAAAAATAAAGACACATTTTTCATTTTAGTTTCTATATAAAAACTAATAATTTTTTTCTCTCAACAGGCAGTTAAGAGCTTAATTTAATTTTTTGTCATATAAAGATTTATTTCTTAGAAGAAAAATATATTCATGTTTCATCAATGTAACTCAAAAATTTAAAAAGAAAAGAAAAAGAAGTAAACCGTCCATAGAATAAATGAATAATTTTCATTTGAATCAATATATGAAATTTTTCACCAACAAATAATGATATATGTTTAAGTCTTAGCTTCTTTTTATGGTTACATTTTGAGCAGTAAAAAAGAAAATTCAATTAAATGAATATATCTTTTATCACTTTAACTCAACAAACAATTAAGAACGGAATTTTAATTTTTGGTATATGTACAAATTTTTTTTAGAAAACTAAAATTGCTTCAGAACACTCATGAGTTTAGGGTTACATTTTTAAAAATAATATTTTGAATTTAAACAAAAAACAAAAATTCCTAAAATAAATAAACATTATAATACATGGATTCTTAGCAAATTCTTTTTTATTTTGCTAAACAATTTACTAAATCATTTTCCTCTTAAACCCTCTCTTACGCCTCTCTTCTCCCTTTCTCTCTCACTCCCTGGTGTTCCTAAAATCCTTTTAGTCTGGTCATAGGCCAGGTATTTCTGATATATATATATATATATATATATATATATATATATAAATATATATATAATATATAAAGGTTTTACATATCTATTTATTAGGTGACAAAGGAACATTCACGACCATATTGGTTTCATGCGAGGCAATCATCAGGTGAAGATGTTTCAAATTTTATAACAGCTCTATTTTATATTGAGCACTCTACCAATAATACTGCCTTTGGTACGCCATTCCAGCAAAAGCTGAAACAATGACCATCCCACACTATAGTATATATATATATATATATATATATATATATATATATATGTATCATCTAATAAGGTTTTTGTTGGTAGTATACCTTTGATCTTTTTATTTATTCTTTATTTTTTTTCATCTATTTGTTTATTTTTTACAGCCTATAATATGATAGCTGTTCTGCCGGCAAATCTTTTATCAGAAGATAACTCAGACATGGTTTTTGGTCTGTAATATCAGTAGCACAATGATAGTACTACAAACCTAAAATGTTCTTGTAGGACGTTTCAATACCAACAGACTTTGTTGATTTCTTATCTCTACATAGGAATTGCCAGATGAAAACATCAGCTCATCAGACATTCTAGTGTTAAAAATACAATCATCAGATGGAAAATTTAAACTGAGGATTGGATTTTTAATACATGAAACTTAAGTAATAAAGCTGACATTAAAAGGTGACATTGTAGTTTCTGTTTGATGTCAATATTTAATAAAAGTGTTCAAACATTTAAAAGACCATAAAACAATATAGAAGACAAAACTCTTGATTATTGTATTAACAGAATGTATACAAAAGGCAGCATTGAATACTGGGCGAGGTTCAGCCAAAAGTTCTTTTTTTTAAGTTAATGTAATGTAAGCTGATATTTCACAATTCACAAAGTGAGAAAGAAATGTAAAGTTTTAAGTCACAATAATCATCAGTCAGGCAATAGTTGTACTGATATTAGTTTGTCTCTGAAAGCGATAATTATTTAAAGAGAGAGAGAGATAGAGAGATAGTTCGTACATGCATTAAAAATTCTTAAAATGTGACAAGGATTCTCTTAGCAGGCAAAATCTTTCTGCTTGAATGAAAAAGTTTGGGTTAAATAGAATTTTAGGCTCCGTCTATTTGATAATTTTTCTTTTTAAGCAGGAACACCTCTGATTGGTTGAATTTTACGAATTTTTTAATTTTTATTCTCTTTTTTCTAACATGCACAATTCCATGCGCAGTCATTCGATCTAAGTTGAACTTCCGGCTCGCCACAGGTACTTCCATAGAACATAGTATTTTTTCAATTTTCGTGATTTACAGAGCTCAATGTGTGGTCTTATTGTCAGAGTCACAGAGTAAAATTATAATTTTATTAGAAAAAAAATAACAAAGAAAATTTAGGTAGAAAGCATAATAGACTATTTAAGGGGTCCTAGAGGAATCATCTTTGGTCTCCATCTTCAGATACTAAATGAGGAATCTTTAAAAAAAACAAAAAAAAAAAAAAATCACACGTCTGGTTCCAACCAATTTAAGAATAATAAAAGATTCCTCATTTAGTATCAGAATACGGGGACCAAAAGATGATTCCTCTAGGTCCCCTTAAATAGTCTATTATGCTTTCTACCAAAATCTTCTTTGTTATTTTTCTTGATAAAATTATATATATCTTAACTCTTTGGCAGTGGCATTCTCTCTTACTCTTCTTAATTGTGTGATATTCTCCATCTATTATCTCACCCTCTCTATGACACTCTCTCTCTCTGCCTGTCTGTCTGTATGTCTCTCTCTCTCTCTCTCTCTGTCATTCTCTTTCTCTTCTTGACCCAGGGGCATTCTTGATTGTGGCATTCTTTCATCTTTCTTTCTAGATCCAGTGATATTTTCTCTTCTTGACTGTAGCATTATCTCTTTCCTAATCCTGGCATTCTCTCTTATCTTCTTAACCCTGTAGCATCTTCTCTTTCTGTTCTTGAACCTGTGGAATTCTCTCTTTCTCTTCTTGACCATGGTATTTTTTTACTGTGGGATTCTTTCTTCTTTGTCTTCTTGACTGTGGCATTCTTTCTTGTGACAGTTTCTCTTTCTCTTCTTGATCATGTGATATTCTATATCCTCTCTCTCTCTCTCTCTCTCTCTCTCTCTCTCTCTCTCTCTCTCTCTCTCTCTGTGGTATCCTCTCTTTCTCTTCCTGGCCCTGTGACATTCTCTCTTTTTTCACCTTGTGGCCCTCTCTCTCTCTCTCTCTCTCTTTTGATCCTGTGGCATGATCTCTCTCTCTCTCTCTCTCTCTCTCTCTCTCTCTCTCTCTCTCTCTCTCTCTCTGTGGTATCCTCTCTTTCTTTTCCTGACCCTGTGACATTCTCTTTTTTCTTCACCTTGTTCCCCCCTCTCTCTCTCTTTGATCCTGTGGCATTCTCTCTCTCTCTCTCTCTCTCTCTCTCTCTCTCTCTCTCTCTCTCTCTCTCTGTGGTATCCTCTCTTTCTCTTCCTGACCCTGTGACATTCTCTCTTTTCTTCACCTTGTTCCCTCCCTCTCTCTCTCTCTTTGATCCTGTGGCATTATCTGTCTCTCTCTCTCTCTCTCTAATATATTGCTACTCCTTATCTACATGTTATTTCAAGGAGATGCTCTTTTTTCCGATTTCCTTCTTTTTCAAATATCATGCACTAAACGACCTTCAAAGGTTGAATTAAAAAAATGATTTCTCTTGTTTAATGATACAGATAAAGAAAACAATTTTTAAAAAAACAAAACAAAAAAAAAAACAAATACAATGTATTTTCAAATCAACCAAAAAATTAGAATGGAGAATAATAATTTTAATTTAATAATTAAAAAAACCTTTTCAATTCTTTATAAAAAGAAACATGCAACTAAAGAAATCCAGTAGTTTTATTGAGATGTCATTGAAAATATTCACATTATTATAATGAAAAACACCACCAATCACAACATAAATTGTCACATTTAAAACTTGAGTGTCCTGGGTATGTCCGGACACAAGTATTTAAGTTTCAATATAATTAAATACTATATTGAATAAGAAAGACTAATGAAATCAAATACGAACACAAAAAAGATCACACTTATTTTGACTTTATTCTAATTGATTTCAATATTATTATACATAGGATTCCTTTTAATATATTTAAGAATAAAACAATAATATTAAAAATCAATAACACCAAGTAATTAGCTATTAAACACGGTTTTGTTAAAACTGGTGTGCAAATTACTCACACCATATACTATGAAAACATTTATTTCTTAATGATATATAACATACATCACAGGATTTTAAATACACTTGTAATATGGGCTGTTTTGAGGCAAATCTATCTCAAATAGACTTTCAAATAGACATTGTTAATAAATAAGATGCTAATTAAGATTAAATAATGATTATTCAATAACCATTGAGAAAATAGTGAAAATAAGTTAGGGAATTGTGACGTTGGTAGTGACGTAATTTCGGTTACAGACAGATAGACACATAATCTCCATTATAATAATGATGTTGCTTGTAAAATAATTCATAAATAATAATGAAAAAAAAATCAGAACGGTATTTTAGTCTGAGATTAATTAATATTATTTCCTAATTCATTTAAATGTTTGTTTACTTATAAAAACACTAAACAAATGACTTCTGAAAATATATATGCACAAAAGTAAACATTGAACAACACACGTTTCAAGGTAATTATGATTTGTAGGTGAAAATATTTATGTAATACAAAAGTTATTTCTTACTTTAATTTTTTTTTACGACTACAACTACGACTAGTAGTACTATTATTGTTATTATTATTATTATTATTATTAAATTTTCTTTTGTTTTTGTCTCTGTCCTTATGTACGTGTTTGTTTCCCCATTCACCCACCGAAATTTTAAACTTGACCTTGCATCGTGCGTGCCCTCACGGGGCAAGCGAAGTAATAGTAAAAATACCCTTTATGACGTAGGAAATCGAAAACTCAAACCCGGAAATGACGTCGTAACGCTCATCGCCCACTCACGTTTTCGCAGTCAAAATCTCGTTCGTAAGTCTCGTTCTCTCCTTAGTGAAACGATATCAGCTCAACATGGCTTCAACACTATGTCGGCTTGCCTCTAGGGCAGTTTTAAGACAACAACCAATTTTATTTAGTGCCCTAAGAGCTAGTTCTGGTGGCGGAGGCAAACCAGTCGACCACCATAAAGGAAAAGTTGGTGAGTTTATTTCGTTTTCTTCTTTAATTTGCGTTTTCATTTTTGCTACTACAGTGGGTGTCAAAAAGTTCGGGCGTTCATAGTTTTGTTGTTACCGTTAATGTCCAAGTGGATGAATGAAAAGTTGTTTGATTCGACCCTATTGAGTTAATTTAAGAAAAAAAAAACTATCATCTTTGCTTGCTTCTAGAATATAGCCTTTAAAATACCCACATGGGTTAACTCGGTTTTAGATTCGTAGTTTAAAAGAGAAGATTCTTTCTTGGTAAATTTGTGACTCTTAAAAAAAAGCCTAGGACATGTCAAGGTGAATCATCGGACTAGTTGGTCACGTAACTATTTAAACTAATTTACTTTGTTGTTTATAATCGATATTTTTCCAAATTTATCGTAGATTTTTATTCTGTAATGGATCCTTTTCACATTTAATGGTTCGAATTTTATTTTTTCTAGCATTTTCCATTTTTTATAACCGTTCATTTCACCTTACTGTTGTCTATTTGGTGTGTAACGAGCTTAGAGAGTATAATCGTCTCTATTTTAGTTTTTGGTATTTATTTATAAATAAATAAAACCCATATCTTTGGGTTTTTCTTAATATTGAAATTATTTTCTGCTTTTTAAGATTTTTTTTTTTTTAAGAAGAAAAAAAGAAAGCACTGAAACTTCTTTTTTTTTTTTTTTAATTTTAATAAAAAAAAAGAATTGATAAAAACACATTGTAACCTTCACATTGGAAGGCTAAAACTAGTTAGGACTTTCTTTTGTAAAGTTAAATAAAAACTAATTAATGAATATATAAAGACAAAAAGTATATGAATATAATTTAAATGAGAAGATATCTTGTTTCTTGGAGTTCAAATTGAAGTGTTTAGTTTTTAGAGGGACATTATTATCATCTAAATTAAAATGAAAAGAATTAGTAACCTCGATTAGAGTTCATCCACCTCCAAACAAATTTAAGGTTAATTTAGATTTACAAGATACATATTATTCTTCTGAAAAGTATTTGTTTAATTTTCTTTTTATAATATGTAGAGATATAGACAATATTTTTGTTTATTTGTTGAGGATGAAGAAGACAATGGTGGTTGAAACATTCCAAAATGAAACTAAAATATTGATGTCAGGTTTCGTGTCAATGACAATAAAGTTTTTTTTTTTTTTTTTTTTCTTTTTTGTACCAATTTTAAACTATTCTAAAAAGTAATAGAATATTATTTTCGTATTGTTTTTTTTTAATTTATTTTTTTTTATTATATTAATTTTCTATAATAAAAAATGCGTATAAGAAGTTTGTTAGTTAAATTTTCTTCTTTGAAGATGAATTTTAGTTAAATTAAATGGTAATAAAATATTTGTATTAAAAAAAAAGGAAAAAAAGCTTTATTGGACAGGAAAAGAATTGTTTTTACTTTTCCGAACAGGTGGGAAACAGGTTAAATTCCTTTTAACTGTTTATTCATAAATAAAATAATATTTTTTGTCCATTATATAGAGCATTGTTTTAAATTCAACTATTCATTACTGTTTAATTAAACTCTATACTGTTAACTTTTGTAATGTGAAATCCACGCGAAGGTTAAACGTAATTCTCTTTCATAGAGAAGTCGTTATTGTTTATTGATTCTCTTTTTGTCAATCTCTTTGCTTGCTTTTTAGTGAAAATAATTAATTTAACGAAAAATATTTAATTAATTTGTTATGGATTATTATCCATAACAAATTAATTAAATATTTTTCATTATATTAATTATTTTCATATTTATTTTTATTTTTGACTTTACCATTTCAAAAATGTCAAATTTCAAAATCTGCGCCTTGGAAAATTCTGACCGAATTTTGTTATGTAATCAATTTTGGTGGCATCCACTTGGCAACGTTTTTGAAATAGGTTTTCACCTTCATAGTTTAATTTTAATCTGTATAAAAAGTTCATTTTTCATTTTCTAAAATAAACTCTTATTTTTAAAGAATATATATAAGAATATGAAAAAAAGAAAAAAATGGAAATAATTCCTGCGATTCTACTTTGAAGAAGAATGCAATGAATGAATTGAATTAAAATTAGTTTTAATCAAGTTTACTTGTAACTTACTGCGTATTATTCAGGGTTTTTTTATTTTTTTTTAGTCTTAGTATATTTTGCCAGGTTTTCTAATAATTGAATACTTCCATTTTGTTAATGAAAGAATATTATCAATTGAATATATTGTTAGTTACATAACAATGCATACGATGAAAGAATTGTCGCTTATATAATAAAGATCAAAACCTCTCGGCTCGATGTAACGGATTTAAACTTCATTTTCAACCAGAAATAAAACTATTTTGTCGTGTTTTATCTAGAAACTTTGTATCAAAAGAAAGTAGGGTAAATGATAGTTAAAAATTAGTAAACAAGGTTATTGTTGTTTACACGAATTGTTGTAAACTGCAGATTTTTACTACAATATTTACAAGAAATTTCATTGATAAATGTCAGAATGTGTTGGAGATATACAAATTTTAAGCACATAACCAGAAATGAAAAGTTAATCCTCAAATAAGACTCATACAGATTCAAATTTTCGCGAAAAAAATATTTTTCCAGATATGGGATTAGAGTCCAAGTTTTGTGTGAAGTTGTTTTTTTGTTTTTTTGTTTTTTTTGTTTTTTTGTTTTTTTCAAATTTTAAACTCTTGATCAGTTAAAGAAAAAAAATCAAAAATAATTTTAAAAAATGATCGTTATCCTGATAAAAATATATTTGATAAGCATAAATATTGATTAACAAACAATCCCATTTTTAGAGTCACCTTCCATCTCTTATATAACAATTTCATTTTAATAAATAGTGATAATTTATGCCATTGCTAACCAAATTTTATAACCACTTTCATTCAGTTTGGCTTATTTTTAAAATTTGCATTCATTTCATTAAAAAAAATGTTATTGTCAAATCTGCTGCTGTTGTTGAAAAGGGGAGATGGATTGGGAGGGGGGATTGAAGATAGATGAGAAAATAGATTAAAATTTAGACAGAAATGAGACTAGTAAATTAACCAGATTTTTTTTTTCCTGAAAATGTCCTTATGTCTAGTTATTTTAAATATCTAGAGGATTCCATTAGGAAATTATGGCTCAGTATGAAAGCATTTTTTCCCTTTAGACTAGGCTTGTGTGTGTTATGTAATCACACATTCTGTTGCAAATAATAAAGCCTTTATCAGATGACTCTGGAAATTCTATAATCAAAGTATATGAAAAATAAAACTTTGAGTTCAACTTTTTTTTTTAAGTAAATGATTATGAATTATTGACTTTTAAAACCTTTGCAGGACTTCATAAACACTGTGTGTGAGAGAAAATAAAACAAAAAACAGCTGTGCAGCCAACAAAGCCATCACTAGATGATTCTTGGGTCAGACAATGTTTTTAGGTGCCAAAGCATCATTATCATTAACCCATAACACCACAGCAGTATTTTACTATATCACCAAACATTGTTAGATTTCTAACACATAGGAATGCAAGGTCAAGATGCATCTATTTTTTAAAATCCTTATATATATATATATATATATATATATTCTGCTGCAAAGAATAACGAAACAAAGTCTTCATTAGATAATGATTCTATGAGGTCAGACATGGTTTGGTGCTAAAGCCTCATTTACCACTGTTGCAATGTTCCCCCCAGAAGTATCTAACAATACACTAGACTTTGTTGGGTTTCTGTCACAAAGCCCATTTCAAATTGCAAATGGCTTTATCAATTGTGACATTATTTCCAAAGAATATTTATTTTCTATATTTTATCATAACATAAACATAAGTTTATACTCTTGTTTGTTTGTTGCCAAACATTATTTTGAGTAGAACTGCTTCCTAAGAATAACATTTTTTATTTCTTTAGTAAAAAGGCTTTGAAACGACAGAATTCCTTTGGAATTATAGAAGAATAAAAATGCAATCCCCATCCAGTATGAGACTCCTCATGTGATTGCTGTTGTTTGGCATCAGAAGACTTTACCCCTTACCCCCACCCCATGAATTGGACTTTTGCCATTTTTTGTTCCTTTTCTGCAACAAATGGATAACTGATGCTGTGACAATCATCCAGAATGATATACCTGCCAAGATTCATACCCTTCATTGTGATGATTCTTCTATTAAATGAATAATTAGGTTTGCCATAACTGTATTGATAAGATCTTTTACACTTTATCTTTGGTGTGGTAACATAGGAAATCAGATCAACAGTATCATTTCTAGATTTCAAAGGAACCACTGACTCTGTCTACAAACTTGCTCTGTGGGAGTTGCAGGAGGGTGTCAGGCTCCACCTAAGTTCATCAGGATCCTGCAGGTCCTTCTACAAGGATTTGAATAACCATAAAATTTTAGGCACTCCATTTAGTTCAAGGTTTTTTTATATATATATATATATATATATATATATATATATATATATATATATATAATGAAATTTAACATTTTGAAAAAACAAATGATGTTATGTAATTGCTTATATAGCAATTACATAACATCATTTGTTTTTTCAAAATGTTAAATTTCATACTGTCGGATTAATTTCCATCTATTTTTCATATATATATATATATTACTGATGTGTGAACTTGTTGGCATGGTCTAACTTTTTAAATTTATTGGAAATAATTAAAAATATTTTTGATTAGTAAAGATTTTCTGAAAAACATAGGTAACTATAGGTATGAGTTTAGTAAAAGTATAAACTAATGTTTTAATACTTAATTTTGAATAGTTGTAAACAAAAGAAAAAAATAATTGTTTGTCTCAAATTAATGGCATGAGAAAACTAATAGTCAATTGTACAGGTTTTTTTATTTATTTTTCAATAACTTTTTAAAAATCTTATCTCTGCACAAACATCTGTAGGGGTATTTGACCAACTATCATGAATATTTTAAACTAAGTAGAGATAGTATCTCCTGTCCTATTCAATGTAGCTGTCTTGCGGTTTCATCCCCTGGGAGAATTATTTCAATAAATGTGTAGGGATCCAATAAATATCTTGGATGCCTCGTGGGGTGTCATATGGCAGTCACAGAAACCCATTTTCAACTTCTTTTGAACAAGAAAGATGCATCTCTGACCCTGCCTCGTAGCTATTTTACTTTCTTTTATAATAAAGTAAGCTTTTCTCCATTTTTGTACTCTTATTTGTTCATGGAACAATATGTCTATATTTCTAACTGTTGGTACATGCATTCTTTTTTTCTTTTTTTTTTTCTTAATAGTATTGATAAATTGTATAAAAGGTTAAATGTTCTTGTAGGTACAAGTCTTTCTTTCTGTTGTGTTCATCTACCACGGATATTCTAATATTGGTCCTTGGTGAATAGGGATTTGACTAAATATTATCGTATAACACCAAGCACACTAATAAAGGTATTCATGTTAAGGACCTAGATTTTTGTAGATAATGTTGCACTTTTTGATAGATTGGCTTAGCAATTGGGTTGGAGCTGAGCACAAAACTGGAATGACACACTACAATATTGAATGAGGATAGACTCCCTCTTTCACTCAAACAAAAGCATTTGGTAACTGCAGTAAGATCACAACTTCCAGTGAGAATCTCCCTTCAAGATGATGTCAACAATAGGCTAATATAGATTACAATAACTTACACTGCCCAAATGTTGTTTCCTTATTGTGGTTGGCCACACTGTTTTACCTGATTAGAAAGCAAAATAAACGGATCCATTCACTTGGTCAACAGCTCTGAAAGATCTGGCAGTGGATCAGGAATATGCTAATAGTTTATAACAATGTTGCTTTGGATTTTAGTTTGAATTAAATGTAAGTTTTATGTGTATTTAAAATGCACCTCCTATCAAATGAAAATCATTTGATAAACATTAAAATCTTTCTGAAAGTTTCTGGTGTTTTATTAAAATTCATTAAATACATTATCTTTTTTTGTTTTCTTTTTTGTTTTAGCAATTTTTTTCCTGATTTAAGATCCGTTTTCTTTCCTGTCTCTTTTCACTCATTATTCAAGGAAAGTCAACCTGCTTATCCTGTTTGACCTTGCTGCTGGCCAGACATTTTCTTTTCTTTTTATTTAGCATCTTGCTATCTCAACTGACCAGATTTTTTTCTAACGACTTCATTCAGTCACTAGATTTAAATTCCAACCTTTTTTTATTTTTCAAGTCTTGATTTGGAATTTTAATATTTTACTGATAAACCTTTTCAATTTTAAGTCTTTCCTTTTATATTAGGTATATTTTTATTATCAGAACAAACATCCTGAAACATCATTGAAATATATATTAGTACATCCTGTTTAACAAGTTTTTTTTATTAAGATATTTCTATTGAATGTACCTGATTTTACAACTTGTATTTTTTTGTTATAGAAGTTAGAAAAGGATAATAATGCAATCTTAGAGTATTTATAAATTCTAGTTTAACAATATATAAACTAAAAGCAGATTAACTTTCAAAGATCTTTTCTTAATAAAAATATTGCTAAAACCTGAGGGGAATAATCTGACAAAATCCTACAAATTCAGAAATAGCTACTAAACTTTAATATATCATTTTCTCAAATTATTAAATCTCAGTTCTAGCAAATAATGGTCACAATTGTCTTTCCATTTTTATAACCTTTTACAGCAAATTTTAATTAATATATGATGAATCTAAACTTCATCTCTATAAATTGGGATTCACATTAAGAAGTTTTGTAATTATTAATTTTGCAAAGTTGATATTCAGAATAGAAGTTGGGGTTTACATAAAGTGAATAATAATCAGAAAAGTTTTTCTTAAATTTCACACAGCTTTTTATATTTATAGAAAATGAATTTAAAAAGTACTTGAATTTAGCTTGGATTTGGAAACCTTTTTAAATACAAGTAACGCATTGTTTCAAGATTAAAACTATCATCTGATTTACTTTCCTGTAAGTTTCATGTTCCTAGTTTCAAATTAATTGTAGCGTTGTCACTGACAACTGCTATGTTGGTGATAGCTAATCATGAAGAGAAACAGAAAAACAACTCGCTTAAAATGTTTGTACCTCTATTGCTTTATTCTCTCCATTCAGCTTTTGAGGCTGTGAAACTAAGTGGAAATGGTTAAGGGACACAATGTGTGGGGTAACTTCTTTGTTCCCACAGTTTAAAAGGTTCACTTGCTCTTCACCTATGTAACCACTTGTTTCCTCATACCCTAGCCACCAAAAAAGAAAACAGATCAAGAAACCCATCTTTTGTTGGGATTCCCAGGACACAAACCTGAACTTCTGCCTCACATGGTTGGCATTATCAAGCCAGCCCCTTCCACCACTTGGATAGCCAATTGAGTCTGGTGGTCGAAGCAAGTTCCAGTTAACTGCTGTTTTCAGTTCAGGGTACTAGATCAAGCATATCTTGTTAAACCTAGTCCATTGGATGAAATGTTGAACTTTATCAACTTGTCTGTCTTTCTGCTGCTGGCTTTTATAATAACATGTGCACCCTGGTAACATTTGCTTACAATGTTATATATTTAGACATGAAATTAACTTGTTTTTGAAAGATATATTTTAGGTATTTCAATTCCTTTTCTGGGAGTCAATTTTAATGACTAAAGTGTTCAATATCAACAGATTTGAAAAAATTGTACAAAACAATCTGTGACAAAATAGTCATTTGCACCAAATCTAAATATTTTATCAAAAAAGTTATTACAAGATAAACTGATTTTAGTTTAATTTCAATATTATGTATAATTCTTTACCATTGGCTGATTTCTTAATGTCCTCTTTCTCATTCAGAACAATGTGTGTAAGTGTGCCACTAATTTTTGCCCTAGATTCTTATCTTTTGTTTTTCTTTCTTTTTCAGCTTCAAATGAAGTGCATATGCCTGATGGTCTTGGACATTCTGTAGGTGTAGAAAGATTTGAGCTGCTCGCTAAATTAGCTGGTAATGAGGTGAGTTCTTTTTATGTATTTAACTTCTTTTTTTTTTTTTCTTTATTAGACAAAGAATATTTTTTACAGTCAATTTTAAGACTTTTTCCTTTCTCAGTCACAATTTTAGAAATTATAACTGATTTAACTTTTATTTTACAAATATTCTACTAAAGTAGAATAGATTTTTAATCTTTTGAATATCAATGCTTAGACTTTTTCATTATTAAGGTCTTTGTTTTATATTAACAAGTCTTATACTATTTGTTATTTTTCAAGAAAACAAATTTCTTAAAACTGCTACATATCTCATTCCTTTACAGGATCCTTTTGAAATGAATGTAAAGAAAAAGAAGAAAGGTTCAGTTGATGACCCCAACTTGGTGCCATCTCTATTTGACGTTCGTCTAGTAGGATGTATATGTAAGTATGATTTTTTATTTATTTTTTTAAATCTGTTCATTTTAAATTGTCTCCACATTTCAAATTCACATTTGATAATTTGTGTAAAAAAAACTTTATCTCTCTATTCTTCCTCCTTATCATTACTTGGTCAAGTAGGGTTAATGTTGAAACTGTTTTGTTTCTCTTGTAAATGTAGCTTTCCCGGCTGATTGTCTGTTTTTGACTGACAATGAATTGACACCTAAATCCGTTTCAGTTGTAATTTCTTGCTTATTTCTGGTTCAATCTTAAAGATATTTTTATTGTTAGAAAGAAAAGATTTCTAAAAGTCTAATTTTTATGGGTTTTTATCTATTTGAATTATTTTTACAGAAAGTTGAAACTGTATTTCACTGTAAATGGCCAAAAATTTGAAGTTTTTTGTTTCTTTTTTCTTTTAAGACTCAATTTTAAACATTTTCTTTGCAAAAGCAAAGTGGTTAATCTTCAATAATATTCTTTAAATTAAACAATCAATTAGAAAAAATTTCAAATTTTAACTAGGGTCTTATTTATTTTAGTCTTCAATTTGTGGATGCAAAAATACAACTAAGTAAAGTTGATGCATGTTACTTTTAAAAAAGGTTATAAAGTAAACTAAAAATTAGCATCTACTGTGTGGTCAAGGACTCTCAGAATTATTTTGGTATATAATGTGTAAAATTTGGATAAGTTTAAGAGATTTGTCAGTTTCCATTTTGGAAAAGACAACTAAAAATTTAAAAAAAAAAAAAAATCTGAACGCACATCAGTTTCTAGCTCCTTTTTTTAATTCTCTACATAAATATTAAGAATAATTTTGCATTTTTTAAAAACCTTAAGACAATTTTCAGCTATCTTCAATGGGTCAAAGTGCATTTTAGAATATATTAAATAAACAAGAATTGTATCAAAGGCCAAAATAGGAAATTTGTATTGTGTATGAGTATTTTGGTAATTAGGTGATAGAATTTAAATTCAGTATATTAAACCTTTTGATGGTGTGTGTGTGTGTGTGTGTTGATTTTCTTAAATGTTTGTCATCTTTAATAATGATATGTGTGTGCATGTATGTATACGTGTGTGTGTGTGTGTGTATATATATATATATATATATATATATATATATATATATATATATATATATATATATATATAGCCCGTTGATGGTTTGATTAATACCCAAACGCTTTAGCATCAGCTGTCTGTAATTCAATCTTTGACTTAATTTTTTTTTTTTTTTTTTCAAAACTTTATATTTTATTACTGTCGGATTTTATATCCATTTTCCTTCTCATATACATATATGTATATCTATATAATTTTAAATGTTTGAATTTTCATACAAAGTTTGCCCAAATATTTTTCATGTTTACTAAAGTTCAAATAAGAACCAAAAAATGTTTGAGAATTGCTTGTCTAAATATTTAGAATTGTTAAATAAACTTTTCTATTTTTTTTTCTATAACAATTGCCTTCAATTTTTTTTTTTTTTTTTTTTTTATGAATTGCAAATTTCTGCAAATAAAAGTCCATTTGAATTTTTTTCCCTTTTGTTTTTAAATAGGTGAAGAAGAATCTTTAATAATTCATTGGATGCATCTTCATCGAGGTGAACCCAAACGTTGTGAATGCGGCAACTGGTTTAAACTTTCAGAGATGAAGCCACTTGAGTATTGATGTTACACTCCTAATTAGCCCTCAACTAGCAGCAACATTTAAAAACATTTTGTCAGTCCAAAGACAGTTTTCAGTTTTGAATATTGGTTGTAATTTAATCATAAATAAAAATATATTTGGAACCTCTCACACTTTCGTTGCTAAACTTTTTAGCAATGTTAATCATTTGATTAAACTACAAAAGACATTCGAGGAACTGGAAAGACTGTACTGTACTGGTTACAATAAAAACTCTACCAGATTTTATTGTCTCCTTTTTTTAATAATATATTCGACACTTGACCTTTTTGTAGAATTTATTTGCATAAAACAATCGTTTGTGCTACACAAGACCAGCACACTTAGTCATTCTAATTCAAAAGGAACACGCAAAAACACAACTAATATTTATCCTTTGGATTCTTTCAATACCTCATTATCTATTTGTGATCATTTCAAAAATAAATGTTCAAATTATTTTAAAAGAAAACCCGTTTCTATTTTTCTGTTTTATTTTTCTGTGAACCATTACAAATAGATAACCTTCCTCTATGTTCTGCTTCCTTTAGTGGACAAATTGATTTATGGGGTTTAAAAAAAAATGTGTGTGTGAAGAGATAAAGAAAGAAATGGGGAAATTGTGCACACTTGATATGTTGGTATAAAAACGTCTATTGATGTAGTTGGCCAAAGGAATGGAGACAAGTTGATTTGAAGTTGTCAGGGTCTCCATTCCTTTGGTCATCGATGTCGACATGTGTGAAAGTGAAATAATTCTGCTTCTAAAATTTCTTTCTCTTTCATTCACTGTTAACTCATTCACTGTCTGCAGATATACTTGATTTTCATGCTTCATTTCATTAGCTGTGGTGTTGTGGCTTAATGATTATCATTTACAGACATGGACTCAGCAACCTGAGATCAAATCCTGAACAAAGCTATTTGCATTTCACTTTGAACTTATGCCCTTGAGAAAGGCATGAATCCATTCTTTCTTTTCCCAGTTATGGGTAAATAGTTGGTTAGGCTGAGATTTTTAGCCCTGGTACAGCAACCAGTCTAGAATAAGGAAAACTGAATTCAAACCAGCTGTACTCTGCTAAAAATAAATTGACTTTGTGTCAGATTCCTGCAATTAAAGGTATTACCAAACTGTGTGTGTGTGGTATTGACATATCTGGGAATATTGTCCTCATTTTGGTGGTTGTATTCACAATATTTCAGTCGTCATACTTTCTGGCCTCCTTCAGATGTTTTTTGATCTAGTTGATAATCTTCAGGGAATTTCAAACCTGAACTCTTTATTCAATCCACATTGCTAGACTGTTCTCATTCCACTGCTCATGCCATCAGTTAATTTGCTCCCTTAGTTATTTTGTCCTCATAATGCCACTTCTCTTTTTGATTGAACCCAAGTCATATATATATATATATATATATATATATATATCTCCTTTTGATAAAACCAATTATAGTGGATGATGAGGTTGGACCCCAGTCTAATGACCATCCCAACAACCACTGCTCTATCTCCTGCCTGCTTCATTGAATATATGGGTACCAACTTCTGGAGAAGAAAACCACTTCCCCCAGCTTGGACTTCCCAAAACTAAATTTTTTAATGATACTTTTGTCTACTGATCTCTAACTGTGCTAACAGCCAAGACTTCTGTTTATGTTGCATACTGGGGTTTTCACTAAACCAAATCAGCATATAACGTTATATACCTTTCTTACTTCTTACTCTGGTCGTATTTCTTCTGGCCGGCTTTGCTATTCTGATCATCTATCTTCTAACATCTTGGTCTGGTTTTGTCGTGGTGTTTCTTGGGGACTTCGGGTCTGGTTTCTGTTGCGGATTGCTCTTTATCAGAAGCCCTGTGTTATTGTTAGTTTTTAGGTAATAAACACAAGACTTCGATTTACGTTGATGTTACTTTATTTATAAATCCCCAAACCAGACAATCTGCGCAGATGACAGGATGCGCATAGAAATGCGTCTTACACCTTCGAGTTCCTACCTGCTAACTGACTGAGTTACTTACTATATCCTTAAACCGGAGGGGCCTTCTATCGGGGTTCCGGTTCTCACGATTTATCCCCGGAAAGCAAGGTCAGAGTGAGGTCAGGTGCTGTCACTCACTCTCAAGGCCATCAGCTGTACTAATCATCATAATGATTTCTACAATACCTTATAAAAGCATTAGGGATCCAATAATTAGGTAACATTTATTCCAAACATCAAAATACTAATTTTTTCATCTCTTATATTATTTGGATTTTTCGGATGTTTTAGTCAATGTGCCCTCTGGCCTTCTTCAGGTGTTTCTTGTCGAATTCGGGGGGAACCTTCTTGTCGTAATTGGGAGTCTTACTACAAAAATTCAGACAAATACTTTTCATCTCTGTCAAGAAATTCTTTTCTTTCTATTTTATCATCTATTCAAATCTGCCAACCTCCCTAACTTGTTTAGCCATCTTTTTGATACTATATACACACAGGTTGCAATGGGTAAATTGTCTTCTAAATTACACAAATAAAAGTAACACTGACATCTCACTTTATCAAATATATTTACCAAACTTACAGGAAAATATCTTGAAATGCCATGAATTAAATTTATTCAAAGAAAACACCATTGGCTTCAACCCTGGCCTTGAGACGACTTCGAAATCTGCTGCAAGATTTTTCAACAGTTTCCTTATTTAAATTGGTAAATGCTGCCATTATCCTTACTTTCAATTCATCTTTTGTATTGCACAGAATTTTGTTGATCTTTCACTCAACTGCACCCCACACATGATGATCAAGGGGGTGCAATCTGGGAAATTAGGGGTGATGTGGTTGCAGAAATGTTCTCACAAACAAGACTGGCTTCTGCTTATGTGGCATGGCACTGTCCTGTTGCCAGATGTAAAGTCTTCTATCAGCCACCTTCTTGATTCAGGGCAGTACTACCTCCACCAGGCCTTTGATGTTGGTCTGAGGCCCTATGGAAAGATGAATGGAGGCATAACATCACCATTGCTAGTGACTTCACAACCATTCTTTCCTCTTCCTCTTCATTGCCTGTGATAAAAATTGGTCATTTCAGACACTCACATGACCTTGGCTATGTACCTGATTGATTTGCTCGGATCTCTCTCGATCATGGCCTGGATCTCCCCAACAAATTTGGATTTTTTTTTTTTCTATCAGAGTAAGCCATGGATTTAGCCAACTCTTCACTGTTCTTCAGATTCACAAACACTCTGAAATCTTCATATTGGAGCTTCTAGCATGAATGTCAAGCTGTACTGCCTGCTGTTTCCAAATTTCTGGAGGAGTGAATTGTCTCATGGTGCTGCGCTCTTCATAGACAGTGCACAGCTGATTCTAGTTTGCTGCACAGTAGACAAAACTTGTAAAACGTGCATGCACGAAATTAATCATCTAAAATGGTGACAACTTACCCTACGTATGTACATGCATACATTGTACTATACTCCTATACTATACATATATGCTCCATCTATATGCATTGATGTACTCGCATCTTCAAACATGAATTATTCCACCAGTTCAAATCCTGGACAAGGCTGTTTGCATTTCACTTCACACTTAATATCCTTAGAAAAGGCATGAATCTATCTGTTCTCTCAGCTATGGGTAAATAGTAGGGCAGACAGATATTTAGCCTTGGTTAAGCACCCAGTCCAGGAGAAAGAAAACACTAAATTCTTAACTGGTGAAAAGTGGGAGGGGGGCTAGTCACCCAGCATGATTTAAAACAAAAAACTGTTGAAAGGTGGTTTAACCTTTTTATAACTTTTCACTTGAACAAGAAAAGTGTATTCTTAAATTCCTTGAAAGGTCAAATGAGGCCCAAGCAAGGTCAACAGCTTCCTTTTATTTTATTTTTTTTGTGGTGGTTTTGTTTGTTAGTATTTTTATTGCATCCACCCACCCCCAGGAAAATTAAAAAAAACACAAATTATGTATAATTCTTAAATAACAATTGTTAAACTTTCTCTGAAAACTTTTTTTAAAAAACACAAACAAAAAAAAACAAACGCACAATGCTGAAAATGACTTTTAAATGATAGAATATTTTCTGACGGTACTAAATTTTTGGTACCACCTCTTCAAAGGAATACAGCGATATATTCATACCTGGGTGGGCCTCCACTTAAAACTTGACCTTGTGATACATCCTGCCCTTGGTGGAGGTGTTGAGTAAATACAACCCAACAAGAATAACCACTCTTATTGCGTTTTAGTTTATTTAACTTGTAATTCTTTTAAATGGAAAGAATCTTCTTCTTTTTTTTTTTAAACATTTTATTATTGAAAAACTTTTTCTTTTTCTATATTTCCAAAAATTTCTGACCTTAATCAACCTTTCACTTCTGTGTGTGACTAAGAGTTAAATTCCTCATGCCATACTGTGAGGGAAGTAGTACATTTTCACTCGCTGGGGAATTATGCACAGAAGGTTCTTCTTATTTTGATGCCAAATTAGACAATTTTTGCTATGTTTGTTCATTTAGATTGTTACCATAGAAACTCGTAAAGGTAAATGGTAAGTTATTTTGTATGGAACAAGCTGTGCAAGAAATGAGATGATTCCAACTCACAATTGAGTGAAATTAGTGACAACAAAGTTTATTCTGATCATTACAGACATTAATAAAAAGGAACCAAGGTAGGAAATCTTTCTGGTTTTATTCAGAAATTTTTTTTTTTTTTTTTTTTTTTTAATCTTAACACCCGTTTATAACATTTACATTAATAATACTTGCATTCCTTAAAAGTACAACCTTTATCATCTTGTAACACCCTCTTGTTAAAAATGAGACCATCCAAGATGAAATCCAAAAATGTAAATCCTGATTATCTGGTGTTGCTTATCCGCTGAATTCTTATGAGTACTCACCTCAGCTAAACAATGGACCATTCCGTTTTTATCATAAGGAAGTAATTGTATTCTCGATCGATTATCTCCCTTTGATATTAAATCCGTTTCTAGGCAGATTATCTCCCCTTTCAACTTCATATCAAACTGCTGAGAAAAAGTAGATAAGAATACGCGGTCGGTCTAGACCTGGGCTTCTCAAATTTTTCCCATTCACCCACGAATAAATTAATTTAACATTTTTTTTTCTTAGAATGGTCTGAATCCAATTATTCTCCATCCAGCTATGCGTAAATAGTATGGCAGACTCAGTTCTTTAAGCTAAATTCTGCTAAAAATTAACCTTGTGTCCTATCCTGCTCGTGTGGAGGAGTTATAGAATTGTCAAACTGAACAGTGCACAACAATAATACAGCGCTTTCTTAAGGGAGTTACTTGCAATTTACCTATCCATAAGGCATTTTCGACATCTCCTCGAAGGACGAAACTTTACTGTTTTCAGGGATCACAAACCTCTCACTTACACTTTGCACGTAAATACAGATAAATATGCACCCAGAAATGCTCGTCACCTCGACTATATATCACAATTCACCTTGGATATTCAATATATAAAGACAACATTGTAGCAGGTACGCGCCACAATACAATCTATAGATTCAGAAACCCTTGATTTCGACCTCATCGCCAAGGAACAACAAAAAGATAAAACACTGGATCGAGTAAAAGAGGACACTTCCTTGATACTGAAAGAGCACCCAGTACCTTTTGGAATGAAAACACTGCTTTGCAACGTAGGGACAGGCTATTCAAGGCCTTACATACCACCTTCATTAAGAAAAGCAGTGTTTACACATTTCCACAACCTATCGCATCCTGGACAACGAGTTACTGCCAAATTAATTAGCAATCAATTTTGGCCTAAAATGTGCACACAGATATAAAGAACTGGACTCAAACCTGTTTGAACTGCCAGAAAAGCAAAATCACCAGACACACAAAATCCCTCCTGGACAATTCATCAAACCAGACGGAGGTTCATGAATGTACATATAGATATAGTCGGACCGTTGCCAGAAACGAACGGTTATCAGTATCTACTTACAATAATCGACCGTTTCACACGATGGCCTGCCGCTATACCTTTGAAGGATACCTCTGCTGAGACAGTCTCCAAGAACATATTACATCACTGGATCGTAATATTTGGTTGTCCTTCGGTAATTATTACGGACAGAGGCAGCCAATTTCAGTCAACGCTTTTCGATGAGTTCACAAAATTATTGGGAGTTAAGCACATATCAACAACAGCATATCATCCCTGTGCAAATGGTTTGGTTGAACGTTTTCACAGGCAACTCAAAACTGCATTAACAGCCAATAATGTTTCGGGAACATGGCTCGAAAACCTTCCATTAACCTTATTATCAATCAGAAACGTAATAAAGGAAGATTTGGGATGCACATCATCCAAAATGGTTTTCGGGACACCGCTGACATTACCGGGACAGTTTTGTGAGGAAAACAGCCACCTTCAACAACCACATCTTTCACACAAGAATTTAAACAAAGGATGAGTGATCTAGTTTTTACACCCACGAGAACTCAAGAAAGTAGCAGTTACATGCCAAAAACCTTCATAACTGTGAATATGTCTTCTCACGAAATGATATGGTAAAACGACCCCTTTGCCCTAATTACTCTGGACCTTTTCAAGTGATTAGCAGATGACAGAAATACTTTACCATTATCAAAAACGGCAAAGAAGATACAGTTTCGATAGACAGATTAAAACTGGCGTATTTGGATTTATCCACAAAGAACAATACGACGGAACACTCACAACCGCATTCAAATATGAAATCGAACACAAAAACATTTACACCAATACACATCCCCTCAAACATCACTACAAAATTGGGTAGACGAGTACATTGGCCTACTCACTTCAAAACTTAAATCACATATTGATAAAATATTTTCAATCTGAGGGGGGGTTTTATAGAATACAATTCTATATTTTTAGATAAATACACGTACACATTTTTTTTTCCCAAACTCAAGGAAAAGAAATTAAAACAAACTCACAACACAATCCTTTTCCCAACTTAAGGAAAAGTAATTAAAGCAAACAGGAACACAAATCCTTTTCCAAAGATTTAAGGAAAAGTGATTAAACCAAAGGTTTACACAAAAATCAGAATCGATTGGCTGGGTTCGTATTGCTTTCTACTACGTCCGCATGTTTGCGCTAAAACGTTAATTACTTTTTTGATCCGACTAAAGTATTATAAATGATGGATAAGAAATCAACAATAAGACAGAATTCATTTCGATAGTTCACCTCACACTCAAACAGGACACACCCTGTGACAACAAACACACAGATCTTGTCTCGCTGCCAGATAGAACAACGACCAAGAAACAGGTGTTCGAACGACGATTCCACTGCCTCAACACAATTACTACTACTACAATTATTCTTACCACTTCATTCTACATACATCAAGAATCCGTTTCAACAAGGTCGTATATACAAACTTGATTCTCATTTCTGTCCACATCTAAACAAACTTTTCCAAACTTAACATACAAACTTTTACATTTTACATTACACATATCATTTACACTATTCCTTTTGAACATTTCACATATTATTGCAAATTTATTCTCTGAATAAATTTTTGTTATTTTATAATTGTATGCATTTGTTTTATTATTTCTCCGTATTTTCTACCTAAACTGTCATATTTTTATTCGTCATTTTAATATCATTTGCGAACCTCTATGACAAGGCCTCTACAGAGTTGAATTAATACATATATAGGTTGATATAAATCTTTTGACTAAAATCAGGTCTTCAAAATTTATTTTATGTGTGTATGGTACATATATTTTACATTAAAAGTTTATGTATCTACCAGGTGTATGGAGTCAATCTTATTTTCTTATTATAATAGAGATTGTGGGTTTGTATGTCTGTAATCGAAACTATATTACTATTCAAGTCACAATTCCCTTTGTTATTTACATCACATTCTCCATGATTTTATTTTTATTTAAACCTCAATTATTAATAAAATTGTTTTGCATCATTAAGACTATTGACCATATAGACATACTAATAGCATGCAATTGTATTTATATATACAAGAAAATAGTGGTTTACAGTGTGAATAGGAAGGCTAATTTGCATATTGATCTTAAAAATTTGATTTTAATAAATATATGCTTAGTATTATTGATTTCTATTGTTTGGTTTTATATTAATGAATATGAGCAAAAATCTCAGGGATAGATCTTTAAAGAAATCCATTAACAAGAAGAAATAACGGTAATATTATTCTTTACTTCCTATTTAACTAAATAGTTAAATTAGGAAAATTTACCAATGAAAGACGGGAGTAACAGAAAATGATGGAAGAGTTAGTTTCAAAGTTGTTCTATTTTTTCAATCATACCCCCTCTGTTCCAAATATTTTTATCTGAATTCTTATTCAGTTTCATTAGCCTTTCTAATTTAACATGATATTTTATTATATTAAAACTTAAATACTTTCACCCGGAGGGTGCATATATTTGCTAGTTGTATTAAGGATAGTTACTTGAAGCTATAATTGTTTACAAAGGATTATTAATTGTTTAAAATACTTAAAACCATATGATCACACATTCACTAGTTCTCAGAGGGATGTGGAATATGTTGACTATATCCCCTACTGAATATTTATTTTCATGGGTAAAATTTAATGATATGGAGGACAATAAGGTGCTTTATAAGTGTTTTGAATGCTAACATGATTATTAGAAAGAAAATTAATATTTCATACATTTTTTACCTTGGTAAATAGCTTAAATCTCAATACCTTTTTTTATAGGTTGACATGCCATTAAAATCTATCAATCTGGGGGTTATTTTATGCCTAAAAAAAGGTAGTTGGCAGAGTGGCCTGTTGTTAGTATCAACAAAGGAGTCTATCCCCTTTTTGCTAGCACTAGACCAGGGAGATTTTTTTTTCCCTGGTGTGGAGCGCCAAACCTACCTTCAGCTTCCAACTTTACTGCACAGATCTGATTATGTAATCTGTGCTACTCATATGCTGAGTTGGTGGGTACCGGTATCAAACTCAGAACCTTGTTATTCTAAGGTGGGTGTTCTACTGGCTGAATTAAACTGCCCCTTTTTATGCCTTACGGTTAGGAAATTGTGTATATTTATATTTACTTTTTTTTTTTGGCGCACAGTTATGATTTTAAATCTTTCTTGTTAATACAAATAATTATGATTTCATATAATTATTTCTATTCAATAATCATTTGTTTACATGCAGTTATATAGTTTGAAGTTGCTAATAAAACAGTTTTATATATATTTACCAACCCTCCACACAAGCAGGATGTGACACAAGGTCAATTTTTAAGCGAAGTTTAACAGGTTTGAATTCAGAGTTTTCCTTCTCCTAGACTGGTTGCCTAACCAAGGTTAAAGAGCCCAGTCCTCCCTACTATTTAACCATAGCTGGAGGGAGAGTAGGATTCATACTTTTCCCAAGGGTATTAGCAATAAGTGAAATGCAATTACCACGACCAGGATTTGAACTCGGGGCGACGAGTCCATTTCCCATGATTTTAACCATTACACTACGCACTTCCTAATAAAACAGTTATATGCTTTCAAGTATTCCTTTCTAATAAAAATAATTTTCAAACAGATCTATTTTACCCATTGATGGAACACTTAACAGGTACTACTGTTACATAATTATGGATCCCTAATATCTTTTTAAGGTAGTATAGAAATCCTTATGGCGATCAGTACAGCTGATGGCCTTGAGAGTGAGTGACAATTCTTGACCTCACTCTCACCTTGCGTTCTGGGATGGAACGTGAGAACGGAAGTCAATTAGAAGCCCTTCCAGTTTAAGGAGTAAGCAACTCGGTTAGTTGCAGTTAGTCAGTTGCAGAGTTAGAAGCTAAGCAAGATGTGACTCTCTGCGCGCATTGTCTGGTCTGGGGTTCTGGAATAAAGTAACATCAGAAGTAAATTGAAGTCTTGTTGTTATTACTAAAAGCTAACAATAGCACAAAGGCTTCTGATAGGAACGCTCCCAACAGAACCAGACACGGAACCCAGATAAGAAAGACCAGACCAAGATAGAAGACTAGACGATCAGAAGACCAGAAAGAGACCAGAGTAGAGTAAGAAGTATACAACATATAGATATTTAGTGCCGTCAAAGAAAAGGCACTATGCAACAGATATATCTATTTGGTACCGTGATGACGCCCACTACGTTACACTACAACTCTGGGTTAGAATGGATCTAGTAGTAATGGCAATGAATAGGGGTACTGTACATTCTCCACAACTTAAGCTTCACCATCAAATGCAGTTTAGTGTATACCCTGGAACGTTGTCTTTATTAGGGGGTGGGACACTCAGTATCACCAACAGAAGACTTTTTACTACATTGTGTACATAGTGTGTGAAATATTAAAATGGATACCTTGGTACAGATATAATTATTCATTTATAAAAGATATATACAAATTTATATGTAAGTCTGGGTTTCATTTTGGTTGTTTCTATCAAGGAAACTCTTCACTTGATATCATACAACACACATATATAATAAAGTAAGTCTAATGAGTCAGAATATCTACCTAGGTTCTGACTTTTTATGATTTTTTTTTTCTTTTGGTAAACTTTGTATTGTGTAAATACAAACTATAAAGCCAGGAGTTTTTTGGGGTTTTTTTTAATACTGCCGGAGTTTAGAAGAAAATATATATATATATATATATATAATGCAAGAAATGTTTGCCTTGAAAATCAGCTTTTGAGTCTTCGTCTTGACCTGGGCTTGAAGACCAGCTATTTTACAAAAAGTGATAGAAAGCCATGCAGTGAAAATAAAAAAGTTTATTTCAAGTACAAAATGAACCTGGATTGAATTGTCTCAATGTTCCTGTTCTCACTTTTGTGGCTCCAAAACCACAGAAAGAAAATCTGTAAAGAAAATAATAGAAACATTTTAGATTTCACTCTAAAAATATACAAATTAGTTTTCAGGGCAACACAATTTTTCCCAGGATATCATTTAAACACTTTCCACTTGTCACTAGAAACTGTCTTGCTTTTAAGGTCAGACTGCAATCCCAGTCTCAGGTGACACTGCGTTTATATTGCTGTGGCTCAATTCTGAATGGTTGGTTATATCAATCAGCATGCGCAACTAATCATATAAATGGACTAGTCTCTGCTCGCAACCTCTTTTATTTTTTTTCTCTCTCTCATCTTGACAACACCTCACCTAAATCATGGATCTACGCACAAGACAAGTTCTTAGCCGCTTGCTCCACAAGGTAAGCAAAACAAACCACGACTTTCAGAAAAGGATTTTCATCAGTTTTCATCTGTCTAAATATTTAGACTATTATATTGGTGTTGTTGTCTTTAACTCTTAACATCCGTTCAGATTTTCTAATTTCAGAGCCCAATTTCTATAACCATTTATCTAAAAATAGCCTTTTCATTTAAAGTTACCTGTTATTTCCCTTAAATCAAAGACTTCTAAATATGTTTAATATTACATTTAAACTAAGGCTATAATTTGGGGTAGATCGGAAAACGAATGTGACTTCTGGCCAGGTGGAATGAGGTGGTATAGGATGTATTAGGAGTTAATGGAAGGAAATGTCTATTCTGTCCGTGTTTTACACAACAATTAAAGACAGTAACATCAAGTTTTGGTAATCCTTAACTTGTTCCTCATAAATTTCCTACCATAAAATAACTGAACCCTCATTTTATGTCCGTGTTTTTGCAATAAATGTTTTTTTTTCTTGCACCTGTTATTTTACAATACTAAATATATTTTCTTTATTTGTTAAAGAATAAAGAAAATATATTTTAGTGTTGTAAAATAACGGGTGCAAGAAAAATAATCATTTATTGCAAAACACGGATATAAATGAGGGTTCAGTTATTTATGTGGCAGGAATTTATGAGGAACAAGTTAAGGATTACCAAAGTTTTTAAAATAGATATTCATACAAGGTCAAAGCTTATACGCACTCTAAGATCTCCCAACACTAAACTCTTCAGCTGTTCCATTGTACTAAAAGAAGGAAGGTCAGTGAATTTCTGAGACATCCCTAAGAAAAATTCACTAAAATAGTCAATAACCTTGATCTTTATGACTATCCTGAAGATAAATAATATAATTCCTGTACGAAGCCACAATTCCACATAGCGCTAATACCATTGGGAAAGGTATAAATACAACTATTTTCCCTCCAGCTATGGGTAAATAGTAGGGAAGACTGGCCTTTAATCTTGGTTAGGCAACTTCTGAATTCAAATCTGGTCACTACTAGAATAAGCTCTGGCTTATTTATTTCAATTTTTAAAATATAATAACATATATATTATACTTACTCTTTTTCATCATCATTCACAACTTTGATCTTATTAATATAGATATTCATTTTGACAAGTCCAAGTATTCCCCATGTCCAAGGTTTGTACCATTTTGCATCTTGTTCCATTTGAAGAATTACTTTGAGATTTTTGTGATATGGGATTTACTTTTCAAAACAAATCTCAATTTTGCATCTGGATCTAACACTGTGTTGCTGAAAAAGGAAAAAAAAAAAAAAAAAAGAATTAATATTTTTGAAGAAATTTTCCTTATTATATTCTTATCTACAAATGTTAAAAGTAATGCAGATAAACCTTTATTAATCCAAACTACACCTGTAATCCACTTCTTTTTTAATCTGGTTTCTTCATTAATCCTAATACAAATTATTTTTTAACAGATCTATTTGACCCATAGATGATACCCTAACAGGTACTACCACTCTGTCAGATTTGGATATATCTGGAGGAATAGTAATAAAAGGGGCTACTGTACATCTTTCTTTATGCTAATGTTTGCTAGCCGGGGTAGTTTTTGTCAAGATTCCTATTTCCCTTTTCAGACAGGGTGAAGGGGAGACAACTCCAGTGGATTAACAGGTTCTTTAACCATATGCCTTTGGGCACCCTTTTGCGATAATCGTTTCATAAGGACATTTTTTTTTTTTATTTACAGCTCAAAATCGGTTGTGTAGGGGTAGTTTTATTAATAAGAAAAACTTAAATCATCTGCTTAACAATAAACCGTTATGTTGAGGTGTAAATGAAAAAATGCTTTATGAAACAGATCGTAAAAGGCGTGCCTAAAGGTCATATGGTCCAGTACTTCAACCAGAACTGAAAGCCTTTTCATCAGAATGTTTAATTGTATCCCAGGACACCTTATTTTTTGGGTGGGGGCGACTCAGCCCCTGCAGGGAGGGGATACAGTTAGCATATTCTAACCCCCCAATGAGGGCGTTTTTTGTTTTTGTTTCTTTTTTGGGGTTTTTTTTTTCCAATTCTCTGTGTCCACTGTCCTATAAATAAGTTTTAGCTTTATATAATGAATGTATTTCATTCCAATACAAATATATGTTTCCCCAACAAGTTCACTTTAGGAATCAACTCTTGATATTTTAAAAAAAGAATGAAAACTTTCAAGAAATTTCCTTATTATACTTTGTTACAAGTTAAAGTTAATACAGATAGACTTTACTAATTCGATTACCTGTATCTAGTTTCTTCATTTCCTTTGATATTTAAACAGTTCTTACTTACCCATCAGTGAGTTTCAGTGAAGCAGTTTTTGCTCCTACACCAATAATTTGAGAAACAAACTGTCCTCGTGCCTTTTGTGTTCGAGGAAAAATCTGCCAATATTAACCTGGATGTATACATAAATCTGCAGAAGAGAAAAAGACACGGTCACTTTTTTTTAAATTTTTTTACTATCAAACTCATTCATAATGTTGCCATATTGTTTCCTCGGTATTTAACCCCTTACAGCTTGAATTTTTTTTTTTTTTTATGATGGGTGATCGATTTCCAATTGCAAAATTTACAACAGTGTTCAACCATAAATGTCTCCCTTGTGGAAGAAGAATCGGATATTATCTCTCTGAACCCTTGCTGCATACTGTGCTAATAAAGCAGATGGTCATCTATCATCCAGGTCTGTCTGAAATCACAGCTTCAAAACTCCTGGTTCTTCACGCCATGATTCAGACACTTGCCACCATTATGCATACACATCTTATTATTGTCACACTGCCATTCTAAACACATGCCTGCTTATAGTGGCACTGTGTGGTCATATGACCAAAGTTTGAGCCTGATCTTCCATTTTGCTTGCTGTTTTTTACAGTGTAAACATGGCCGCTGCACTACTCGTATGCACCCAAACAAGTGGACCCTGAATTTTCTTTGATCTGAAGGAGTGTCAGGGGCCTTTAATTTCCCATGGGGCTTTTAGCACAATATGGGCATGCACTGCCGCATAGAAATGTGCTATGAGTTGATTTGAGAAGTTTAAAGTGGCCGGACAAGTGTGATGCACGAATAAAAGAAAATGTGAAATAGAAGTGGACTGCATAAATGGTGCAAGACCAAGGACGAAACCTTCTTCTTGGAGGATACGCAAGCTTGTGGACTGCTGGTCAAGTTTGCACTGAAAAAGGAGGCTTATATAGAAAAATGACGTACTTGTCTGTCCTCTATTTTGTGTTAATACATATAAAAAAAAAATATTGCGGATAATTTTTACTCTCCCTCGTTCAAAGGTTTGGGAATTTTTTTTTTTTTTTTTCAAAGTCTTATTTAACTCTTTCCCCCAAAATAAGAATTCTAAGAGATTTATGTGCCTGTTGTTGCCGGTGGGTGAATATGTTGACAACTGTCGGGGTGAGGCTGGATTTAAGCTATAGGGTTTGGATGTTTATTGAGTAAATAGTTAAAAAAGCAATGGAATTTGCCACTTGAGTCAAATCCTGCGACAAGGTTGTTGATGTGTGGTGGCCTTTTGTTCAGTGATGAAGGAAAGACCATTCTTTATGAATTGTATTCCCACTCCCCACTGGGTGGGGGTGGACTGAAATATTCCGCCTGTTTGCCTTGGTGTCTAAACCAACTTTTTTTTTAAAAAAACTCTCTATTCCATGTGACTGTCAGATAAGGACAATCATTTGTTTTACATAGTTTAAGATTTGAAGGTTTAACCCACCACCGTCAATCACTCCAATCAAAATTTCATACTTCGCAATTGTAAGGATATATTTCATAAAACTACCATTTACACTTAACTGTGCTAACATTAATCCAATTCTATGTTTTCTAATCAGGTGTGTGTGTGGGGGGGGTCACAGTCAAGTTCTGACGCAAGGTTCCAATTGACAGTCTAAACACTTTTCCAACTAGTATCACGCTCCAATTATCCAAATTATTTCTTGTCCCGCTCGTCTCCACAACAAAATACTACTGCAGTCGTTCTCCCTTGGGTCTGTGAGAATAGTCCTTTAAATACATCTCAATTTCAACCACATCGGGACTCTCACTCATAATTGTCCGGCAGCACGTGCGACAACCTACATCCGGGCCACTATGCTATTTCTTATTTCACTGATCGTCCCAGCTCTCACATTCTGCAACGGAAGCGGGGCGTTCGCTCTAGGTCAGTCTACATGCTAGGCAAGCTAGCCGCTTCCTTTGAGAATACGGCAAGTCTTCATGCCCGCCACTCTCTGTGTCACACAGTGTGCACGAGTAAGTCTATTCTCTT
>CM042149.1:21525038-21598815 GCA_023376005.1 Doryteuthis pealeii
GTACAATAAAATAATGAATGTTCAGACATGGGAACTAAAGGATAGTCCATGCTGTATTAAGGACTTACAGTAATGTAGGGGGGGGGGGGGGGCAAAAGCCTCCACCGAGAAGGGGATAGATTGACTCAGGCCATATCAGTTTGTTGGAGAAGATCCAGCTAAAAAGAGGAAGACAGTTAAATAAGGCCGCGTTAATACCAAAGGTCCCAACTGGGAACAAACGGCAATGCAGGCGGGAAGATACTCTACCAGGCAACAGGGAAGAATATCCTACAATAATGTAAAAATTGATATACTTTTTATTTTATTGCTACTTTTTATTGTACTTATCAATTATTGTTAGTGTATTTAGTAGTAAACGTGGTGTGGTTTATTTAACACTAAAAATCTTTTTGCATGCATTATTGTCCAGTGTGGTGGGGGTGATGGTGGTGGTTTGTATAAATACATTACATGTTAAACCCTGTAGTTCCCTAATTCACTCTAAATAAAATGACATGTCCAGAATATCACCCATGAATAAGTAAACCGTAATTTTGTTTTTTTAAGAAAAGTTAATTTTCTTCTTACCTAAGTATACCAGGATTTATTATTTCTAGTTGAAACATTTAAATCAATGGATATAATTAGGTGTTATTTAATTACCAAACTCTAGCAACTTAACCTCTCAACAAAAATATATGAATATGTAAAGTAAAGTTGGTGAGTGGCATATTGTTGGTTATCAGTCAGACGCAAGGGAAGTCTTCCCCTTTTCAGCTAGCCGCTCGATAAGGAAATTGTTTTTTGATGAGGTTGGAGTGATGCACCTTAATGTTCAGCTTCCACTTTAATGCTACCGTCAGATACTCAATCTGTGCTACTCATGTGCTGAGTTAGCGGGACAGGTAATTGAACGCAGGGAACCTTTGCTATTCCAAGGTGGGCGCTCTTCACTCGAGCTAAACCAATTTCACTAAATATTAATAAAAAATCTTTGGTATCTTTTGTTTAGAAAAAATAAGTTTTTCTGACGACATTGGTAAGTGTGATAAGAAGTGAGTATTTAAGAGTATTTTTATTCTTTGTATTTATGGGTGATACTGTAATTTTCAATATCATCGGTTGAATCAACATAAACTTTTTCTGTATTTATGGGTGTACTGTAATTTAATATATGCGTTGATCCAAACATAACTTTTTCAATTAGAATTAAATGTAAAGTGTGATAAAAATAATTTGTTAAAATAGCACAATTTTTTAAACAATAAGCAATACCCATTTAACTGAATAATAATGTAGGTCTTTGTTCACTCTTTCGCCCTGATTGTTATAATTCATTAAAGGAGACAAATGTTAAAATTCTATTATAGAGTACTTCTAATTTGTTTGCATTGTTTAGATTTTATTGGAGTATTGGTCCTCACCTTTGTTATATGCAACGTTTTGTCGAATGACCCACACTGCCTTCAGGTGTTTCTTGTTGAATGGGATCTCACAGAACTTGGAACAAACTCTTTATTTAAATCACGAGGGTTAGATTGAAGATTCCGAGTTTGACAAGAAGAAACCCAAAGAAAGGCTGAAGGGCAATAGGTTTAACATTGTGTAGATAACATCAAAGATGAGGAAACTAGTCGCGATAAATCCAATAATACACAATTATCAAGCATCATCTCCAAAATTAAGACAATTCCATTTGTTTATTTTAGAATTAACTAACAGTATAAATTTTATTGGATGTTATTTGATATTCTTTAAATGGCCACTGAAGGAGGCCTTTAGGAAAATCCTGTTAAAATAAATGTTTTCGTTTATGAACAGGGCTTCTCAAACTTCTCAAATCCGTGGGGCGAAGAGGATAAATTTGCATTCATAATATCTTTATAAGTTCGCCAGAGTGACCTATTGTTGGTATCAGCCAGGCAGCAAGGAAGTCTATCTCCTTTTCAACTAGTGCTAAACCACGGAGATTGTTTTTCCATCTGAGGTGTTACACCACACCTGCCTCAGTTATCCTACTTTACCTCAGTGCTCCAAGCTGTGCTACTCATAGGCGCCATGGTTGAGAGGGCCGTTATGTACCCAACGTTGTGGCTCCTTGGTGGATGCTCTATACCGACTGAACGCTAAACCGCCCTAACAACAATAAATCCTGACTTGTAAACTAGTTGCCAAGGTTTCATACACCTAGTAGAATGCCTGATTGAGTTTTGATGGCCCACCTGTGATGTTTTGGGAAGGGGTCATATATGAACAACACATGGTTAGAATGATCTGGAGCCTTTATGATGCATATAATCATGATAAAAAACATTTAGATTATTTTTATAAAATAACTGATTTTAAAATCTCCTTCTTAAATAGGTTAGATGTATTTACCAACCCCTCCACATGCCAGGATGAGAATACAGGTATATTTTCTTAGTGAATTTAAGAGGTTTGAATTCAGAGTTTTCCTTTACTAGACTGGTTACCTACCAAGGTTAAAGACTCAGTCTGCCCTACTTTTACCCAATAGCTGAGGGAGAGTAGTTGGATACATACCTTCCCAAGAGTAATTAGCACTATATGAATGCAAAAAAATTTGTTCCAGGATTTGAAATCAAGTCAACGAGTCCATTTCCCCTACGACTAACATGACCTCCTTATGATGGGTTATAAGATGTCTTTGAGAAAAAAAAATTATTATGAATATAAGTAGACATATGATTTTATTATCAATCTTTCTTTTTTAAAAGTAAATTAAAATCAATAACCGGAATTTTATTTTTCCTCATAGCAAAATACTGCCTCTGATGCCAATCCTTTCCTTTCTGTTTTTGCTTTCTCACACACACCTCTCTTTCTCACTATTGACCTCTTCTTCTCTTCTCTCTTCTACCTATTTTCTTTCCTCATTTTTTAATTATCTCTCTTTTCTTTTCAATTCTTTTTTCTTTGTCTTCAACCCTCTCTCCTCAATTTATTTCTGTTTTTTTTTTTTGGCTTCTCTCTTAACTTGTCATCCATATATGTTTGATTTCTGTAGTTTTGTAGAAATTTTTAACTTTTATTTTCCTTACTTACAATAATACAGATACACAAGGGATGATAAAGTAATAGCTAGTCTTGTACAGAGAATTTAATTACTGTTGTTAAAGAGCTGCACATTGGAATCTATCTTATTTATAGATTTTATACTAAAAGGGTATAACTTATGTTAACTTTTTTCGGAGTATCAATGTTGTTATTTGATAACTCAGACATCTTTCAACTGAAAAAGTTTTTGGAATTCACCAATCTCCTCTTGAATGTCTGCAATTTTCAATTAATTTTGGGGCTTAATACAATAAAAAGTTTTTGAGAAGTCCCTGTTTTATATGTCAAGATATTCAAAGGTCACTAATAGGAGTCATTAAATTAGTCTTTTATAGTTTTTTATTCGGTAAATTTAGGTTTGACAAGATTTGCCGCTTGTGACCACGATGACAGGTCGGTGCATTATTTTAGTGAATCTGTAACAGCAAATGCAAATTCAAAAGTGCTGATTGTGAAGTTATGAAGATTCAAGGCGTAAGTTGAAATCATTATTAGTTTTCATTATTATCTAAGTGAAAGTACACAATCTGGCAGAAGGATCTCTCAGATTTTTTGTAGACATAATTTTCTTCAGGCCAAGCAGTTTATAAACTATTTTGTTTTATCCTGAGTAAAAAATAAATTTTTGATATTGTTCATATAATGATTACCAATGAAAAAAATCTCTAGATATTAATATTACTAGTAGTACCTTTTGATATTTACAAGTATGTTAACAATTATACACAACAACAATTATAATTATAACAACAACACAACATTGATATTATTATTATTATTACTCCTTTGAGTTTTCAGCATCAATGTTGCTGATGGTCTTTCAACTGGAGTCCTGCGTGACGCAGTCTCCTAGGTTCCCGGGAACTCTTTCTGAGTATTTCTGCAGATTGCAGCAGTGCAGTGTTCTGAATGGTATCAATCCTTCTCTGTACCAACTTTCCAGCCCTTTTCTAATCCTTTTGGGATGTTCCAAGTGCAACCAATACAATGGTATAACTTTACTTTCATATTCCATAAACTTTTTCAGTTCTGGCAAGCAGTATTTTGTCATATCTTTTTTCATTTTCCTTTAATCTTCACCCTGTGATCTTGCTGGCACTCTGCAAAATCCACCAGTTGACAAGTTCTTTTCTTTTTTGTTATCAACCTAGGTCTGGCCTTCTTGCTGGGATAAGGTGATCCGTTTTTAATTTCAAATCCAGAGAATTTTTTTTTTTTGAATTGTTATTATGATAATTATATTATTATTAGATAATACTAAATAATAATTATTATTATTATTATCATTATCACAACTCTTGGGTGAATACTAGGCGCGCAGTGGATAAAACCTGAGGTTCAACAGGTGTTTCAAGTTTGTCATTAAATCAACGCGGAACCCAAACCAGGATGATCAAATTCCCGTTTTCTGACCTAGTTGGCACTTGTATCAACATAGAATTCTGATAGTAGTGCACAGGTGTTAGGGTTATTGTACCGCTGACCCCTCCCCTTATTCAGCAACCTCCTATTCCCTAGAAATATATGTTTCACCATTGAAGCAATAACTCTATCCTAAAGTCTCAAGAAGGTCTAACAGACTGATATGTTTAGCAATAACATCATTTTCTACAAACATTCTGTGTTTGTCTCTTTCTCCAGATGATTATATATATATATATATATATATATATATATATATATATATATTATACATACACACACGTTTTACTAAAATGTTTTTTTTTTGTCTCACAGAATGGCTTATGTTCAGCAATATCTACAGCCAAATGGGACTCCATGCAGATGCAATATAACCTTTTGGACGAAAAAGGGTTATAAATGTATTTGGACACATAGACCAAAGAACCTTTTCTGTGGTATGTCATTTAAATCTCTCTCATGACACTAAATGCTAAAGTAACACTTTTGCACGATGCCAACAGAGAAAATTTCGGCTTAAACTTGGAATTGTCGGAAAAATTCAACTACGGGCAAGTTTTTTGGGTGGTCCCATGACAGTTTAACTAAAGGTCTATGAATTACCTCTTTTCTGCGAAATTGGGTTATGGTTTTGGGGATAGGTTGTTTTTAATTACGTATTGCTTGATAAAACAACAAAAAACCCAAAATCTATACATTGCATGTTGTTAGTATGTGATATGGTCAACAGTCTTAATAATGTTAAACATTTTATTAATAATTGAGGTTTAAATAAATAAAAATCAATGGAAATGTGATGTAAATAACAAGGTAATTGTGACTTGTATAGTAATATAGTTTCGGTTACAGACAGGCACACACACAATTCCATTATCATAAGATATATTTTGACAAAAATATTCTATAGATAAAAAATATGAAATTGACATAGATTCCAACAAAGGGTCAAGAAAAAACTTGTTCTTCTATCATTTGCAATTTGTTTGAAGTCCGAAACATTTTTAGGACGCAAATTAAACTGTAAGTTGAGAGAGGAGACTTACCTCGGCAAACTGTGTGACACAGAGAGTGGCGGGCATGAAGACTTGCCGTATTCTCAAGGAAGGCGGCTAGGCTTTGCCTAGCATGTAGGACTGACCTAGAGGTCCGAACCGTCCTTCAGATGTTGAGAGCTGTGGACGAATCGTGAAATAAGAATAGGCATAGTGCCCGGATGTAGGTTGTCGCACGTGCTGCACGGACAATTGAGTGAGGAGCCGGATGTGGTGAATTGGATGTATTTTAAGGCTTATTCTCACAGACCCGGGAGAACGACTGCAGTAGTATTTTTGTTGTCGAGAACGACGCGAGCAAAGAAATAATTTTGGATATTGGAGCGTGATAAGTTGGAGTGGTTTAGACTGTCAATTGAACCTTGCGTCAGACTTGACTGTGACCCCCCACACCACAACTGATTAGAAAAACATAGAATGATTAATGTTTAGCACAGGTTTTAGTGTAAATGGTATTTTATGAATATCTTTCAATTGCTAGAAAGTAATGATATTTGATTGGAGTGATTGACAGGTGGTGGGTTTAAACTTCAATCCTTAAACTATGTAAAACCAAATGATTGTCCTTTCGACAGTCACATGGGCATTAAGAAGAGTTTTTTAAAAAAAGGTTGAGTTTTAGACACCAAAGGCAAACGGCGGATATCTCGAGTCCACCCCACCAGTGGGGGAGTGGGCTAAATTCAATCCAAGAATGGATCTTTCCTTCATCAACTGAAAAAGGCCACACACATAAATCAGCCTTGTCCAGGATTTTGAAGCTCAAGTTGCAGATTCATTTGCTTTTTTTACTATTACTCATAAAATCCAAACCTATTAAGCTACTCCAGCCTCACCCGCGCCAGTTGTTCAACATATTCAGCCACCCAACACATAGGCACATAATCTCTTAAGATTTCTTATTTTGGGGGAAAGGTTAAATAAAACTTTGGAAAAAAAAAAACAAAAAAAAAAATTCCCAACTTTGAACGAAGGGAGAGTAAAAAATTATCCGCACTATTTTTTTTTTTTATATGTATTAACAAAAATTAGAGGACAGACAAGTACGTCATTTTTCTATATAGCCTCCTTTTTCAGTGCACTTGCTCCAGCAGTCCACAAGCTTGCGTATTCCTCAAGAAGAAGGTTTTCTCTTGGGTCTTGCAACCATTTATGCACCACTTCTTTCACATCTTTATTCGTGCATCACCTTGTCCGGCCACTTTTAAACTTCTCAATTCACTCATACACATTTCTATGCAGCAGTGCATTGTCCCCATATTGTGCTAAAAGCCCCAATGAAATTAAGCCCCTGACACTCCTTCAGATCAAAGAAAATCAGGTCACTTGTTTGGTGCATACTAGTAGTGGCAGCGGCCATGTTTACACTGTAAAAACAGCAAGCAAAAATGGAGAGATCAGGGCTCAAACTTTTGGTCATATGACCACAAGTGCCAACTATAAGCAGGCATGTGTAGAATGCAGTGTGACAATAATAAAGATGTGGTTATGGCATATGGGTGCAGTTTGGTCTGAATCATGGCGTGAAGAAACCAGGATGTTTGAAGCTGTGATTTCAGACACCTGGATGCTAGATGACCATCTGCTTTATTAGCACAGTATGCAGCAAGGGTTCAGAGAGATATTCCGATTCTTCTTCACAAGGGAGACATTTATGGTTGAACACTGTTGTAATTTTGCAGTTGAGAAAATCGATCACCCAAATCATTTAAAAAAAAAAAAAAAAATTCAAGCTGTAAGGGTTTAATACGAGAAAAAATATGGCAACATTATGAATGAGTTGAATAGTAAAAAAAAATTTAAAAAAAGTGACCGTGTCTTTTTTCTTCTGCAGAATTTATGTATGACATCCAGGTTTAATATTGGCAGATTTTCCATCGACACAAAAAGGCAACGAGGACAGTTGTTTCTCCAAATTATTGTGTAGGAGCAAAAACTGACTTCACTGAACTCCTGATGGGTAAGTCAACTGTTTAATATCAAAGAATGAAGAAACTAGATTACAGGTAATCGGATTAGTAAAGGTCTATCTGTATTACTTTTAACATTTGTAGACAAGTATATAAAGGAAAATTTCTTGAAAAGTTTTCATTCTTTTTTTAATATCAAAGTTGATTCAAGTGAACTTGTTTGGGAAAATATATTTGTATTGGAATGAAATACAAGATTCATTATATAACCTAAACTTTATTTTTATAGGACAGTGGGCACAAGAGTTGAAAAAACCCCAAAAAGAACAAAAACAAAAAAACGCCCCATTGGGGGGTTAGAATATGCTAACTGTATCCTGCATGGGGCTGAGTCCCCACCCCCAAAAATAAGGTGTCTGGTATACATTAAACTATATCTGATGAAAGGCTTCAGTTCTGGTTGAGTACTGGGCCATATGACCTTTAGGCACGCCCTTTTACGATCTTGTTTCATAAAGACATTTTTTTCATTTACACCGTCAACATCCGGTTTATTGTTAACAGATGATTTTAGTTTTTCTTTATTTATAAAACTAACCCCTAACAAACAACCGGATTTTGACTGTAAATAAAAAAAAAAAATTGCCTTGAAACGATCTCGCAAAAGGGGTGCCCAAAAGGTCATTATGGTCTGAAAGAACCTGTAATCCACTGGAGTTTGTCCTCCGCCTTCACCCTGTCTGAAAGGGAATAGGATCTTACCAAAAACTACCCGGTAGCAAACATTAGCATAAAAGGAAAAGATGTACAGTACCCTTTTTATTACTATTCCTCCCAGATCCATCTGACAGAGTGGTAGTACCTGTTAGGGTATCATCTATGGGTCAAATAGATCTGTTAAAAAATAATTTGTATTAGGATTAATGAAGAAACCAGATTAATAAAAGAATGGATTAAGGTGGTAGTTGGATTATAAAGGTTTATCTGCATTACTTTTAACATTTGTAGATAACAAGAATATAATAAGGAAAATTTCTTCAAAAATATTAATTCTTTTTTTTTTTTTTTTTCTTTTTCAGCAACACCGTGTTGATCCAGATGCAAAATTGAGATTTGTTTTTGAAAAGTAAATCCCATATCACAAAAATCTCAAAGGTAATCTTCAATGGGAACAAGATGCAAAATGGTACAAACCTTGGACATGGGAATACTTGGACTTGTCAAAATGATATCTATATTAATAAGATCAAAGTTGTGAATGATGATGAAAAAAGTAAGTATATATATATGTATTAATTTTTTTAAAAATTGAAATAAATAAGCCAGAGCTATTCTAGTAGTGACCAGATTTGAATTCAGAAGTTGCCTAACCAAGATTAAAGAGCCCAGTCTTCCTACTATTTACCCATAGCTGGAGGGAAAAATAGTTGGTATTTATACCTTTCCCAATGTATTAGCGCTATGTGATTGTGGCTTCGTACAGGAATTATATATTTTTATCTTCAGGATATGTCATAAAGATCAAGGTTATTGACTATTTTAGTGTTTTTCTTAGGATGTCTCAGAAATTCACTGACCTTCCTTCTTTTAGTACAATGGACAGCTGAAGAGTTTTAGTGTTGGGAGATCTTAGAGTGCGTATAAGCTTTGACCTTGTATGGAATATCTATTTTAAAAACTTTGGTAATCCTTAACTTGTTCCTCGTAAATTCTGCCATAAAATAAGCTGAACCCTCATTTTATATCCGTGTTTTTGCAATAAATGATTTATTTTCTTGCACCCGTTTTTTACAATACTAAATTTATTTTCTTTATTTTTAACAAATAAAGAATATATTTAGTATTGTAAAATAAAGGTGCAAGAAAAATAAAACATTTATTGCAAAAACACGGACATAAAATGAGGGTTTCAGTTTATTTTATGGTAGGAATTTATGAGGAACAAGTTAAGGATTACCAAAAACTTTGATGTTACTGTCTTTAATTGTTGTGTAAAACATGGACAGAATAGACATTTCCTTCCATTAACTCCTAATACATCCTATCCACCTCATTCCACCTGGCAGAAGTCACATTCGTTTTCCGAATCTACCCAAATTATAGCCTTAGTTTAAATGTAATATTAAACTATTTAGAAGTCTTTGATTTAAGGGAAATAACAGGTAACTTTAAATGAAAAGGCTATTTTTAGATAAATGGTTATAGAAATTGGGCTCTGAAATTAGAAAATTCTGAACAGGATGTTAAGAGTTAAAGACACACAACACCAATATATAGTCTAAATATTTAGACAGATGAAACTGAATTGTTCCAACTTAATAAATTTATCCTTTCATTTGAGATAAGGTTGGACAAGAAATAAAAAGTCGTGGTTAATGTTTGTGCTTACCTTGTGGAGCAAAGCGGCTAAGAACTTGTCTTGTGCGTAGATCCATGATTTAGGTGAGGTGTTGTCAAGATGAAGAGAGAGAAAAAAAATAAAAGAGGTTTGTGAGCAGAGACTAGTCCATTTATATGATTAGTTGCGCATGCTGATTGATATAACCAACCATTCAGAATTGAGCCACAGCAATATAAACGCAGTGTCACCTGAGACTGGGATTGCAGTCTGACCTTAAAAGCAAGACAGTTTCTAGTGACAAGTGGAAAGTGTTTAAATGATATCCTGGGAAAATTGTGTTTGCCCTGAAAACTAATTTGTATATTTTTAGAGTGAAAATCTAAAATGTTTCTATTTATTTTTCTTACAGATTTTCTTTCTGTGGTTTTGGAGCCAAAAAGTGAGAACAGGAAACATTGAGACAATTCAATCCAGGTTCATTTTGTCTTGAAATAAACTTTTTTATTTCACTGCATGGCTTTCTATCACTTTTTTGTAAAATAGACTGGTCTTCAAGCCCAGGTCAAGACGAAGACTCAAAAGCTGATTTTCAAGGCAAACATTTCTTGCATATATTATATATTATATATATATATTTTCTTCTACACTCCGCAGTATTAAAAAAACCCCAAAAAACTCCTGGCTTTATAGTTTGTATTTACACAATACAAAGTTTACAAAAGAAAAAAAGAAATCATAAAAAGTCAGAAACCTAGGTAGATATTCTGACTCATTAGACTTACTTTATTATATTGTGTGTGTTGTATATATCAATGAAGAGTTTCCTTGTATAGGAAACAACCAAAATGAGAACCCAGACTTACATATAAAAATTTGTATATTATCTTTTTATAATGAATAAATTATATCTGTACCAAGGTAATCCATTTTTATTATTTCAAACATGTACACAAATGTAGTCAAAGTCTTCTGTTGGTGATACTGAGTGTCCGCCCCCTAATAAAGACAACGTCCAGGGTTGACAACTAAACTGCTTTGATGGTTGAAGCTTAAGTTGTTGAGAATGTACCATACCTATTCATTGCTTACTACTAGATCCATTCTAACCCAGAGTTGTAGTGTAACGTAGTGGCGTCCTCAACGGTACCAATAGAATATCTGTGCATAGTGCCTTTTTTTGACGGCACTAAATATCTATATGTTGTATACTTCTTACGTCTTACTCTGGTCTATTCTTCGGCCGTCTTCTGATCGTCTAGTCTTCTATCTTGGTCTGGTCTTTCTTATTGGGTTCCGTGTCTGGTTCTGTTGGGGAGCGTTCTTATCAGAAGCCTTGTGCTATTGTTAGCTTTTAGTAATAACAACAAGACTTCATTTACTTTCTATGTACTTTATTCCAGAACCAGCCATGACAAATGCGGCGCAGAGAGTCACATCTTTGCTAGCTTCTAACTCTGCAACTGACTAACTGCAACTAGCCGAGTTGCTTACTCTTAAACCGAAGGGCTTTCTATTGACTTCCGTTCTCACGTTCCATCCCAGAAGCAAGGTGAGAGTGAGGTCAAGAATTGTCACTCACTCTCAAGGCCATCAGTTGTACTGATCGCCATAAGGATTTCTATACACCTTAAAAGATATTAGGGATCCATAATTATGTACAGTAGTACCTGTTAAGAAGTTCAATTAATGGTAAAATAGATCTGTTTGAAAAATTATTTTTATTAAAAAAGGAAATCTTGATAGCATATAACTTGTTTTATTAGGAAGTGGTAGTGTAATGGTTAAAGTCATGGGAAATGGACTCGTCGCCCGGATTTCAAATCCTGGTCGTGGTAATTGCATTTCACTTATTGCTAATACCCTTGGGAAAGTATGAAATCCTACCTCCTCCCTTCAGCTATGGTTAAATAGTAGGGAGGACTGGGCTCTTTAACTTGGTTAGGAAACAGTCTAGAGAAGGAAAACTCTGATTAAACCTGTTAAACTCCGCTTAAAAATTGACCTTGTGTCACATCCTGCTTTGTGTGGAGGGGTTGGTAATATATATAAAACTGTTTTATTAGCAACTTCAAAACTATATAACTGCATGTAAACAAATGATTATTGAATAGAAATAATTATATGAAATCATAATTATTTGTATTAACAAGAAAGATTTAAATCATACTGTGCGCAAGAAAAAAAAAAAGTAACTATAAATATACACAATTTCTAACCGTAAGGCATAAAAAGGGCTAGTTTAATTCAGCCAGTAGAACACCCACCTTAGAATAACAAGGTTCCGAGTTTGATACGGTACCACCAACTCAGCATATGAGTAGCACAGATTACATATCAGATCTGTGCAGTAAAGTTGGAAGCTGAAGGTAGGTTTGGTGCTCCACACCAGGAAAAATCTCCCTGGTCTAGTGCTAGCAAAAAAGGGGATAGATCCTCCTTTGTTGATACTAACAACAGGCACTCTGCCAACTACTTTTTTTTTTAAGCATAAAATAACCCCCAGATTGATAGATTTTAATGGCATGTTCAACCTATAAAAAAAAGGTATTGAGATTTAAGCTATTTACCAAGGCAAAATGTATGAATATTAATTTTCTTTCTAATAATCATGTTAGCATTCAAAACACTTATAAAGCACCTTATTGTTCCTATATCATTAAATTTTACCCATGAAATAAATATTCAGTAGGGGATATAGTCAACATATTCACATCCTCTGAGAACTAGTGAATGTGTGATCATATGGTTTTAAGTATTTTAAACAATTAATAATCCTTTGTAAACAATTATAGCTTCAAGTAACTATCCTTAATACAACTAGCAATATATGCACCCTCCGGGTGAAAAGTATTTAAGTTTTAATATATAAAATATCATGTTAAATTAGAAAGGCTAATGAACTGAATAAGATTCAGATAAAAATATTTGAACAGAGGGGGTATGATTGAAAATAGAACAACTTTAAACTAACTCTTCCATCATTTTCTGTTACTCCCGTCTTTCATTGGTAAATTTTTTCCTAATTTAACTATTTTAGTTAAAATAGGAAGTAAAGAATAATATTACCGTTATTTCTTCTTGTTAATGGATTTCTTTAAGATCTATCCCTGAGATTTTTGCTCATATTCATTAATATAAACCAAACAATTAGAAATCAATAATACTAGCATATAATTTATTAAAATCAAATTTTTAAGATCAATATGCAAATTAGCCTTCCTATTCACACTGTAAAACCACTATTTCTTGTATTATAAAATACAATTGCATGCTATTAGTTTCTATATGGTCAATAGTCTTAATGATGCAAAAACATTTTATTAATAATTGAGGTTTAAATAAAATAAAATCATGGAGAATGTATGTAATAACAAAGGGAATTGTGACTTGAATAGTATATAGTTTCGATTACAGACATACAACCCCAATCTCTATTATAATAAGAAAATAAGATTGACTCCATACACCTGGTAGATACATAAACTTTTAATGTAAAATATATGTACCATACACACATAAAATAAATTTTGAAGACCTGATTTTAAGTCAAAAGATTTATATCAACCTATATATGTATTAATTCAACTCTGTAGAGGCCTTGTCATAGAGGTTCGCAAATGATATTAAAATGACGAATAAAAATATGACAGTTTAGGTGAAAATACGGAGAAATGATAAAACAAATGCATACAATTATAAAATAACAAAAATTATTCAGAGAATAAATTTGCAATAATATGTGAAATGTTCAAAGGAATAGTGTAAATGATATGTGTAATGTAAAATGTAAAAGTTTGTATGTTAAGTTTGGAAAAGTTTGTGTTAGATGTGGACAGAAATGAGAATCAAGTTTGTATATACGACCTTGTTGAAACGGATTCTTGATGTATGTAGAATGAAGTGGTAAGAATAATTGTAGTAGTAGTAATTGTGTTGAGGCAGTGGAATCGTCGTTCGAACACCTGTTTCTTGGTCGTTGTTCTACTGGGCAGCGAGACAAGATCTGTGTGTTTGTTTGTCGCAGGGTGTGTCCTGTTGAGTGTGAGGTGAACTATCGAAATGAATTCTGTCTTATTGTTGATTTCTTATCCATCATTTATAATACTTTAGTCGGATCAAAAAGTAATTAACGTTTTAAGCGCAACATGCGGATGTAGTAGAAAGCAATACGAACCCAGCCAATCGATTCTGATTTTGTGTAAATTTGGTTTAATCACTTTTTCCTTAAATCTTTGAAAAGGATTTGTGTTCCTGTGTTTTGCTTAATTACTTTTCTTAAGTGGGAAAAGGATTGTGTTGTGAGTTTGTTTTAATTTCTTTTCCTTGAGTTTTGGGAAAAAAAAATGTGTACGTGTATTTATCTAAAAATATAGAATTGTATTCTATAAAACCCCCCCTCAGATTGAAAATATTTTTCAATATGTGATTTAAGTTTTGAAGTGAGTAGGCCAATGTACTCGTCTACCCAATTTTGTAGTGATGTTTGAGGGATGTGTGTTGGTGTAAAATGTTTTTGTGTTCGATTTCATATTTGAATGCGGTTGTGAGTGTTCCGTCGTATTGTTCTTTGTGGATAAATCCAAATACGCCAGTTTTAATTGTCTATCGAAACTGTATCTTCTTTGCCGTTTTTGATAATGGTAAAGTATTTCTGTCATCTGCTAATCACTTGAAAAGGTCCAGAGTAATTAGGGCAAAGGGGTCGTTTTACCATATCATTTCGTGAGAAGACATATTCACAGTTATGAAGGTCTTTTGCATGTAACTGCTATCTCTTGAGTTCTCGTGGTGTAAAAACTAGATCACTCATCCTTTGTTTAAATTCTTGTGTGAAAGATGTGGTTGGTTGAAGGTGGCTGTTTTCCTCCCAAAACTGTCCGGTAATGTCAGCGGTGTCCCGAAATTTTGGATGATGGTGCATCCCAAATCTTCCTTTATTACGTTTCTGATTGATAATAAGGTTAATGGAAGGTTTTCGAGCCATGTTCCCGAAACATTATTGGCTGTTAATGCAGTTTTGAGTTGCCTGTGAAAACGTTCAACCAAACCATTTGCACAGGGATGATATGCTGTTGTTGATATGTGCTTAACTCCCAATAATTTTGTGAACTCATCGAAAAGCGTTGACTGAAATTGGCTGCCTCTGTCCGTAATAATTACCGAAGGACAACCAAATATTACGATCCAGTGATGTAATATGTTCTTGGAGACTGTCTCAGCAGAGGTATCCTTCAAAGGTATAGCGGCAGGCCATCGTGTGAAACGGTCGATTATTGTAACTAGATACTGATAACCGTTCGTTTCTGGCAACGGTCCGACTATATCTATATGTACATTCATGACCTCCCGTCTGGTTTTTGATGAATTGTCCAGGAGGGAGATTTTGTGTGTCTGGTGATTTTGCTTTTCTGGCAGTTCAAACAGGTTTGAGTCCAGTTTTTATATCTGTGCACATTTTTGGCCAAACAAAACGATTGCTAATTAATTTTGGCAGTAACTCGTTGTCCAGGATGCGATAGGTTGTGGAAATGTGTAAACACTGGCTTTTCTTAATGAAGGTGGTATGTAAGGCTTGAATAGCCTGTCCCTACGTTGCAAAGCAGTGTTTTCATTCCAAAAGGTACTGGGTGCTCTTTCAGTATCAAGAAGTTGTCCCCTTTTCCTCGATCCAGTGTTTTATCTTTTTGTTGTTCCTTGGCGATGAGGTCGAAATCAAGGGTTTCTGAATCTATGATTGTATTGTGGCGCGTACCTGCTACAATGTTGTCTTTATATATTGAATATCCAAGGTGAATTGTGATATATAGTCGAGGTGACGAGCATCTCTGGTGCTATTTATTCTGTATTTGCACTTTTAGGCCAAACAAAACGATTGCTAATTAATTTGGCAGTACTCGTTGTCCAGGATGCGATTTGTGGAATGTGTACATGCTTTCTAATGAAGGTGGTATGTAAGGCCTTGAATAGCCTGTCCCTACGTTGCAAAGCAGTGTTTTCATTCCAAAAGGTACTGGGTGCCTTTCAGTATCAAGGAAGGTCCTCTTTTACTCGATCCAGTGTTTTATCTTTTGTTGTTCCTTGGCGATGAGGTCGAAATCAAGGTTTTCTGAATCTATAGTTCGCGTACCTGCTACAATGTAATATATTGAATATCTGGAATTGTGATATATAGTCGAGTGACGAGCATCTCTGGGTGCGTGCAAATGTAAGTGAGAGGTTGTGATCCTGAAAACAGTAAAGTTCGTCTTGAGGAGATGTCGAAAATGCCTTATGGATAGTAAATTGCAAGTAACTCCTTGAAGAAAGCGCTGTATTATGTTGTGGCACTGTTCAGTTTGACAATTCTATAACTCCTCCACACGAGCAGGATAGGACACAAGGTTAATTTTTAGCAGAATTTAGCTTAAAGAACTGAGTCTGCCATACTATTACGCATAGCTGGATGGAGAATAATTGGATTCAGACCATTCTAAGAAAAAAATGTTAAATTAATTTATTCGTGGGTGAATGGGAAAAATTTGAGAAGCCCAGGTCTAGAACGACCGCGTATTCTTATCTACTTTTCTCAGCAGTTTGATATGAAGTTGAAAGGGGAGATAATCTGCCTAGAAACGGATTTAATATCAAAGGGAGATAATCGATCGAGAATACAATTACTTCCTTATGATAAAAAACGGAATGGTCCATTGTTTAGCTGAGTGACTACTCATAAGAATTCAGCGGATAAGCAACACAGATAATCAGGATTTACATTTTTGGATTTCATCTTGGATGGTCTCATTTTTAACAAGAGGGTGTTACAAGATGATAGAGGTTGTACTTTTTAAGGAATGCAAGTATTATTAATGTAAATGTTATAACGGGTGTTAGATTTAAAAAAAAAAAAAAAAAAAAAAAAAATTTCTGAATAAAACCAGAAAGATTTCCTACCTTGGTTCCTTTTATTAATGTCTGTAATGATCAGAATACTTTGTTGTCACTAATTTCACTCAATTGTGAGTTGGAATCATCTCATTTCTTGCACAGCTTGTTCCATAACAAATAACTTACCATTTACCTTTACGAGTTTCTATGGTAACAATCTAAATGAACAAACATAGCAAAAATTGTCTAATTTGGGCATCAAAATAAGAAGAACCTTCTGTGCATAATTCCCCAGCGAGTGAAAATGGACTATTTCTCCACAGCATGGCATGAGGAATTTAACTCTTAATCAACCTTTCACTTCTGTGTGTGACTAAGGTCAGAAATTTTTGGAAATATAGAAAAAGGAAAAAAAATTTTTTAATAATAAAATATTAAAAAAAAAAAAAAAAAAAAAAAAAAAAAAAGATTCTTTCCATTTAAAGAATTACAAGTTAAATAAACTAAAAAGCATAAGAGTGGATATTCTTGTTGGGTTGTATTTACTCAACACTCCACCAAGGGCAGGATGTATCACAAGGTCAAGTTTTAAGTGGAGGCCCACCCAGGTATGAATATATCGCTGTATTCCTTTGAAGAGGTGGTACCAAAAATTTAGTACCGTCAGAAATATTCTATCATTTAAAAAGTCATTTTCAGCATTGTGCATTTGTTTTTTAAGTTTTCAGAGAAAGTTTAACCAATTGTTATTTAAGAATTGCACATAATTTGTGTTTTTTTTATTTTCCTGGGGTGGGTGGATGCAATAAAAATACTAACAACAAAAACCACCACAAAAAAAATAAAATAAAGGAAGCTGTTGACCTTGCTGGCCTCATTTGACCTTTCAAGGAATTTAAGAATACACTTTTCTTGTTCAAGTGAAAAGTTATAAAAAGGTTAAACCACCTTTCAACAGTTTTTTGTTTTAAATCATGCTGGGTGACTACCCCCCTCCCACTTTTCACCAGTTAAGAATTTAGTGTTTCTTTCTCCTGGACTGGGTGCTTAACCAAGGCTAAATATCTGTCTGCCCTACTATTTACCCATAGCTGAGAGAACAGATAGATTCATGCCTTTTCCTAAGGATATTAGTGTGAAGTGAAATGCAAAGAGCCTTGTCCAGGATTTGAAACTGGTGGAATAATTTCATGTTGAAGATGCGAGTACATCAATGCATATAGATGGAGCATATATGTATAGGTTGTATATGAGTATATACAATGATGTAGTACATAGTAGTGTAAGTTTGTCACATTTTAGATGATTAATTTCGTGCATGCACGTTTTACAAGTTTTGTCTACTGTCAGCAAACTAGAATCAGCTGTGCACTGTCTATGAAGAGCGCAGCACCATGAGACAATTCACTCCTCCAGAAATTTGGAAACAGCAGCAGTACAGCTTGACATTCAGCTAGAAGCTCCAATATGAAATTTCAGAGTGTTTGGAATCTGAAGAACAGTGAGAGGATTCAAAAAAGAGTTGGCTAAATCCATGCTTACTCTGATAAGAAAAAAAAAAAAATCCAAATTTGTTGGGGAGATCCAGGCCATGATTGAGAGAGATCCGAGCAAATCAATCAGGTACATAGCCAAGTCATGTGAGTGTCTGAAAATGACCAATTTTTATCACAGGCAATGAGAGGAAGAGAAAGAATGGTTGTGAAGTCACTAGCAATGGTGATGTTATGCCTCCATTCATCTTTCCATAGGGCCTCAGACCAACATCAAAGGCCTGGTGGAGGTAGTACTGCCTGAATCAGAAGGTGGCTGATAGAAGACTTTACATCTGGCACAGGACAGTGCCATGCCACATAAGCAGAAGCAGTCTTGTGTGAGAACATTTCGCAACCACCAATCACCCCTAATTTCCAGATTGCATCCCCCTTGATCATCATGTGTGGGTTGCAGTTGAGTGAAAGATCAACAAAATCTGTGCAAATACAAAAGATGAATTGAAAGTAAGGTAATGGCAGCATTTACCAATTTAAATAAGGAAACTGTTGAAAAATCGCAGCAGATTTCGAAGTCGTCTCAAGCCAGGGTTGAAGCCAATGGTGTTTTCTTTGAATAAATTAATTCATGGCATTCAAGATATTTTCCTGTAAGTTGTAAATATATTTGATTAAAGTGAGAGTCAGTGTTACTTTTATTTGGTAATTTAGAGACAATTTACCCATTGCAACCTGTGTGTATTATATATCAAAAAGATGGCTAACAAGTTAGGGAGGTTGGCAGATTTGAATAGATATAAATAGAAAGAAAGAAATTCTTACAGAGATGAAAAGTATTGTATCTGAATTTTTGTAGTAAAGACTCAATTACGACAAGAGGTTCCCCCCGAATTCGACAAAAACACCTAAGAAGGCCAGAGGGCCAACAGTTGACTAAAACATCCGGAAAAATACAATAATATAAGAATGAAAAAATTATAATTTTGATTTGAATAAATGTTACCTAATTTCATGGATCCCCTAATGCTTTTATTAAGGTATTGTAGAAATCATTATATGATTAGTACAGCTGATGGCCTTGAGAGTGAGTGACAGCACCTGACCTCGACTCTGACCTGCTTTCCGGGATAAATCGTGAGAACCGGAACCCCGAAGAAGGCCCTCCGGTTTAAGGATATAGTAAGTAAACTCAGTCAGTTAGCAGTGTAGGAACTCGAAGGTGTAAGCACGCATTCTATGCGCATCCTGTTCATCTGCGCAGTTGTCTCGGTTTGGGGATTTATTAAATAAAGTAACATCAACGTGAAATCCGAAGTTCTTGTGTTTAGGACCTAAAAACTAAACAATAACACAGGCTTCTATAAAGAGCAATCCGCAAAACAACAGAAAACCAGACCGAAGCTCCCCAAGAAAACACCACGACAAACCAGACCCAAGATTGTTAGAAAGAGATGATCAGAATAGCAAAGCCGGCCAGGAAGAAATACGACCAGAGTTAGAAGTAAAAAGTAATTAACGTTATATTGTTGATTTGGTTTAGTGAAAACCCCAGTATAGCAACATAAACAGAAGTCTTGCTGTGAGCACAGTTAGAGATCAGATAGACAAAAGTATGCATTAAAAAATTTAGTTTTGGAAGTCAAGCTGGGGGAAGTGGTTTTCTTCTCAGAAGTGTGGTACCCATATAGTCAATGAAGCAGGCAGGAGATAGAGCAGTGGTTGTTGGTGCGTCATTGACTGGGGCCAACCTCATCATCCACTAGAAATCTTATTTTAGCTTTATCAAAAGGAGAACAATATTATATATATATATATATATATTGACTTGGGTTCAATCAAAAAGAATGGCATTATGAGACAAAAATAACTAAGGAGCAAATTAACTGATGCATGAGCAGTGAATGAGAACAGTCAGCAATGTGGATTGAATAAAGAGTTCAGGTTTGAAATTCCCTGAAGAATTATCAACTAGATCAAAAAACATCTCAAGGAGGCCAGAAAGTATGACGGACTGAATATGTAATACAAACCACCAAAAAATGGGGGGGGGGGGGGGGGGGGGGGGGGGGGGGGGGGTGACAATATCCCAGATATGTCAATACCACACCACACAGTTTGGTAATACCTTTAATTGCAGAATCTACACAAAGTTCAATTTTATTTTTAGCAGAGTACAGCTGCGTTTGAATTCAGTTTTCTTATTTCTAGACGTTGCGTGTACCGGCTAAAAATCTCAGCCCTAACCAACTATTTACCCATAACTGGGAAAAGAAAGAATGGATTCATGCCTTTCTCAAGGGCATTAAGTTCAAGGAAATGGCAAAATAGCTTTGTCAGGATTTATCTTCAGGTTGCTGAGTCATGTCTCGTAGAATGATAATTCCATTAAAGCCACAACACCACAGCTAATGAAATGAAGCATGAAAATCAAGTATATCTGCAGACAGTGAATGAGTTAACAGTGAATGAAGAGAAAGAAATGTTTAGAAAGCAGAATTATTCAACTTCACACATGTCGACATCGATGACCAAAGAATGAGACCCTGACAACTCAATCAACTTTGTTCTCCATTCCCTTTGGCAACTACTCAATAGGACGTTTTGTATACCAACATATCAAGTGTGCCACAATTCCCCATTTCTTTCTTTAGTCTCTTCACACAACAAAATTATTTTAAAGAAAACCCCGTTTCTATTTTTCTGTGAACCATTACCAAATAGATAACCTCCTCTATGTTTGCTTCCTTTAGTGACAAAATTGATTTATGGGTTTAAAAAAAAATGCGTCGTGTGTGAAGAGATAAAAAAAGAAATGGGGAAATGTGGCACACTTGATATGTTGGTATAAAGAACGTCTATTGATGTAGTTGGCAAAGGAAATGAGACAAGTTGATTTGAATTGCGGGTCTCCATTCCTTGGTCACGATGTCAACATGTTGTGGAAAGTGAAATAATTCTGCTTCTAAAATTCTTTCTCTTTCATTCACTGTTAGACTCATTCACTGTCTGCAGATATACTTGATTTCAGCTTCATTCATTAGCTGTGGTGTGTGCTTAATGATTATCATACAGACATGGACTCAGCAACCTGAGGTTCAAATCCATGAACAAAGCTATTTGCATTTCACTTTGAACTTATGCCCTTGAGAAAGGCATGAATCCATTCTTTCTTTTCCCATTATGGGTAAAATAGAAATTGCGTTAGCTGAGATTTTTTAGCCCTGGTACCAGCAACCAGTCTAGAATAAGAAAACTGAATTCAAACCAGCTGTACTCTGCCTAAAAAATAAATTGACTTTGTGTCAGATCCTGCAAGTAAAGGTATTACCAAAACTGTGGTGTGTGGTATTGACATATCTGGAATATTGTCCTCATTTTCGTGTTGTATTCACAATATTTCATCTGCATACTTTCTGGCCTCCTTCAGATGTTTTTTTGATTCTAGTGATAATCTTCAGAATTCAAACCGAACTCTTTATTTCAAATCCACATGCTAGACGGTTCTCATTTCCACTGCTATGCCATCAGTTAATTTGCTCCTTAGTATTTTGTCCTCATAATGCCCACTTTCTTTTTATTGAACCCAAGTCATATATATATAATTATATATATATAATTGTTTCCTTTTGCATAACAGCCAATATGAGTTGAGGGGAATGAGCGTTGGACCCAGTCCAATGACCATCCCAACAACCACTGCTCTATCTCCTGCCTGCTTCATTGAATATATGGGTACAACTTCTGGAGAAGAAAACCACTTCCCCCAGCTGGACTTCCAAAACTAAATTTTTTAATGATACTTTTGTCTACTGATCTCTAACTGTGCTAACAGCCAAGACTTTGTTATTTGATACTGGTTTTCACTAAACCAAATCAGCAATAACGTATTATACCTTTCTTACTTCTTACTCTGGTCGTATTTCTTCTGGCCGCTTTGCTATTCTGATCATCTATCTTCAAAACATCTTGGTCTGGTTTCGTGGTGTTTCTTGGGGACTTCGGGTCTGTTTTCTGTTGCGGATTGCTCTTATTCAAAGCCCTGTGTATTGTAGTTTTTAGGTAATAAACACAAACTCGATTTACGTTGATGTTACTTTATTTATAAATCCCCAAACCAGACAATCTGCGCAGATGACAGGATGCGCATAGAAACGTCTTACACCGTCGAGTTCCTACCTGCTAACTGACTGAGTTACTTACTATATCTTAAACCGAGGCCTTCTATCGGGGTTCGTTCTCACGATTTTACCCCGAAAGCAAGCTTCAGAGTGAGGTCAGGTGCTGTCACTCACTCTCAAGGCATCAGCTGTACTAATCATCATAATGATTTCACAAAACCTTATAAAAGCAAGGGATCCAATAATTGTAACATTATTCCAAACATCAAAATACTAATTTTCATCTCTTATATTATTTGTATTTCGGATGTTTTAGTCAATGTGCCCTCTGGCCTTCTTAGCGTGTTCTTGTCGAATTCGGGGGAACCTTCTTGTCGTAATTGGGAGTCTTACTACAAAAAATTCAGACAAATACTTTTCATCTCTGTCAAGAAATTCTTTCTTTCTATTTATCATCTATTCAAATCTGCCAACCTCCCTAACTTGTTTTAGCCATCTTTTGATACTATATACACACAGGTTGCAATGGGTAAATTGTCTTCTAAATTACACAAATAAAAGTAACACTGACATCTCACTTTATCAAATATATTTTACCAAACTTACAGGAAAATATCTTGAAATGCCATGAATTAAATTTTATTCAAAGAAAACACATTGCTTCAACCCTGGCCTTGAGACGACTTCGAAATCTTGCTGCAAGATTTTTCAACGTCCTTATTTAAATTGGTAAATGCTGCCATTATCCTTACTTTCATTCATCTTTTGTATTGCACAGAATTTTGTTGATCTTCACTCAACTGCACCCACACATGATGATCAAGGGGGTGCAATCTGGGAAATTAGGGGTGATGTGGTTGCAGAAATGTTCTCACAAACAAGACTGGCTTCTGCTTATGTGGCATGGCACTGTCCTGTTGCCAGATGTAAAGTCTTCTATCAGCCACCTTCTTGATTCAGGGCAGTACTACCTCCACCAGGCCTTGATGTTGGTCTGAGGCCCTATGGAAAGATGAATGGAGGCATAACATCACCATTGCTAGTGACTTCACAACCATTCTTTCCTCTTCCTCTTCATTGCCTGTGATAAAAATTGGTCATTTCAGACACTCACATGACCTTGGCTATGTACCTGATTGATTTGCTCGGATCTCTCTCAATCATGGCCTGGATCTCCCCAACAAATTTGGATTTTTTTTTCTTATCAGAGTAAGCCATGGATTTAGCCAACTCTTCCTCTTCACTGTTCTTCAGATTCACAAACACTCTGAAATCTTCATATTGGAGCTTCTAGCATGAATGTCAAGCTGTACTGCCTGCTGTTTCCAAATTTCTGGAGGAGTGAATTGTCTCATGGTGCTGCGCTCTTCATAGACAGTGCACAGCTGATTCTAGTTTGCTGCACAGTAGACAAAACTTGTAAAACGTGCATGCACGAAATTAATCATCTAAAATGGTGACAACTTACCTACGTATGTACATACATACATTTACTATACTATATACATATACATATATGCTCCATCTATATGCATTGATGTACTCGCATCTTCAAACATGAATTATTCCACCAGTTCAAATCCTGGACAAGGCTGTTTGCATTTCACTTCACACTTAATATCCTTAGAAAAGCATGAATCTATCTGTTCTCTCAGCTATGGAAATAGTAGGGCAGACAGATATTTAGCCTTGGTTAAGCACCCAGTCCAGGAGAAAGAAAACACTAAATTCTTAACTGGTGAAAAGTGGGAGGGGGCTAGTCACCCAGCATGATTTAAAACAAAAAACTGTTGAAAGGTGTTTAACCTTTTTATAACTTTCACTTGAACAAGAAAAGTGTATTCTTAAATTCCTTGAAAGGTCAAATGAGGCCCAAGCAAGGTCAACAGCTTCCTTTTATTTTATTTTTTTTTGGTGGTTTTGTTTGTTAGTATTTTTATTGCATCCACCCACCCCCAGGAAAATAAAAAAAAACACAAATTATGTGCAATTCTTAAATAACAATTGTTAAACTTTCTCTGAAAACTTAAAAAACAAATGCACAATGCTGAAAATGACTTTTAAATGATAGAATATTTTCTGACGGTACTAAATTTTTGGTACCACCTCTTCAAAGGAATACAGCGATATATTCATACCTGGGTGGGCCTCCACTTAAAACTTGACCTTGTGATACATCCTGCCCTTGGTGGAGGTGTTGAGTAAATACAACCCAACAAGAATATCCACTCTTATTGCTTTTAGTTTATTTAACTTGTAATTCTTTTAAATGGAAAGAATCTTTTTTTTTTTTTTTTTTTTTTTTTAAATATTTATTATTGAAAAAATTTTTCTTTTTCTATATTCCAAAAATTTCTGACCTTAATCAACCAGAAGTGAAAGGTTGACTAAGAGTTAAATTCCTCATGCCATGCTGTGGGGAATAGTACATTTTCACTCGCTGGGGAATTATGCACAGAAGTTTTCTTCTTATTTTGATGCCAAATTAGACAATTTTTGCTATGTTTGTTCATTTAGATTGTTACCATAGAAACTCGTAAAGGTAAATGGTAAGTTATTTTGTATGGAACAAGCTGTGCAAGAAATGAGATGATTCCAACTCACAATTGAGTGAAATTAGTGACAACAAAGTTTATTCTGATCATTACAGACATTAATAAAAAGGAACCAAGGTAGGAAATCTTTCTGTTTTATTCAGAAATTTTTTTTTTTTTTTTTTTTTTTAAAATTCTAACACCCGTTTATAACATTTACATTAATAATACTTGCATTCCTTAAAAGTACAACCTCTATCATCTTGTAACACCCTCTTGTTAAAAATGAGACCATCCAAGATGAAATCCAAAAATGTAAATCCTGATTATCTGGTGTTGCTTATCCGCTGAATTCTTATGAGTACTCACCTCAGCTAAACAATGGACCATTCCGTTTTTATCATAAGGAAGTAATTGTATTCTCGATCGATTATCTCCCTTTGATATTAAATCCGTTTCTAGGCAGATTATCTCCCCTTTCAACTTCATATCAAACTGCTGAGAAAAAGTAGATAAGAATACGCGGTCGGTCTAGACCTGGGCTTCTCAAATTTTTCCCATTCACCCACGAATAAATTAATTTAACATTTTTTTTCTTAGAATGGTCTGAATCCAATTATTCTCCATCCAGCTATGCGTAAATAGTATGGCAGACTCAGTTCTTTAAGCTAAATTCTGCTAAAAATTAACCTTGTGTCCTATCCTGCTCGTGTGGAGGAGTTATAGAATTGTCAAACTGAACAGTGCACAACAATAATACAGCGCTTTCTCAAGGAGTTACTTGCAATTTACCTATCCATAAGGCATTTTCGACATCTCCTCAAAGGACGAAACTTTACTGTTTTCAGGGATCACAAACCTCTCACTTACACTTTGCACGTAAATACAGATAAATATGCACCCAGAATGCTCGTCACCTCGACTATATATCACAATTCACCTTGGATATTCAATATATAAAGACAACATTGTAGCAGTACGCGCCACAATACAATCTATAGATTCAGAAACCTTGATTTCGACCTCATCGCCAAGGAACAACAAAAGATAAAACACTGGATCGAGTAAAAGAGGACACTTCCTTGATACTGAAAGAGCACCCAGTACCTTTTGGAATGAAAACACTGCTTGCAACGTAGGGACAGCTATTCAAGGCCTTACATACCACCTTCATAAGAAAGCAGTGTTTACACATTTCCACAACCTATCGCATCCTGGACAACGAGTTACTGCCAAATTAATTAGCAATAAAATGTGCAAATACAATAAATATGCACCCAGAGATGCTCGTCACCTCGACTATATATCACAATTCACCTTGGATATTCAATATATAAAGACAACATTGTAGCAGGTACGCGCCACAACAATCTATAGATTCAGAACCCTTGATTTCGACCTCATCGCCAAGAACAACAAAAAGATAAAACACTGGATCGAGTAAAGAGGACACTTCCTTGATACTGAAAGAGCACCCAGTACCTTTTGGAATGAAAACACTGCTTTGCAACGTAGGGACAGGCTATTCAAGGCCTTACATACCACCTTCATTAAGAAAAGCAGTGTTTACACATTTCCACAACCTATCGCATCCTGGACAACGAGTTACTGCCAAATTAATTAGCAATCGTTTTGTTTGGCCTAAAATGTGCACAGATATAAAGAACTGGACTCAAACCTGTTTGAACTGCCAGAAAAGCAAAATCACCAGACACACAAAATCCCTCCTGGACAATTCATCAAACCAGACGGGAGGTTCATGAATGTACATATAGATATAGTCGGACCGTTGCCAGAAACGAACGGTTATCAGTATCTAGTTACAATAATCGACCGTTTCACACGATGGCCTGCCGCTATACCTTTGAAGGATACCTCTGCTGAGACAGTCTCCAAGAACATATTACATCACTGGATCGTAATATTTGGTTGTCCTTCGGTAATTATTACGGACAGAGGCAGCCAATTTCAGTCAACGCTTTTCGATGAGTTCACAAAATTATTGGGAGTTAAGCACATATCAACAACAGCATATCATCCCTGTGCAAATGGTTTGGTTGAACGTTTTCACAGGCAACTCAAAACTGCATTAACAGCCACTAATGTTTCGGGAACATGGCTCGAAAACCTTCCATTAACCTTATTATCAATCAGAAACGTAATAAAGGAAGATTTGGGATGCACATCATCCAAAATGGTTTTCGGGACACCGCTGACATTACCGGGACAGTTTTGTGAGGAAAACAGCCACCTTCAACCAACCACATCTTTCACACAAGAATTTAAACAAAGGATGAGTGATCTAGTTTTTACACCCACGAGAACTCAAGAAAGTAGCAGTTACATGCCAAAAGACCTTCATAACTGTGAATATGTCTTCTCACGAAATGATATGGTAAAACGACCCCTTTGCCCTAATTACTCTGGACCTTTTCAAGTGATTAGCAGATGACAGAAATACTTTACCATTATCAAAAACGGCAAAGAAGATACAGTTTCGATAGACAGATTAAAACTGGCGTATTTGGATTTATCCACAAAGAACAATACGACGGAACACTCACAACCGCATTCAAATATGAAATCGAACACAAAAACATTTACACCAACACACATCCCCTCAAACATCACTACAAAATTGGGTAGACGAGTACATTGGCCTACTCACTTCAAAACTTAAATCACATATTGATAAAATATTTTCAATCTGAGGGGGGGTTTTATAGAATACAATTCTATATTTTTAGATAAATACACGTACACTTTTTTTTTCCCAAACTCAAGGAAAAGAAATTAAAACAAACTCACAACACAATCCTTTTCCCAACTTAAGGAAAAGTAATTAAAGCAAACACAGGAACACAAATCCTTTTCCAAAGATTTAAGGAAAAGTGATTAAACCAAAGGTTTACACAAAAATCAGAATCGATTGGCTGGGTTCGTATTGCTTTCTACTACATCCGCATGTTTGCGCTAAAACGTTAATTACTTTTTGATCCGACTAAAGTATTATAAATGATGGATAAGAAATCAACAATAAGACAGAATTCATTTCGATAGTTCACCTCACACTCAAACAGGACACACCCTGCGACAACAAACACACAGATCTTGTCTCGCTGCCAGATAGAACAACGACCAAGAAACAGGTGTTCGAACGACGATTCCACTGCCTCAACACAATTACTACTACTACAATTATTCTTACCACTTCATTCTACATACATCAAGAATCCGTTTCAACAAGGTCGTATATACAAACTTGATTCTCATTTCTGTCCACATCTAAACAAACTTTTCCAAACTTAACATACAAACTTTTACATTTTACATTACACATATCATTTACACTATTCCTTTTGAACATTTCACATATTATTGCAAATTTATTCTCTGAATAAATTTTTGTTATTTTATAATTGTATGCATTTGTTTTATCATTTCTCCGTATTTTCTACCTAAACTGTCATATTTTTATTCGTCATTTTAATATCATTTGCGAACCTATGACAAGGCCTCTACAGAGTTGAATTAATACATATATAGGTTGATATAAATCTTTTGACTAAAATCAGGTCTTCAAAATTTATTTTATGTGTGTATGGTACATATATTTTACATTAAAAGTTTATGTATCTACCAGGTGTATGGAGTCAATCTTATTTTCTTATTATAATAGAGATTGTGGGTTTGTATGTCTGTAATCGAAACTATATTACTATTCAAGTCACAATTCCCTTTGTTATTTACATCACATTCTCCATGATTTTATTTTTATTTAAACCTCAATTATTAATAAAATTGTTTTGCATCATTAAGACTATTGACCATATAGACATACTAATAGCATGCAATTGTATTTATATATACAAGAAAATAGTGGTTTACAGTGTGAATAGGAAGGCTAATTTGCATATTGATCTTAAAAATTTGATTTTAATAAATATATGCTTAGTATTATTGATTTCTAATTGTTTGGTTTTATATTAATGAATATGAGCAAAAATCTCAGGGATAGATCTTTAAAGAAATCCATTAACAAGAAGAAATAACGGTAATATTATTCTTTACTTCCTATTTTAACTAAATAGTTAAATTAGGAAAATTTACCAATGAAAGACGGGAGTAACAGAAAATGATGGAAGAGTTAGTTTCAAAGTTGTTCTATTTTTCAATCATACCCCCTCTGTTCCAAATATTTTTATCTGAATTCTTATTCAGTTTCATTAGCCTTTCTAATTTAACATGATATTTTATTATATTAAAACTTAAATACTTTCACCCGGAGGGTGCATATATTTGCTAGTTGTATTAAGGATAGTTACTTGAAGCTATAATTGTTTACAAAGGATTATTAATTGTTTAAAATACTTAAAACCATATGATCACACATTCACTAGTTCTCAGAGGGATGTGGAATATGTTGACTATATCCCCTACTGAATATTTATTTTCATGGGTAAAATTTAATGATATGGAGGACAATAAGGTGCTTTATAAGTGTTTTGAATGCTAACATGATTATTAGAAAGAAAATTAATATTTCATACATTTTTGCCTTGGTAAATAGCTTAAATCTCAATACCTTTTTTTTATAGGTTGACATGCCATTAAAATCTATCAATCTGGGGGGTTATTTTATGCTTAAAAAAAAAGTAGTTGGCAGAGTGGCCTGTTGTTAGTATCAACAAAGGAGTCTATCCCCTTTTTGCTAGCACTAGACCAGGGAGATTCTTTTCCTGGTGTGGAGCACCAAACCTACCTTCAGCTTCCAACTTTACTGCACAGATCTGATTATGTAATCTGTGCTACTCATATGCTGAGTTGGTGGGTACCGGTATCAAACTCGGAACCTTGTTATTCTAAGGTGGGTGTTCTACTGGCTGAATTAAACTAGCCCCTTTTTATGCCTTACGGTTAGGAAATTGTGTATATTTATATTTACTTTTTTTTTTTCTTGCGCACAGTTATGATTTTAAATCTTTCTTGTTAATACAAATAATTATGATTTCATATAATTATTTCTATTCAATAATCATTTGTTTACATGCAGTTATATAGTTTGAAGTTGCTAATAAAACAGTTTTATATATATTTACCAACCCCTCCACACAAGCAGGATGTGACACAAGGTCAATTTTTAAGCGGAGTTTAACAGGTTTGAATTCAGAGTTTTCCTTCTCCTAGACTGGTTGCCTAACCAAGGTTAAAGAGCCCAGTCCTCCCTACTATTTAACCATAGCTGGAGGGAGAGTAGGATTCATACTTTTCCCAAGGGTATTAGCAATAAGTGAAATGCAATTACCACGACCAGGATTTGAACTCCGGGCGACGAGTCCATTTCCCATGACTTTAACCATTACACTACGCACTTCCTAATAAAACAGTTATATGCTATCAAGTATTCCTTTTTAATAAAAATAATTTTCAAACAGATCTATTTTACCCATTGATGGAACTCTTAACAGGTACTACTGTTACATAATTATGGATCCCTAATATCTTTTTAAGGTGGTATAGAAATCCTTATGGCGATCAGTACAGCTGATGGCCTTGAGAGTGAGTGACAATTCTTGACCTCACTCTCACCTTGCGTTCTGGGATGGAACGTGAGAACGGAAGTCAATAGAAGCCCTTCCGGTTTAAGGAGTAAGCAACTCGGTTAGTTGCAGTTAGTCAGTTGCAGAGTTAGAAGCTAGCAAGATGTGACTCTCTGCGCGCATTTGTCTGGTCTGGGGTTCTGGAATAAAGTAACATTAAAGTAAATTGAAGTCTTGTTGTTATTACTAAAAGCTAACAATAGCACAAGGCTTCTGATAAGGAACGCTCCCCAACAGAACCAGACACGGAACCCAGATAAGAAAGACCAGACCAAGATAGAAGACTAGACGATCAGAAGAGGCCGGAAGAATAGACCAGAGTAAGACGTAAGAAGTATACAACATATAGATATTTAGTGCCGTCAAAGAAAAGGCACTATGCAACAGATATATCTATTTGGTACCGTGATGACGCCACTACGTTACACTACAACTCTGGGTTAGAATGGATCTAGTAGTAATGGCAATGAATAGGGTACTGTACATTCTCCACAACTTAGCTTCACCATCAAATGCAGTTTAGTGTCATACCCTGAAACGTTGTCTTTATTAGGGGGGGTACACTCAGTATCACCAACAGAAGACTTTTTACTACATTGTGTACATGTGTGTGAAATATATAAAATGGATACCTTGGTACAGATATAATTTATTCATTTATAAAAAGATATATACAAATTTTTATATGTAAGTCTGGGTTCTCATTTTGGTTGTTTCCTATCAAGGAAACTCTTCACTTGATATCATACACACACACATATATAATAAAGTAAGTCTAATGAGTCAGAATATCTACCTAGGTTTCTGACTTTTTATGATTTTTTTTTTCTTTTGGTAAACTTTGTATTGTGTAAATACAAACTATAAAGCCAGGAGTTTTTTGGGTTTTTTTTAATACTGCCGGAGTTTAGAAGAAATATATATATATATATATATATATAATGCAAGAAATGTTTGCCTTGAAAATCAGCTTTTGAGTCTTCGTCTTGACCTGGGCTTGAAGACCAGCTATTTTACAAAAAGTGATAGAAAGCCATGCAGTGAAAATAAAAAAGTTTATTTCAAGTACAAAATGAACCTGGATTGAATTGTCTCAATGTTCCTGTTCTCACTTTTGTGGCTCCAAAACCGCAGAAAGAAAATCTGTAAAGAAAATAATAGAAACATTTTAGATTTCACTCTAAAAAATACAAATTAGTTTTCAGGGCAACACAATTTTTCCCAGGATATCATTTAAACACTTTCCACTTGTCACTAGAAACTGTCTTGCTTTTAAGGTCAGACTGCAATCCCAGCCTCAGGTGACACTGCGTTTATATTGCTGTGGCTCAATTCTGAATGGTTGGTTATATCAATCAGCATGCGCAACTAATCATATAAATGGACTAGTCTCTGCTCGCAAACCTCTTTTATTTTTTTTCTCTCTCTTCATCTTGACAACACCTCACCTAAATCATGGATCTACGCACAAGACAAGTTCTTAGCCGCTTTGCTCCACAAGGTAAGCACAAACAATTCAGTTTCATCTGTCTAAATATTTAGACTATATATTGGTGTTGTGTGTCTTTAACTCTTAACATCCTGTTCAGAATTTTCTAATTTCAGAGCCCAATTTCTATAACCATTTATCTAAAAATAGCCTTTTCATTTAAAGTTACCTGTTATTTCCCTTAAATCAAAGACTTCTAAATATGTTTAATATTACATTTAAACTAAGGCTATAATTTGGGGTAGATTCGGAAAACGAATGTGACTTCTGGCCAGATGGAATGAGGTGGTATAGGATGTATTAGGAATTAATGGAAGGAAATGTCTATTCTGTCCATGTTTTACACAACAATTAAAGACAGTAACATCAAAGTTTTGGTAATCCTTAACTTGTTCCTCATAAATTCCTACCATAAAATAAACTGAACCCTCATTTTATGTCCGTGTTTTTGCAATAAATGTTTTATTTTTCTTGCACCCGTTATTTTACAATACTAAATATATTTTCTTTATTTGTTAAAGAATAAAGAAAATATATTTAGTATTGTAAAATAACGGGTGCAAGAAAAATAAATCATTTATTGCAAAAACACGGACATAAAATGAGGGTTCAGTTTATTTTATGGTAGGAATTTATGAGGAACAAGTTAAGGATTACCAAAGTTTTTAAAATAGATATTCCATACAAGGTCAAAGCTTATACGTACTCTAAGATCTCCCAACATTAAACTCTTCAGCTCTTCCATTGTACTAAAAGAAGGAAGGTCAGTGAATTTCTGAGACATCCTAAGAAAAACCACTAAAATAGTCAATAACCTTGATCTTTATGACATATCCTGAAGATAAATATATAATTCCTGTACGAAGCCACAATTCACATAGCGCTAATACCATTGGGAAAGGTTAAATCCAACTATTTCCCTCCAGCTATGGGTAAATAGTAGGGAAGACTGGGCTCTTTAATCTTGGTTAGGCAACTTCTGAATTCAAATCTGGTCACTACTAGAATAAGCTCTGGCTTATTTATTTCAATTTTTAAAAAAATATATACATATATATATACTTACTCTTTTTCATCATCATTCACAACTTTGATCTTATTAATATAGATATCATTTTTGACAAGTCCAAGTATTCCCCATGTCCAAGGTTTGTACCATTTTGCATCTTGTTCCCATTTGAAGATTACCTTTGAGATTTTTGTGATATGGGATTTACTTTTCAAAACAAATCTCAATTTTGCATCTGGATCTAACACTGTGTTGCTGAAAAAGGAAAAAAAAAAAAAAAAAAAAGAATTGAAGAAATTTTCCTTATTATATTCTTGTATCTACAAATGTTAAAAGTAATGCAGATAAACCTTTATTAATCCAACTACCACCTGTAATCCACTTCTTTTATTAATCTGGTTTCTTCATTAATCCTAATACAAATTATTTTTTAACAGATCTATTTGACCCATAGATGATACCCTAACAGGTACTACCACTCTGTCAGATTGGATCTGGGAGGAATAGTAATAAAAGGGTACTGTACATCTTTTCTTTTATGCTAATGTTTGCTACGGGTAGTTTTTGGTAAGATCCTATTTCCCTTTCAGACAGGGTGAAGGGGAGACAACTCCAGTGGATTAACAGGTTCTTCAGACCATATGACCTTTGGGCACCCCTTTTGCGATATCGTTTCATAAGGACATTTTTTTTCATTTACAGTCAAAATCCGGTTGTTTGTTAGGGGTTAGTTTTATAATTAAAGAAAAACTAAAATCATCTGTTAACAAAAACCGGATGTTGACGGTGTAAATTAAAAAAAATGTCTTTATGAAACAAGATCGTAAAAGGGGTGCCTAAAGGTCATATGGTCCAGTACTTCAACCAGAACTGAAGCCTTTTCATCAGATATAGTTTAATGTAATACCCAGGACACCTTATTTTTGGGGTGGGGGGACTCAGCCCCATGCAGGGGATACAGTTAGCATATTCTAACCCCCCCAATGAGGGCGTTTTTTGTTTTTGTTCTTTTTGGGGTTTTTTTTTTCCTCTTGTCCCACTGTCCTATAAATAAAGTTTTAGGTTATATAATGAATCTTGTATTTCATTCCAATACAAATATATTTTCCCCAACAAGTTCACTTAGAATCAACTTTGATATTAAAAAAAGAATGAAAACTTTTCAAGAAATTTTCCTTTATATACTTGTCTACAAATGTTAAAAGTAATACAGATAGACCTTTACTAATCCGATTACCTGTAATCTAGTTTCTTCATTCTTTGATATTAAACAGTTTTACTTACCCATCAGTGAGTTCAGTGAAGTCAGTTTTTGCTCCTACACCAATAATTTGGAGAAACAACTGTCCTCGTTGCCTTTTTGTGTCGATGGAAAATCTGCCAATATTAACCTGGATGTCATACATAAATTCTGCAGAAGAGAAAAAGACACGGTCACTTTTTTTTTAAATTTTTTTTTTTACTATCAACTCATTCATAATGTTGCCATATTGTTTCCTCGGTATTTAAACCCTTACAGCTTGAATTTTTTTTTTTTTAAATGATTTGGGTATCGATTTCTCAACTGCAAAATTACAACAGTGTTCAACCATAAATGTCTCCCTTGTGAAGAAGAATCGGAATTATCTCTCTGAACCCTTGCTGCATACTGTGCTAATAAAGCAGATGGTCATCTATCATCCAGGTGTCTGAAATCACAGCTTCAAACATCCTGGTTCTTCACGCCATGATTCAGACCAACTGCCACCCATATGCCATAACACATCTTTATTATTGTCACACTGCATTCTACACATGCCTGCTTATAGTTGGCACTGTTGTGGTCATATGACCAAAGTTTGAGCCTGATCTCTCCATTTTGCTTGCTGTTTTTACAGTGTAAACATGGCCGCTGCACTACTAGTATGCACCAAACAAGTGACCTGATTTTCTTTGATCTGAAGGAGTGTCAGGGGCTTAATTTCATTGGGGCTTTAGCACAATATGGGGACAATGCACTGCTGCATAGAAATGTATGAGTGAATTGAGAAGTTTAAAAGTGGTCGGACAAGTGTGATGCACGAATAAAGATGTGAAAGAAGTGGTGCATAAATGGTTGCAAGACCAAGAGAAAACCTTCTTCTTGGAGGGAATACGCAAGCTTGTGGACTGCTGGATCAAGTGCACTGAAAAAGGAGGCTATATAGAAAAATGACGTACTTGTCTGTCCTCTAATTTTGTGTTAATACATATAAAAAAAATAGTGCGGATAATTTTTTACTCTCCCTCGTTCAAAGGTTTGGGAATTTTTTTTTTTTTTTTTTTTTTTCAAAGTTTTATTTAACTCTTTCCCCCAAAATTAAGAATCTTAAGAGATTATGTGCCTAGTGTGTTGGGTGGGGTGAATATGTTGAACAACTGTCGGGGTGAGGCTGGATTAAGCTTAATAGGGTTTGGATGTTTATGAGTAAATAGTAAAAAAGCAAATGGAATCTGCAACTTGAGTTCAAATCCTGGACAAGGCTGATTGATGTGTGGTGGCCTTTGTTCAGTTGATGAAGGAAAGATCCATTCTTTTATGAATTGTAGCCCACTCCCCCACTGGGTGGGGTGGACTCGAAATATCCGCCTGTTTGCCTTGGTGTCTAAAACTCAACTTTTTTTAAAAAACTCTCTTAATTCCCATGTGACTGTCATAAGGACAATCATTTGTTTTACATAGTTAAGGATTTGAAGTTTAACCCACCACCTGTCAATCACTCCAATCAAATATTCATTACTTCTAGCAATTGAAAGATATTTCATAAAACTACCATTTACACTAAAACCTGTGCTAACATTAATCATTCTATGTTTTTCTAATCAGTGTGTGTGTGTGGGGGGGGGGTCACAGTCAAGTCTGACGCAAGGTTCCAATTGACAGTCTAAACACTTCCAACTGTATCACGCTCCAATATCCAAAATTATTTCTTTGTCCCGCTCGTCTCGACAACAAAATACTACTGCAGTCGTTCTCCCTGGTCTGTGAGAATAAGTCCTTTAAATACATCTCAATTTCACCACATCCGGGCTCCTCACTCATAATTGTCCGTGCAGCACGTGCGACAACCTACATCCGGGCCACTATGCTATTTCTTATTTCACTGATCGTCCACAGCTCTCACATTCTGAAGGAAGCGGGTTCGACTCTAGGTCAGTCCTACATGCTAGGCAAAGCCTAGCCCGCTTCCTTTGAGAATACGGCAAGTCTTCATGCCCGCCACTCTCTGTGTCACACAGTGTTGCACGAGGTAAGTCTCCTCTCTCACTACAGTTTTTAATTGGCCTAAAAATGTTTCTGACTTCAACATAATTGCAAATGATAGAAGAACAAGGTTTTTTCTTGACTCCTTTTGTTGAATTTCTATGTCAATTTCATATTTTGTTATCTATAGAATATTGTCAAAATATATCTTATGATAATGGAGATTGTGTGTGTCTGTCTGTAACCGAAACTATATTACTATACAAGTCACAATTACCTTTGTTATTTACATCACATTTTCCATGATTTTATTTTTATTTAAACCTCAATTATTAATAAAATTGTTTTACATTATTAAGACTGTTGACCATATCTACATACTAACAACATGCAATTGTATAGTAATTTTGGGTTTTTTGTTGTTTTTTCAAGCAATACGTAATTAAAAACAACCTTAATCCCCAAACCATAACCCAATTTCGCAAAAAGTTAATTCATAGACTGTAGTTAAACTGTCATGGGGACCACCAAAAAACTTTCCGTTTGAATTTTCCGACCAATTTCCAAGTTTAGCCGAAATTTTCTCTTTTTGCATGTGCAAAAGTGTACTTTAGCATTTAGTGTCTGAGAGAGAGGTTTAAATGACATACCACAGAAAGGTTCTTTGTCTGATGTGTCCAAATACATTTTAACCCTTTTTCGTCCAAAAGGTTTATATTGATCTGCATGGAGTCCCATTTGGGCTGTAGATATTGCTGAACATAAGCCATTCTGTGGAGACAAAAAAAAAACATTTAGTAAAAACGTGTGTGTGTGTGTGTATATATATATATATATATATATATATATATAATATATATATAATCATCTGGAGAAAGGTAGACAAACACAGAATGTTGTAGAAAATGGATGTTTATTGTAACATATCAGTCTGTTAGACCTTCTTGATGACTTTAGGATAGAGTTATTGCTTCAATGGTGAACATTATATTTCTAGGGAATTAGGAGGTTGTGAATAAGGGGGGGTCAGCGGATACATATAACCCTAACACCTGTGGCACTACTATCAGAATCTATGTTGATACAAGTGCCACTAGGTCGAAAACCGGGAATTGATCATCCTGGTTTGGGTCTCCGGTGATTAATGACCTGAAACACCTGTTGACCTCAGGTTTATCACTGCGGCCTAGTATTCACCCAAAGTTGTGATAATAATAATAATAATAATAATATTATTATTATTATCATAATAATAATAATAATTATCATAATAACAATTCAAAAAAAAAAAATTCTCTGGGACTTTGAAATTAAAACGGATCACCTTATCCCAGCAAGAAGGCCAGACCTAGTGTTGATTAACAAAAAAGAAAGAACTTGTCAACTGGTGGATTTTGCAGTGCCAGCAGATCACAGGGTGAAGTTAAAGGAAAATGAAAAAAAATTGACAAATATCTGGACCTTGCCAGAGAACTGAAAAAGTTATGGAATATGAAAGTGAAAGTTATACCAATTGTAGTTGGTGCACTTGGAACAATCCCAAAAGGATTAGAAAAGGGCTTGGAAAGTTTGGATATCAGAGGAAGGATTGATACCATTCAGAACACTGCACTGCTGCAATCTGCCAGAATACTCAGAAGAGTCCTGGAGACCTGAGGAGACTTGCTGTCACTCAGACTCCAGTGAAAGACCATCAGCTAACATTGATGTGAAAACTCAAAAGGAGTAAATAATAATAATAATAATAATTGTTGTTGTTGTTGTTATAATTATAATTGTTGTTGTTGTTATAATTGTTAACATACTGTGGTATATCAAAAGGTACTACTAGTAATATTAATATCTAGAGGATTTTTTTCATGGTAATCATTATTGACAATATTCAAAATTTATTTTTACTCAGGATGAAAACAAAATAGTTTATAACTGCTTGGCCTGAGAAAATTGATGTCTACAAAAATCTGAGAGATCCTTCTGCCAGATTGTGTACTTACACTATAGATAATAATGAAACTAATAATGATTTCAACTTACCTTGTAATCTTCATAACTTTCACAATCAGCACTTTTGAATTTGCATTTGCTGTTTACAGATTCACTAAAATAATGCACCGACCTCATGTGGTCACAAGCGGCAAATCTTGTCAAACCTGAAATTACCGAATAAAAAACTATAAAAGACTAAATTAATTGACTCCTATTAGTGACCTTTGAATATCTTTGACATAAAATCAGGACTTCTCAAAACTTTTTTATTTTTATTTACACCCCAAAATTAATTGAATATTGCAGACATTTCAAGATGAGATTGGTTGAATTCCAAAAACTTTTTCAGTTTGAAGATGTCTGAGTTATCAAATAACAACATTGATATCCGAAAGAAAGGTTAACATAAGTTTATTACCCTTTTAGTATAAAATCTATAAATAAGATAGATTCCAATGTGCAGCTCTTTAACAACAGTAATTAAATTCTCTGTACCAAGACTAGCTATTACTTTATCACTCCCTTGTGTAGTCTGTATTATTGTAGAGGAAATAAAAGTTAAAAATTTCTACAAACTACAGAAATCAAACATATATGGATGACAAGTTAAAGAGAGAAGCCAAAAAAAAAAAAACAGAAATAGAATTGAGAGAGAGGGTGAAGACAAAGAAAAAGAATTGAAAAGAGAAAGGGAGAGATAATTAAAAAATGAGAAAGAATAGGTGAGAGAGAGAGAGAGAGAGAGAGGTCAATAGTGAGAAAGAGAGGGTGTGTGTGAGAAGCAAAAACAGAAAGAAAAGGATTGGATCAGATCAGGATTTTTGCTATGAGGAAGAATTAAAATTCCAGGTATTGTATTTTAATTTTACTTTTAAAAAAGAAAGATTGATAATAAAATCTATATTTCTACTTATATCATATAATTTTTTTTCTCAAGACATCTTATAACCCATCATAAGGAGGTGCATGGTTAGTCGTAGGAAATGGACTCGTTGACTTGATTTCAAATCCTGGACAAATTTTTTTGCATTTCATATAGTGCTAATACTCTTGGGGAAGGTATGTATCCAACTACTCTCCCTCCAGCTATGGGTAAATAGTAGGGCAGACTGAGCTCTTTAACCTTGGGTAGGTAACCAGTCTAGTAGAAGGAAAACTCTGAATTCAAACCTCTTAAACTTCACTTAAGAAATATACCTTGTGTCGCATCCTGCTTATGTGGAGGGGTTGGTAAATACATCTAACCTATTATAAGAAGGGATATTTTAAAATTCAGTATTTTATAAAATAATCTAAAATGTTTTTTTATCATGATTATATGCATCATAAAGGTCCAGATCATTCTGACACATGTGTTGTTCATATATGACCCCTTCAAAACATCACGAGTGGCCATCAAACTCAATCAGGCATTCTACTAGGTGTATGAAACCTGGCAACTAGTTTACATTATTCAGTGATTTTTGTTAGGGTCGGTTTAGCTCAGTCGGTAGAGCATCCACCAAGGAGCCACAACGTTCTGGGTACGATACCGGCCCTCGTCAACATGGCGCATGAGTAGCACAGCTTGGAGCACTGAGGTAAAGTAGGGAACTGATGGCAGGTGTGGTGCTACACCTCAGATGGAAAAACAATCTCCCTGGTTTAGCACTAGTGAAAAGATAGACTCCCTTGCTGCCTGGCTGATACCAACAATAGGTCACTCTGGCGACTTATAAAGATATTTATGAATGCAAATTTTTATTCACTCTTCCCCCACGGATTTGAGAAGTTTGAGAAGCCCTGTCATAAATGAAAACATTTATTTTACAAGATTTTCCTAAAGGCCTCCATCAGTGGCCATTAAATGCAATATCAAATAACATCTAATAAAATTTATACTGTAGTTAATTCTAAATAAACAAATGGAATTTGTCTTAATTTTTGAGATGATGCTTGATAATTTGTATTATTGGGATTTATCGGACTATTTTCCTCATCTTGATTGTTATCTACACCACATGTTAACCTATGTGCCCTCCAGCCTTCTTTGGGTGTTTCTTGTCAAACTCGGGAATCTTCAATCTACCCTCGTGGATTAAATAAAGAGTTTGATTCCAAGTTCTGTGAAGGATCCCAGTTCAACAAGAAACACCTGAAGGCAGGTGGGTACATTGGACAAAACGTGCATATAACAAAGGTGAGGACAATACTCCAATAAATCTAAACAATGCAAACAAATAGAAGTACTCTATAATAAGAATTTTAACATTTGTCTCCCTTAATGGATTATAACAATCAGGGCGAGAGTGAACAAAGACCTCACATTATTATTCAGTTAAATTGGGTATTGCTTTATTCTTTAAAAAATTGTGCTATTTTTAACAAAGTTATTTTTATCACACTTTACATTTAATCTAATGAAAAAGTTTATGTTGATCAACCGATGATATTAAAATTACAGTATCACCCATAAATACAAAGAATAAAAATACTCTTGAATACTCACTTCTTATCACACTTACCAATTTCTTCATAAAAACTTATTTTTTTCTAAACAAAAGATACCAAGATTTTATAATATTTAGTGAAATTGGTTTAGCTCAGTTGGAAGAGCGCCCACCTTGGAATAGCAAGGTTCCTGGTTCAATACCTGTCCCTGCTAACTCAGCACATGAGTAGCACAGATTGAGTAATCTGATCGGAGCATTAAAGTGGGAAGCTGACAGTAGGTGCATCACTCCACCTCATCAAAAACAATCTTCCTTATCTAGCGCTAGTGAAAAGGGGATAGACTCCCTTGCTGTCTGACTGATACCAACAATATGCCACTCACCAACTTTACATATTCATATTTTTGGTTTGAGAGGTTTAATGTTGTAGAGTTTGGTAATTAATAACACCTAATTATATCCATTTTGATTGTATAATGTTCAACTAGAAATAATAAAATCCTGGTTTCTTAGGTTAAGAAGAAAATTAATTTTTTCTTTAAAAAAACAAAATTACGGTTTACTTATTCATGGGTGATATTCTGGCACATGGTCATTTTATTTAGAGTGATTAGGGAACTACAGGGTTTATACATGTAATGGTATTTTATACAAAACCACCACCACTTGGACAATAATGCATGCAAAAAGATTTTTTAGTTGTTAAATAAACCACCACCACTTTTACTACTAATACTACTAACAATAATAAGTACAATAAATAGTAGCAATAAAATAAAAAGTATTATCAATTTTTACATATGTAGGGGATTATCTTCCCTTTGCCTGGAAGAGTTATCTTCCCGCTGCATTGCCGTTTGTTCCCAGTTGGGGACCTTTGGTATTTAAGCGCCTTATTTGAACTGGTCTTCCTCTTTTAGCTGGATCTTCTCAACAAACTGATATGGGCTAGAGTCTATCTATCCCCTTCTCGGTGGGGCTTTTGCCCCCCCCCCCTACATTACTGTAAGTCCTTTATACAGCATGGACTATCCTTTAGTTCCATGTCTGTAACATTCATATTTTATGTACATTTGGGTATCTCGTTTATACCTAAATATTGTATCAAGTATTTACCATTCATGAATGTGTCCTTATATCTTATTGTATCTTTTATCTCTACTCTTGTATATGTATTTACATGTTCTATTTTTCTGTACTTTAATTAAATGTTTTGTCTCACAACGTGTCGGAATTGTATGTTCATTAATTAACTTTGAAATTTACACATACATCACCACCACCACCACCACCATCACCACCAATAATCAAAATAAAACATTACGATTAAGTCACAGTGAAAGCACCAGTTCCACTAGATGACCAAAGCTACAATGAGCTTGTTCAATACTTAATTAGGTGACCACTTAAACAACAGCAGGTACTGTAAGCAACCTGAGTCTTTTGTTTATCAAAATGACTTGATTCGGCATTAAATGGCCCAAATAGGGTTAATATGCCATAAAACAAAACAAACAACCAAAATAAAAAGTATTATTGTTACACTAATCTCATATTATAATGGAGATTGTGAGTTTTTCTGTCTGTAACCGAAACTATATTACTATACAAATCACAATTCCCTTTGTTATTTACATCACATTCTCCATGATTTTATTTTTTATTTAAAACCCAATTATTAATAAAATTGTTTTACATCATTAAGACTGTTGACCATATCTACATACAAATGATATGCAGTTGTATTTATATATACAACAAAATAGTGGTTTAAAGTGTGAATGGTAAGGAAAATTTGCATTTTGATATTAAAAATTTGATTTTAATAAATATATGCTTAGTATTATTGATTTCTAATTGTTTGGTTTTATCTTATTGAATATGAGCAAAAATCTCAGGAATAAATCTTAAAAGAAATCCCTTAACAAGAAGAAATAACTGTAATATTATTCTTTACTTTCTATCTTAACTAAATAGTTAAATTAGAAAAATTTAACAAAGACAGACGGGAGTAATGTAAAATGATGGAAGAGTTAGTTTCAAAGTTGTTCTATTTTTCAATCATACCCCCTCTGTTCAAAATCTTTTTATCTGCATTCTTATTCAGTTTCATCAGCCTTTCTAATTTAATATATTTTATTATATTAAAACTTAAATACTAGCACCCGGAGGGTGCATATATTTGCTAGTAATAATAATGATATTAAAAATATATCAATAGTTAGGAATCGCAAGGCTCCAGATTTCATTACAGGTCCCCACCGACTCAGCACATGAATACCACAGATTGGGTTATCTGATCTGTGCAGTAAAGTGGAGAGCTGATGGTAGGTGTGGCGCTCCACCTCAGCAAAAAAGGGATAGATTTCCTCGCAGTCTGGTTGATATTGACAATAGGCCACTATGCCAACTTAAACTTTAAAAAGTTGTAATAATTAAAGAAAAAAAGTATTATTTGTTGTTTTGTAGAAAGTCAATACACCAGGAAACCAAAATTTTAAACGTCAAAGCCTGGTTTATATTTCACATGTATTTAGCCAATCCCTCTGTGACGAGCAGGATGTATCACAGGGTTAATTTTAAGTGAAGTACAGCTGGTTTGAATTCAAAGTTTATCTTCTCAAAGATTGGTTGCCTTACTAAGGTTAAAAGTCTGCCTTACTATTTACCCATAGCTGAAGCAAAAAGAGATGGATTTATGCCTTTCCCAAGGGCATTACTCAAATTGAAATGCAAACAGCTTTGTAGAAGATTTGATCTTGACTCAGCAAGTTCATTTTCAATGAGGATGATTGTTAAAGTACCTGCAATTCCATCATCATCATCATCATCCTGACATGCTGACAGCATGGATTCTCTTGATTCTTTCTATCATGATGGGATACAGCATGGTGGATGTGAAGAAAGGCAGATGAATTCAAAAGTACCCCTCTGCAGAAGTGCAGTTGTTGTTTTCTACTGTCTCAGCCAATAAGGTGGATGAATTAATTAAATGAGATCAGTCTGCCCCCCCCTCCCTGCTGGATTGAATGAAACCTCATGTGGTGTAATGGTTAGTATGTGAGTTTAGTAAGCCATGCTTAGTTAGCTTGGTTCTCACTGAGTGCCCCAAGTTGTTCCAAATATGGCTCAGCTTAGTAAATAGTTAAACCATTCTCCCATAACTATCCCGGTTGTTACACCTAGCAAAATACATCTTATTATAATGGAGATTCGGTGTCTCATATTATTACTAGCCTTGTACTAAGCTAAGCTTAGTAAATGACTACAAGGGTGCCTCATGTAGTGTAATGGTTAATGAGTTATATTAGCATGCTATTTTTAGTGAATTTGATGGAGGCACGTTGTCTAATGGTTAGAATTCGACCCGAGTTCAATTCCTGGACGAGGCTGTTTGAATCTCACATTGCGCTAATACCCTTGGGAAAGGTATGATTCCAATACTCCCTCCAGTTATGGGTAAATAGCAGGGCAGGCTGGGCTCTTTAACCATGGCTAGGTAACCAGTCTAGGAGAAGGAAAACTCTGAATTCAAACCTGTTAAACTCCGCTTAAGAAATTGACCTTGTGTCACATCCTGCTCGTGCGGAGGGGTTGGTAAATATATATTTTTAGCGAATTTGATTCTCATTAAGTGTCCCTGGCATTGGGCCATACCATTGAATAAAAGATCCAGTTTGAAATTCTAAGAAAGTTATTTTTACAATAAGCATCTAAGCCGAGTTATATTTGGAACAACTTGGGGCACTCAGTGCGAATCAAATAATATAACTCCTTAACCATTACACCATATGAGGCATCCTTGTAGTTATTTCAGCTGTTATACTCCTTCTTCAGATACTTATTAAAAAGGAGTATATATATTTACCAACTCCTCTGCACGAGCAGGATACGACACAAGGTCAATTTATTAAGCAGAGTTCAACAGGATTGAATTCAGAGTTTTCCTTCTCCTAGACTGGTTACCTAGCCATGGTTAAAGAACCCAGTCTGCCCTGCTATTTACCCATAGCTGGAGGGAGAGTAGGATTCATACCTTTCCCAAGGGTATTAGCACTAAGTGAAATCCAATTACCATGTCCAGGATTTGAACTCAGGGCGACGAGTCCATTTCCCATGACTTTAACCATTACACCACACGCTTCCTAAAAAGGAGTATAACAGCTGAAATAACTACAAGGGTGCCTCATATGGTGTAATGGTTAAGGAGTTATATTATTTGATTCTCACTGAGTGCCCCAAGTTGTTCCAAATATAACTCAGCTTAATAAATAGCTTAGATGAACCACTCTCCCATAACTATGCATTAAAGTAATATGATTTTATCTGATTTAAAATTGCAATAATTTTTAGTTTTTAAATTCATATTTTTACATTATAAGAATAAATATTTATTTAATAACAAGTTTAGTAGGTTGATTTAAACATTAATGTAAAAATCTCAGTTTAAAGTTTAGTCCCCACCTTTTTAAACAGAACAAATATTGATGTATAATTATTTCACTGATAATCTAAAAGAAAATTATATTTCATATACAACAGAGTAATTAAATGGCTAGATAAAAATAACTAAAATGAGGAAAACCGTTATCTCCAAAGATTCTTACCTTCTTCAATTCCACTGATTTTAATAAATGTGAAAGGGTCTTTGTCACAACCGGGTTGATGTCTGCCACTGTTTGGATAATAATCAACATGACCTGATGGCTGCATCATACCCAAGCCTAAAAGTACAATAGAATCAAGAATATACACTGGAATGAGCATTGTACCCATTAGAAATAAAGCAATTATTTAGACTAGTAAAAATATGCGACCTGTGGGGATTAAAATAAATTTAAATTTAAAAAATAAAAAATAACAATCTCCCATGAGCCTTCAGACTGGAAGAACTCTTCAAGCATGTGCAGGAAAAAGGACCCGCTTTCAACCACCAAGATAATCTCTCAGCCATTTGGACCAAGGCCTTAACTAGGACCAGACTCTATTACTGGACAAGAAGAAATTTGCTCTCCACATGGTAGCTATGACAGTACATAAAGCATGAATCCTAAAACCACCTTTGGTCTTTGTCTCTTCCTTTTCAGCATGACTACCAAATATGATGGAGTTAAAAGGAAACCCTGTGAACACGCACCAAAAATACCCAGCCACCTTTAAAGCAAAACATTAAAATACTTGTCACCCCACAGACCTTCATGTGCAAGTATTCAAGTTTTAATAAATAAACATATTTAATTAGAAATACTAACAAAACACATATAAAAAGATTACTCTTATTTTATTCTATTTTAATTGATATCTATCTAAAATTATACATATGATTGCTTTTGATAAATTTGAGAACAAAACGATAATATTAGAAATCAATAACACCAAGTAATTATTTATTAAACACAGATTTGTTAAAACCAGTATGCAGATTATCCACATCATATACTATTTCTTATTCATATATAATACACATTGTAGGATTTTAAATATATAAATAACATGGGATGTTTTGAAGTAAATCTAACTCAGCTAGACTTTAATTGAGATTAAATAAAATGCTAATTAAGATTAAAAATAATGATTATTTAATAATAATTGAGAATATAGCATAAATAACAAAGAGAATTGTGATGTCGTTTCAGTTACAGACAAACACATAATCTCCATTATAATATGCAGATCGGCATTCCTTCCTGGGATCTAGATTCCTGGAAATCCTATGGTTATTATTCTAAAGAGTATAAACATTTTAGTATTTTCTTAAAAAATAAATAAATCGACACCTCCTTTTGATCATTTTCACAACATTGTTTTTTTTTTTAAACTCCATTTTTTTTATTTTACCCAATTTAAAAAAAAAAACAAATCTTCTATTTAACCCATAGATGGGACCCAAACAGGTACTACCACTCCAGGTCAGAGTGGATCTGGGAGCAATGGTGATGAAGGGGAGCTCCACATTCCCCAGACCTCCAGAACTAGAATTTCACCATCAGATAGTTTAACATCATTCCCAGAACATGAAGACCCTCAGCCACCATTTTCTAGCACATATATGATATAAAGGGTTGGGGCTTGCCAGTGAGTAAGGCATAGAAAACGAATCTAACCAGGCATTTAAAAACCTTTGAAGATGGCCATAATACAAATGAAGGTAATATATAAAGGCAGATCCGCCTAAGTCAAAGTCTCTTTCTTTTAGACTCTACAATCGACAGAGCTAACACACAAGTTAGGAGTGAGGGGCTTGGCATCACCAGCCACAGGTATTATTACATGTGCCCTTCTACACCCTATGGCTTTCAATTAATAATGTCTTCTTTCATGTATCAAATATACGTCTTCTTTTTCTCTCTTTCTTTCTCTCAATTTATTTTTCTGTCTCTTTCTTTCTTCTTTATTCTTTCTTTCTTTCTTTCCATTTATTTTTCTGTATATTTTCTTTCTTTTTTTCTTTCTTTCTTTCGTTCCATTTACTTTTTTGTCTCTTCTTTCTTCTTTCTTTCTTTCCATTTATTTTTCTGTATATTTCTTTTTTTCTTTTTCTTTCTTTTTTTCTTTCTTCGTTCCATTTACTTTTTGTCTATTTCTTTCTTTTCTTTTCTTCTTTCTTTCTTTCCATTTATTTTTCTGTATATTTCTTTTTTTCTTTCTTTCGTTCCATTTACTTTTTTGTCTATTTCTTTCTTTCTTTCTTTCCTTCCATTTATTTTTGTTGTGTCTTTTCTATGTACACTTGTTACGCAATGTTTTTTCCACACAGTAATTGACCACATTTATTCTCCATTTAGTTACCTCACGACTATCTACAAAGACTCTTTTCCTTAGGGCATTCATCTATTTTTTTGTATTGTTTCTGTTAGAATTTGCTTGGATAATAAAGTCTATTTGTTATAACCCTTTGTCGGGATTTGTTCAATATTCATATTTATACCATGTTTGAGGAAAATATATAGACACCAACTATTATTCATTTCAACAATGCCTTACCGAATCGAAGAATGTTTCGGGCATCTGTGTGGATATTATCAACAAAAAGTGCATCAGTTGGGTCGAGTTGGATCAAAGGTGATGTATATTCAAAATAAGGCCCAGCGGGATCAAGACCTGAACAAAAAACAAAAATCAACAAAATTACATATAAAACTTCATTTTCAAAGATATGTCGCTTTTCAAAAATATTGAAATACTAAAATATTAAAAGCTATATAAAATATTATAATATTCACATTTTCTGTAAAAATTGCTGTATCATTCATACTGTATGGTACTGTGGCGTTACTTTCGTATTTTGCCTGGGGAGTTGTCTGCCCACTTGGTTCACTGGTTCCCGCTAGGGGCCTTTGATTATTTAAACGGCTGGTTTGAATGTCTCTTCCTCTCTTTTCCGGTTGCTTGACCCATGAGGCTCCACTATGGGTTAGACTCTGGTCTACCCCTTCTTGTTGGGGCTTTGGCCCCCTTACATTACTGTAAGTGATTTATACAGCATGGACTATTCTTAGTCTCATGTCTGTACTTTTATGTTTTTCCCTTTTACTTTTGTATGTATGTTTATGTACACCTATGTATTATGTATCTTGTTATATCCATGTGCTGTACCAAATTAAATGTTTTGTCTATCAACCCTTGTTGGAGTTGTATGTTCATATTATAACCATGAACCCTACCGTACCATTAATTCCAGGTTGTATCGATTGTTTACGTTTATGATTTACTGAAACATAACGATTATGTAAGCTAACATTTAGAAAGAAAAAAAACTAGACTAAGCTACCGGTAGTTTCATAATTTACAGAAATTTACTGATTACAATGGGCCAACATAAAAAAGTAGCCTAGGCCTAAGTTGGATAATTATATCTAAATAATGGCCATTGCGATTTAAGTCCTTTTTGACTGGAACCAATTAACAACGTATGTTGAGGTACTGTGCTTCCCCTGAAAATAAGACCTACCCTCAAAATAAGACCTACCATGATTTTTCAGGATGATTTTGATATAAGCCTTTACCTTAAAATTAACCCTAGCTGAGAGCAGCAGACAGACGAAAGAAATACACATTCTTCACAATCACATTATGCAATACAAACACTCAACATCCCTCGAAAATAAGCCCTAGTGTTATATTTCAGAGTGGAAATTAGTATAAGCCCTGTCTTATTTTCAGGGTAAGATGGTATTACTGTATTTACCTGTGATCCGACCAAGATTTTTTGTAGCACTTCCTGCATAACCAGCTGTGTGAGAACCAAGACTATGGCCAATTAGATGCACATCTTCTGGTTTTAATCCATTTTTCTGAAGAATAAAACAAAATAAATATAAAAATGGTCATAAAAGGGTTAATTATGGGCCGGGTTAGCTCAGTCGGTAGAGCGTTCGGCTAGAAACCACAAGGTTCCTAGTTTGATACCAGTCCTCGCCAACTCAGTGTTATGAGTAGCACAGGGATCTGTGCGGTAAAGTAAGGAGCTGATGGTAGGTGTGGCGATCCACCTCAGGTGCAAAAACAATCTCCTTGTCTAGCGCTAGTGAAAAGGGTATAGACTCCCTCGCTGATTGGCTGATACCGACATTAGGCCGCCCCGACGACTTTACTTACTTATGATGTTAATTAATATCTGGGAATTAAACAATGGAAGACAAATTTTCTTCCTTGATAATATCGATTATTTCTTAATTACTGATGTTGTAAAACGTTTTCTTTTTTTTTGGATTTTACGGCATGTCAACCCTTGTTGGGTTAATATTATGCCAAAGACATTTTGTTCTATTAATTCTTGATTGGTATTAAAAATTCTTTTTTTAACTCCTTTTTTAAACACATTTTTGTTAACTCATTTTCTTCTATTTAACCTATGGATAGGACCCTAACAGGTACTACCAGTCTGGGTCAGGGTGGATCTGGGAGTAATTGTGATTAAGGAGTCAGGGTGGATCTGGAGTAATTGTGATTAAGGGGTATTCCACATTCCCTAGAGCTTCAAAATTGGAACTTCACCATTAGATGCAGTTTAACATCATACCAAGGTTACTTATGTTGTAAAAGTAGAAAAATGCAATTTTTCTCCTTCAGACTTTGATTTTCTGCCCTGGACATCACTATGTAACACAAATTTTCTTCCTGGGTAGTAGGTATTTACCAATCCATTCGACACGGGTAGGATATGACACAAGGTTGCAAGTATGGGCATCCAGTGAGGATCGAAGTGGGAAAACTTTGTTTACTTGTCCTTAGAAACTGCCAAATGGTTTGGTGCAGGATGTGGAAGTCAATTTTAAAGCTGGATTAAATTCAGAATTTTCTTTTCCTAGATTGGTTTACTTATCAAGGCCAGAGAACCCAGTCTAACCTACTATTTTGGAAAGAAGAGATGGATTCATGCCTTTCCCATTTTTTTGTACACTTGTTTTTCTCTTCCTCAAATTGATGATATCAATCTTAGATTAGAAAAAAAAAAAGAAAAAACTTTTTGAAGCAAAATAGAAAAAGTTAATGTTTGTTTAAATGTTTTTTTGGGTTTGTTGTTTAATTATTATTTAATTTTATATGCATTGCATAAAACATCTCACAACACAATGTTTTTTTAATTGTTGCCAGCAGGCTTAATTCTAAACATTCCAAACTTTAAAAAGATTTTTAATAGCGGAAATTAATGTTTATAAAATAAGCACTGAAACTTCATGCTTCCATGTTCCTGTAGTCCGCCAACACTATACCTGATGCACTCTCCAATACACATGCACACACATATATGCATATTACTACTATGAACTGTTCATGTTCCTGACACAACATTATTCTGTGTACCTGACATGAGACTTTGATGAGTTGTGGTGCACCTGAGCATTGTACACAATAAATTATATTATTATTATTAAAAAGAAAATAAATAAACATATTTAGTTTCAGATTCTAAAAAAAGACAGTAATATTGTGTTAATGTTTTAGGTCTGTATAAGCATTAAGTGAAATGCAAACAGCTGCTTCCAGGATTTGAACTCGAGTCACCAATTCTATTTCCAGTGACAATAACTGTTACACTAAACATGCCTCCAAAAATTGTTTGATGAGGTTGGTTGGCTGGTTGGTTGATTTTACGGCAGATCAAAAAAATTAAGTCATTTTGTTTTGAAGACTTTTTTGTTTTTATTCATTATTAATGATTACTCAATTTGTTCTAAACATACTTTTTTTCTATTTCACCCATAGATCGTACCCTAACAGGTATTACCCTCTGGGTCAGAGTGGACTTGGGAGCAATAGTAATGAAGGGGTGCTCCACATTTCCCAGACCTCCAGAACTGGAACATCACCATCAGATAAAGTTTAATGTCATACCCAGGACATGAAGACCCTCAGTCACCGCCTTCTAGCATATATATGATTAAAAGGATTGGAGCTTGCCATAAGGGCAATACAGTGGGGCAAAATTGTTTGATGAAGAACTACCAAATTTGGTATGCATACTTATTGAACTTGTTCAGCGTCTTCAGCTTCTTGACTGGAAGATATAAAATAAATCATGTGACCCCAGGGGCCGTCCCACCAGGCAGAACCATGTTTATTGCCCGGTGCCTGAGGTGCCCTCAAAAGGGGAATGCTGAAAGGATCACATACTTTTTGCACTGGCACTGCACAATCTTCCTTTTGTGTGTGGCTCCCACATTAAAAAGTTCTTGTGTCAATCCAGCTTTGTGAGAGAGCCAAGAAAATATTCATTGAACTCACAGGAAGGGTTTTAAGGCAAAACAGTCTTTTTGTATTTGATTCTGTACTCTCAATTGAAAGAAGAGCAAATGGAATTGGTAGACCAAAGCTCAGGTACAAAGACAACATCAAGAAAAACCTGGAGAAACTTGAAAATCCCTATAACGCTGTTGGTAAGTGCGTGGTGCGATGTTAAAGTCATGGGAAATGGACTTGTTGCCCCGAGTTCAAATCCTGGTCGTGGTAATTGCATTTCACTAGCGCTATACCCTTGGAAAGGTATGAATCCTACTCTCCCCCCAGCTATGGATAAATATAGGGCAGGCTGGGCTCTTTTAACCTTGTTAGGCAACCGGTCTAGGAGAAGGAAAACCTGAATTCAAACCTGTTGAACTCTGCTTAAGAAATTGACCTTGTGTCACATCCTGCTCGTGCGGAGGGTTAGTAAATATATATACGCAGTTTGTAAAGACGTAAAGGCATCGAGTTAACGGATAAAACAGATTCACATGGTGTCATCATTGGACACGATGGACAGCTAGCAGTAGTAGTCTTTTTTGTTCCTGGGGGGAAGGTGGGCTTTCATTAAGCAGGGTTTCTGAGACTGAACAAAAATCTGCAATTTTTTATGTGACATAATCTAAAAGGATGCAGTGATTTTCTTGCTTAAAAAAAACCAGAACTCATTGACTTACCTTCAAAAATTTTATCATGTACGCCATTTCAGCTCCGACTAAACGGGTTTTGCAGTTGCTATGAAACGTACGGAGGTCGAGCTCACTACCGGCCACATGGTGTCATCATTGGACACTGGCAGCTAGCAGTAGTAGTCTTTTTGTCTTGGGAAAGGTGGGCTTTCATTAAGAGGGGTTCTGAGACGAACAAAAATCTGCAATTTTTTATGCGATATAATCTAAAAGTGTTGCATACTCATGGTTGGGTACATACACAAGTGTTCTTTTGTTGCATACTCATACATATATACCCATGTTGGGTACATACACAAGTAATACTCTACATATATACCCATGTTGTACATACACAAGTGTTCTTTTGTTGCATACTCATACATATTAGATACTCATACATATATACCCATGTTGACATACACAAAGTGTTCTTTTACTGAGAGAGGGGGAAGGGATAGACACAGTAATAGAGAGATGCAATAACTTCTTTGGCATTCGTGATCTCTAGTCGGCTTCTATTTTCTCTTTCTTGCTGGTTGGTCGTCCTTGATTCATTTCTTCTCCTAGGTCAGTCTGTTGCCAAGACATTCATCAACAAAACCATATATTTATTTAAACTTTTATTTACTTAACTAAACATATTCTCTAGCTAAAACACAGCGCGTGTGTGCAGTGAGCCCCAGCTAAAGCAGATATATCTTATCTGCTAGGTCCAAGCTGAACTGAGAGCAACCAGGTCCCACGTGACTTCCGTATTTCGCGGGCTTTCTGTAATATTCCATGGAAAGTCCCGATATGAAAAGGGGCCATCCCTTCAAGAAATACAGGGGGTTGACAATAATCTATCATAGATTATTGTAACAAAAGAGCAGTGATTTTCTGCCTTTAGAAAAACAGAACTCATTGACTTACCTTCAAAAATTTTATCATGTACGCTATTTCAGCTCCGACTTAAACGGGTGTTTGCAGTGCTTGAATGTACGGAGTCGAGCTCCACTACCCCAACACAATAAAACGTTTAAAGTCCGTCATATTTAGTAATTCATTTTTCATTTCTGCAATAAATAAATAAAATTGTGAATGAAATAAAAAAAAACAAAACAATAATCATTTAATTAAATAATAACAGTATAAACCTGGGGATTAGAATAAAAATAAAATAACAATTTCCCAGAAGCCCTCAGACAGGAAGAACCCCACTTCCGGCCGCCAAGAATAACTCCCGGCATTCAAAAGGTAAACCTTACTGGGAACACGTTATTGACTGGGTGTTTTAACACACATAATAGCAGCAGCAGCCTAAAAGGTTTACCTTTTGAAATGGCCGGAGTTATTCTTGCGCCGGAAAGTGCGCGTGTCTGAGGGCTTCTGGGAAATGTTTATTTTATTTTTATTCTAATCCCCAGAGGTTTTATAACTTTTATTATTTAAATTAAAATGATTATTGTTTTGTTTGTTTTTTTTATTTCATCCAATTTGATTTATTTATTGCAGAGAATGAAAAATGAATTACTAAATATGACGACTTTAACGTCTATTGTGGATTGGGGTAGTGGAAGCTCGACCTCCGTACATTCAAGCAACTGCAAACACCCGTTTAAAGTCGGGAGCTGAAATAGCGTACATGATAAAATTTTTGAAGGTAAGTCAATGAGTTTCTGTTTTCTAATGGCAGAAAATCACTGCATCCTTTTGTTACATAATCTATGCATAGATTATTGTCAACCCCTGTTTTCTGAGGGATGGCCCCTTTCATATCACAGGCGGATTTCCATGGAAATATTACAAGAACCGCGAAATACGTGAAGTCACGTGGGACCTGGTTGGCTCTCAGTTTCAGTTGGACATCAGGCAGATAGATTTATCTGCTTTAGCTGGGGCTCACTGCACACACGCGCTGTGTTTAGCTAGAGAAATATGTTTAGTTAAGTAAATAAAAGTTTAAATAAATAATATGGTTTTTGTGGTTGATGAATGTCTTGGCAACAAGACTGACCTAGAAGAAGAAATGAACAAGGACGACCAACAGCAAGAACAGAGAAATAGAAGCGACTAGAGATCACGAATCGCAAAGAGTTATGCATCTCTCTATCTACCTGTGTCTATCCCTCCCCTTCTCCAAGTAAAGAACACTTGTGTATGTACCGCAACATGGGTATATATGTATGAGTATGCAACAAAAGAACACTTTGTATGTACCCAACATGGGTATATATGTATGAGTATGCAACAAAAAGAACACTTGTGTATTGTACCCAACATGGGTAATATTAATGAGTATGCAGAACACTTGTGTAGTACCCCAACATGGGTAATATGTGTATGAGTATGCAACACTTTTAGATTATATCGCATAAAAATTGCAGATTTTGTTCAGTCCCAGAAAACCCCTCTTAATGAAAGCCCACCTTTCCCAGGAACAAAAATACTACTGCTAGCTGTCCATTGTGTCAATGATGACACCATGTGAATCTGTTTTATCCATTTAATGTCTTTGTTGTGGATTGGGGTAGTGGAGCTCGACCTCCGTACGTTCAAGCAACTGCAAACACCCGTTTAGTCGGAGCTGAAATGGCGTACATGATAAAATTTTTGAGGTAAGTCAATGAGTTCTGGTTTTTTAAGGGCAGAAAATCACTGCATCCTTTAGATATGTCACATAAAAAATTGCAGATTTGTTCAGTCTCAGAAACCCCTCTTAATGAAAGCCCACCTTTCCCAAGGAACAAAAAGACTACTACTGCTAGCTGTCCATTGTGTCCAATGATGACACATGTGAATCTGTTTTATCCCATTTAACGTCTTTGTTGTGATTGGGGTAGTGGAGCTCGGACCTCCGTACGTTCAAGCAACTGCAAACACCCATTTAGTCGGAGCTGAAATGGCGTACATGATAAATTTTGAAGGTAAGTCATGAGTTCTGGTTTTTTTTAAGGGCAGAAATCACTGCATCCTTTTAGATTATGTCACATAAAATTGCAGATTTTTGTTCAGTCTCAGAAAACCCTGCTTAATGAAAGCCCACCTTTCCCCAAGGAACAAAAAGACTACTACTGCTAGCTGTCCATCGTGTCCCAATGATGACACCATGTGAATCTGTTTTATCCGTTTAACTCGATGCCTGATTACGTCTTTACCAACTGCGTATATATATTTACCAACCCCTCCGCATGAGCAGATGTGACACAAGGTCAATTTCTTGCGGAGTTCAACAGGTTTGAATTCAGAGTTTTCCTCTCCTAGACCGGTTGCCTAACCAAGGTTAAAGAGCCCAGCCTGCCTACTATTTATCCATAGCTGGAGGGAGAGTAGGATTCATACCTTTCCCAAGGGTATTAGCGCTAAGTGAATGCAATTACCACGACCAGGATTTGAACTCGGGGCAACAAGTCCATTTCCCATGACTTTAACCATCGCACCACGCGCTTACCAACAGCGTATAGGGATTTTCAAGTTCTCCAGGTTTTTTCTTGATGTTGTCTTTGTACCTGAGCTTTGGTCTACCAATTCCATTTGGCTCTTCTTTCAATTGAGAGTACAGAATCAAATACAAAAAGACTGTTTTGCCTTAAAACCCTTCTGTGAGTTCAATGAATATTTTCTTGGCCTCTCACAAAGCTGGATTGACACAAGAACTTTTTAATGTGGTGAGCCACACACAAAAGGAAGATTGTGCAGTGGCCAGTGCAAAAAAGTATGTGATCCTTTCAGCATTCCCCTTTTGAGGCACCTCAGGCACCGGCAATAAACATGGTTTCTGCCTGGTGGGACGGCCCCTGGGGTCACATGATTTTTTTATATCTTACCAGTCAAGAAGCTGAAGAAGCTGAACAAGTTCAATAAGTATGCATACCAAATTTGGTAGTTCTTCATCAAACAATTTTGCCCCAACTGTATTGCCCTTATGGCAAGCTCCAATCCTTTTAATCATATATATGCTAGAAGGCGGTGACTGAGGGTCTTCATGTCCTGGGTATGACATTAAACTTTATCTGATGGTGATGTTCCAGTCTGGAGGTCTGGGAAATGTGGAGCACCCCTTCATTACTATTGCTCCCAAGTCCACTCTGACCCAGAGGGGTAATACCTGTTAGGGTACGATCTATGGGTTAAAATAGAAAAAAAGTATGTTTAGAACAAATTGAGTAATCATTAATAATGAATAAAAACAAAAAAGTCTTCAACAAAATGACTTAATTTTTTGATCTGCCGTAAAATCAACCAACCAACCAACCAACCTCATCAAACAATTTTTGGAGGCATGTTTAGTGTAACAGTTATTGTCACTGGAAATAGAATTGGTGACTCGAGTTCAAATCCTGGAAGCAGCTGTTTGCATTTCACTTAATGCTTATACAGACCTAAACATTAACACAATATTGCTGTCTTTTTTTAGAATCTGAAACTAAATATGTTTATTTTCTTTATTTTCTTTTTAATAATAATAATGTAATTTATTGTGTACAATGCTCAGGTGCACCACAACTCATCAAAGTCTCATGTCAGGTACACAGAATAATGTTGTGTCAGGAACATGAACTGTTCACAGTATTAATATGCATATATGTGTGTGCATGTGTATGTGGAGAGTGGCATCAGGTATAGTGTTGGCGGACTACAGGAAGCATGGAAGCATGAAGTTTCAGTGCTTATTTTATAAACATTAATTTCCGCTATTAAAAATCTTTTTAAAGTTTGGAATGTTTAGAATTAAGCCTGCTGGCAACAATTAAAAAATCATTGTGTTGTGAGATGTTTTATGCAATGCATACTAAAATTAAATAATAATTAAACAACAAACCCAAAAACATTTAAACAAACATTAACTTTTTCTATTTTGCTTCAAAAGTTTTTTCTTTTTTTTTTCTAATCTAAGATTGATATCATCAATTTGAGGAAGAGAAAAACAGTGTACAAAAATAATGGAAAGGCATGAATCCATCTCTTCTCCCAAAATAGTAGGTTAGACTGGGTTCTCTGGCCTTGATAAGTAAACCAATCTAGGAAAAGAAAATTCTGAATTTAATCCAGCTTTAAAATTGACTTCCACATCCTGCACCAAACCATTTGGCAGTTTCTAAGGGACAAGTAAACAAAGTTTTCCCACTTCGATCCTCACTGGATGCCCCATACTTGCAACCTTGTGTCATATCCTACCCGTGTCGAATGGATTGGGTAAATACCTACTACCCAGGAAGAAAATTTGTGTTACATAGTGATGTCCAGGGCAGAAAATCAAAGTCTGAAGGAGAAAAATTGCCATTTTCTCTACTTTTACAACATAAGTAACCTTGGTATGATGTTAAACTGCATCTAATGGTGAAGTTCCAATTTTGAAGCTCTAGGGAATGTGGAATACCCCTTAATCACAATTACTCCCAGATCCACCCTGACTCCTTAATCACAATTACTCCCAGATCCACCCTGACCCAGACTGGTAGTACCTGTTAGGGTCCTATCCATAGGTTAAATAGAAGAAAATGAGTTAACAAAAATGTGTTTAAAAAAGGAGTTAAAAAAAGAATTTTTAATACCAATCAAGAATTAATAGAACAAAATGTCTTTGCATAATATAACCCAACAAGGGTTGACATGCCGTAAAATCAAAAAAAAGAAAACGTTTTACAACATCAGTAATTAAGAAATAATCGATATTATCAAGGAAGAAAATTTGTCTTCCATTGTTTAATTCCCAGATATTAATTAACATCTAAGTAATCGTAAAGTCGTCGGGGCGGCCTAATGTCGGTATCAGCTAATCAGCGAGGGAGTCTATACCCTTTTCACTAGCGCTAGACCAAGGAGATTGTTTTTGCACCTGAGGTGGATCGCCACACCTACCATCAGCTCCTTACTTTACCGCACAGATCCTGTGCTACTCATAACACTGAGTTGGCGAGGACTGGTATCAAACTAGGAACCTTGTGGTTTCTAGCCGAACGCTCTACCGACTGAGCTAACCCGGCCCATAATTAACCTTTTTGACCATTTTATATTTTTTTGTTTTATTCTTCAGAAAAATGGATTAAAACCAGAAGATGTGCATCTAATTGGCCATAGTCTTGGTTCTCACACAGCTGGTTATGCAGGAAGTGCTACAAAAAATCTTGGTCGGATCACAGGTAAATACAGTAATACCATCTTACCCTGAAAATAAGACAGGGCTTATACTAATTTCCACTCTGAAATATAACACTAGGGCTTATTTTCGAGGGATGTTGAGTGTTTGTATTGCATAATGTGATTGTGAAGAATGTGTATTTCTTTCGTCTGTCTGCTGCTCTCAGCTAGGGTTAATTTTAAGGTAAAGGCTTATATCAAAATCATCCTGAAAAATCATGGTAGGTCTTATTTTGAGGGTAGGTCTTATTTTCAGGGGAAGCACAGTACCTCAACATACGTTGTTAATTGGTTCCAGTCAAAAAAGGACTTAAATCGCAATGGCCATTATTTAGATATAATTATCCAACTTAGGCCTAGGCTACTTTTTTTATGTTGGCCCATTGTAATCAGTAAATTTCTGTAAATTATGAAACTACCGGTAGCTTAGTCTAGTTTTTTTTTCTTTCTAAATGTTAGCTTACATAATCGTTATGTTTCAGTAAATCATAAACGTAAACAATCGATACAACCTGGAATTAATGGTACGGTAGGGTTCATGGTTATAATATGAACATACAACTCCAACAAGGGTTGATAGACAAAACATTTAATTTGGTACAGCACATGGATATAACAAGATACATAATACATAGGTGTACAAAACATACATACAAAAGTAAAAGGGAAAAACATAAAAGTACAGACATGAGACTAAGAATAGTCCATGCTGTATAAATCACTTACAGTAATGTAAGGGGGCCAAAAGCCCCAACAAGAAGGGGTAGACCAGAGTCTAACCCATAGTGGAGCCTCATGGGTCAAGCAACCGGAAAAGAGAGGAAGAGACATTCAAACCAGCCGTTTAAATAATCAAAGGCCCTAGCGGGAACCAGTGAACCAAGTGGGCAGACAACTCCCCAGGCAAAATACGAAAGTAACGCCACAGTACCATACAGTATGAATGATACAGCAATTTTTACAGAAAATGTGAATATTATAAATTTTATATAGCTTTTTAATATTTTAGTATTTCAATATTTTTGAAAAGCGACATATCTTTGAAAATGAGTTTTATATGTAATTTTGTTGATTTTGTTTTTTGTTCAGTCTTGATCCGCTGGGCCTTATTTTGAATATACATCACCTTTGATCCAACTCGACCCAACTGATGCACTTTTTGTTGATAATATCCACACAGATGCCCGAAACATTCTTCGATTCGGTAAGGCATTGTTGAAATGAATAATAGTTGGTGTCTATATATTTTCCTCAAACATGGTATAAATATGAATATTGAACAAATCCCGACAAAGGGTTATAACAAATAGACTTTATTATCCAAGCAAAATTCTAACAGAAACAATACAAAAAAATAGATGAATGCCCTAAGGAAAAGAGTCTTTGTAGATAGTCGTGAGTAACTAAATGGAGAATAAATGTGTCAATTACTGTGTGGAAAAAACATTGCGTAACAAGTGTACATAGAAAAGACACAACAAAAATAAATGGAAGGAAAGAAAGAAAGAAAGAAATAGACAAAAAGTAAATGGAACGAAAGAAAGAAAAAAAGAAATATACAGAAAAATAAATGGAAAGAAAGAAAGAAAGAAAAGAAAAGAAAGAAATAGACAAAAAAGTAAATGGAACGAAAGAAGAAAAAGAAAGAAAAAAAGAAAAAAGAAATATACAGAAAAATAAATGGAAAGAAAGAAAGAAAGAAAGAGACAAAAAAGTAAATGGAACGAAAGAAAGAAAAGAAAAAGAAAGAAATATACAGAAAATAAATGGAAAGAAGAAAGAAAGAATAAAAGAAAGAAAGAAAGAGACAGAAAAATAAATTGAGAGAAAGAAAGAGAGAAAAGAAGACGTATATTTGATACATGAAAGAAGACATTATTAATTGAAAGCCATAGGGTGTAGAAGGGCACATGTAATAATACCTGTGGCTGGTGATGCCAAGCCCTCACTCCTAACTTGTGTGTTAGCTCTGTCGATTGTAGAGTCTAAAAGAAAGAGACTTTGACTTAGGCGGATCTGCCTTTATATATTACCTTCATTTGTATTATGGCCATCTTCAAAGGTTTTTAAATGCCTGGTTAGATTCGTTTTCTATGCCTTACTCACTGGCAAGCCCCAACCCTTTATATCATATATGTGCTAGAAAATGGTGGCTGAGGGTCTTCATGTTCTGGGAATGATGTTAAACTATCTGATGGTGAAATTCTAGTTCTGGAGGTCTGGGGAATGTGGAGCTCCCCTTCATCACCATTGCTCCCAGATCCACTCTGACCTGGAGTGGTAGTACCTGTTTGGGTCCCATCTATGGGTTAAATAGAAGATTTGTTTTTTTTTTAAATTGGGTAAAATAAAAAAAATGGAGTTTAAAAAAAAAACAATGTTGTGAAAATGATCAAAAGGAGGTGTCGATTTATTTATTTTTTAAGAAAATACTAAAATGTTTATACTCTTTAGAATAATAACCATAGGATTTCCAGGAATCTAGATCCCAGGAAGGAATGCCGATCTGCATATTATAATGGAGATTATGTGTTTGTCTGTAACTGAAACGACATCACAATTCTCTTTGTTATTTATGCTATATTCTCAATTATTATTAAATAATCATTATTTTTAATCTTAATTAGCATTTTATTTAATCTCAATTAAAGTCTAGCTGAGTTAGATTTACTTCAAAACATCCCATGTTATTATATATTTAAAATCCTACAATGTGTATTATATATGAATAAGAAATAGTATATGATGTGGATAATCTGCATACTGGTTTTAACAAATCTGTGTTTAATAAATAATTACTTGGTGTTATTGATTTCTAATATTATCGTTTTGTTCTCAAATTTATCAAAAGCAATCATATGTATAATTTTAGATAGATATCAATTAAAATAGAATAAAAATAAGAGTAATCTTTTTATATGTGTTTTGTTAGTATTTCTAATTAAATATGTTTTATTTATTAAAACTTGAATACTTGCACATGAAGGTCTGTGGGGTGACAAGTATTTTAATGTTTTGCTTTAAAGGTGGCTGGGTATTTTTGGTGCGTGTTCACAGGGTTTTCCTTTTAACTCCATCATATTTGGTAGTCATGCTGAAAAGGAAGAGACAAAGACCAAAGGTGGTTTTAGGATTCATGCTTTATGTACTGTCATAGCTACCATGTGGAGAGCAAATTTCTTCTTGTCCAGTAATAGAGTCTGGTCCTAGTTAAGGCCTTGGTCCAAATGGCTGAGAGATTATCTTGGTGGTTGAAAGCGGGTCCTTTTTTCTGCACATGCTTGAAGAGTTCTTCCAGTCTGAAGGCTCATGGGAGATTGTTATTTTTTTATTTTTTTAAATTTAAATTTTATTTTAATCCCCACAGGTCGCATATTTTTACTAGTCTAAATAATTGCTTTATTTCTAATGGGTACAATGCTCATTCCAGTGTATATTCTTGATTCTATTGTACTTTTAGGCTTGGGTATGATGCAGCCATCAGGTCATGTTGATTATTATCCAAACAGTGGCAGACATCAACCCGGTTGTGACAAAGACCCTTTCACATTTATTAAAATCAGTGGAATTGAAGAAGGTAAGAATCTTTGGAGATAACGGTTTTCCTCATTTTAGTTATTTTTATCTAGCCATTTAATTACTCTGTTGTATATGAAATATAATTTTCTTTTAGATTATCAGTGAAATAATTATACATCAATATTTGTTCTGTTTAAAAGGTGGGGACTAAACTTTAAACTGAGATTTTTACATTAATGTTTAAATCAACCCTACTAAACTTGTTATTAAAATAATATTTATTCTTATAATGTAAAAATATGAATTTAAAAACTAAAAATTATTGCAATTTTAAATCAGATAAAATCATATTACTTTAATGCATAGTTATGGGAGAGTGGTTCATCTAAGCTATTTATTAAGCTGAGTTATATTTGGAACAACTTGGGCACTCAGTGAGAATCAAATAATATAACTCCTTAACCATTACACCATATGAGGCACCCTTGTAGTTATTTCAGCTGTTATACTCCTTTTTAGGAAGCGTGTGGTGTAATGGTTAAAGTCATGGAAATGGACTCGTCGCCCTGAGTTCAAAATCCTGGACATGGTAATTGGATTTCACTTAGTGCTAATACCCTTGGGAAAGGTATGAATCCTACTCTCCCTCCAGCTATGGGTAAATAGCAGGGCAGACTGGGTTCTTAACCATGGCTAGGTAACCAGTCTAGGAGAAGGAAACTCTGAATTCAATCCTGTTGAACTCTGCTTAATAAATTGACCTTGGTGTCGTATCCTGCTCGTGCAGAGGAGTTGGTAAATATATACTCCTTTTTAATAAGTATCTGAAGAAGGAGTATAACAGCTGAAATAACTACAAGGATGCCTCATATGGTGTAATGGTTAAGGAGTTATATTATTTGATTCGCACTGAGTGCCCAAGTTGTTCAAATATAACTCGGCTTAGATGCTTATTGTAAAAATAACTTTCTTAGAATTTCAAACTGGATCTTTTATTCAATGGTATGGCCCAATGCCAGGGACACTTAATGAGAATCAAATTCGCTAAAAATATATATTTACCAACCCCTCCGCACGAGCAGGATGTGACACAAGGTCAATTTCTTAAGCGGAGTTTAACAGGTTTGAATTCAGAGTTTTCCTTCTCCTAGACTGGTTACCTAGCCATGGTTAAAGAGCCCAGCCTGCCCTGCTATTTACCCATAACTGGAGGGAGTATTGGAATCATACCTTTCCCAAGGGTATTAGCGCAATGTGAGATTCAAACAGCCTCGTCCAGGAATTGAACTCGGGTCGAATTCTAACCATTAGACAACGTGCCTCCATCAAATTCACTAAAAATAGCATGCTAATATAACTCATTAACCATTACACTACATGAGGCACCCTTGTAGTCATTTACTAAGCTTAGCTTAGTACAAGGCTAGTAATAATATGAGACACCGAATCTCCATTATAATAAGATGTATTTTGCTAGGTGTAACAACCGGGATAGTTATGGGAGAATGGTTTAACTATTTACTAAGCTGAGCCATATTTGGAACAACTTGGGGCACTCAGTGAGAACCAAGCTAACTAAGCATGGCTTACTAAACTCACATACTAACCATTACACCACATGAGGTTTCATTCAATCCAGCAGGAGGGGGGGGGGCAGACTGATCTCATTTAATTAATTCATCCACCTTATTGGCTGAGACAGTAGAAAACAACAACTGCACTTCTGCAGAGGGGTACTTTTGAATTCATCTGCCTTTCTTCACATCCACCATGCTGTATCCCATCATGATAGAAAGAATCAAGAGAATCCATGCTGTCAGCATGTCAGGATGATGATGATGATGATGGAATTGCAGGTACTTTAACAATCATCCTCATTGAAAATGAACTTGCTGAGTCAAGATCAAATCTTCTACAAAGCTGTTTGCATTTCAATTTGAGGTAATGCCCTTGGGAAAGGCATAAATCCATCTCTTTTTGCTTCAGCTATGGGTAAATAGTAAGGCAGACTTTTAACCTTAGTAAGGCAACCAATCTTTGAGAAGATAAACTTTGAATTCAAACCAGCTGTACTTCACTTAAAAATTAACCCTGTGATACATCCTGCTCGTCACAGAGGGATTGGCTAAATACATGTGAAATATAAACCAGGCTTTGACGTTTAAAATTTTGGTTTCCTGGTGTATTGACTTTCTACAAAACAACAAATAATACTTTTTTTCTTTAATTATTACAACTTTTTAAAGTTTAAGTTGGCATAGTGGCCTATTGTCAATATCAACCAGACTGCGAGGAAATCTATCCCTTTTTTGCTGAGGTGGAGCGCCACACCTACCATCAGCTCTCCACTTTACTGCACAGATCAGATAACCAATCTGTGGTATTCATGTGCTGAGTCGGTGGGGACCTGTAATGAAATCTGGAGCCTTGCGATTCCTAACTATTGATATATTTTTAATATCATTATTATACTAGCAAATATATGCACCCTCCGGGTGCTAGTATTTAAGTTTTAATATAATAAAATATATTAAATTAGAAAGGCTGATGAAACTGAATAAGAATGCAGATAAAAAGATTTTGAACAGAGGGGTATGATTGAAAAATAGAACAACTTTGAAACTAACTCTTCCATCATTTTACATTACTCCCGTCTGTCTTTGTTAAATTTTTCTAATTTAACTATTTAGTTAAGATAGAAAGTAAAGAATAATATTACAGTTATTTCTTCTTGTTAAGGGATTTCTTTTAAGATTTATTCCTGAGATTTTTGCTCATATTCAATAAAGATAAAACCAAACAATTAGAAATCAATAATACTAAGCATATATTTATTAAAATCAAATTTTTAATATCAAAATGCAAATTTTCCTTACCATTCACACTTTAAACCACTATTTTGTTGTATATATAAATACAACTGCATATCATTTGTATGTAGATATGGTCAACAGTCTTAATGATGTAAAACAATTTTATTAATAATTGGGTTTTAAATAAAAAATAAAATCATGGAGAATGTGATGTAAATAACAAAGGGAATTGTGATTTGTATAGTAATATAGTTTCGGTTACAGACAGAAAAACTCACAATCTCCATTATAATATGAGATTAGTGTAACAATAATACTTTTTATTTTGGTTGTTTGTTTTGTTTTATGGCATATTAACCCTATTTGGGCCATTTAATGCCGAATCAAGTCATTTTGATAAACAAAAGACTCAGGTTGCTTACAGTACCTGCTGTTGTTTAAGTGGTCACCTAATTAAGTATTGAACAAGCTCATTGTAGCTTTGGTCATCTAGTGGAACTGGTGCTTTCACTGTGACTTAATCGTAATGTTTTATTTTGATTATTGGTGTGATGGGGTGGTGGTGATGTATGTGTAAATTTCAAAGTTAATTAATGAACATACAATTCCGACACGTTGTGAGACAAAACATTTAATTAAAGTACAGAAAAATAGAACATGTAAATACATATACAAGAGTAGAGATAAAAGATACAATAAGATATAAGGACACATTCATGAATGGTAAATACTTGATACAATATTTAGGTATAAACGAGATACCCAAATGTACATAAAATATGAATGTTACAGACATGGAACTAAAGGATAGTCCATGCTGTATAAAGGACTTACAGTAATGTAGGGGGGGGGGGGGGCAAAAGCCCACACGAGAAGGGGATAGATAGACTCTAGCCCATATCAGTTTGTTGAGAAGATCCAGCTAAAAGAGGAAGACCAGTTCAAATAAGGCGCTTAAATACCAAAGGTCCCCAACTGGGAACAAACGGCAATGCAGCGGGAAGATAACTCTTCCAGGCAAAGGGAAGATAATCCCCTACATATGTAAAAATTGATAATACTTTTTATTTTATTGCTACTTTTTATTGTACTTATCATTATTGTTAGTAGTATTAGTAGTAAAAGTGGTGGTGGTTTATTTAACAACTAAAAAATCTTTTTGCATGCATTATTGTCCAAGTGGTGGTGGGGGTGATGGTGGTGGTTTTGTATAAAATACCATTACATGTATAAACCCTGTAGTTCCCTAATCACTCTAAATAAAATGACCATGTGCCAGAATATCACCCATGAATAAGTAAACCGTAATTTTGTTTTTTTAAAGAAAAAGTTAATTTTCTTCTTAACCTAAGATACCAGGATTTTATTATTTCTAGTTGAACATTATACAATCAAAATGGATATAATTAGGTGTTATTAATTACCAAACTCTACAACATTAAACCTCTCAAACCAAAAATATGAATATGTAAAGTAAAGTTGGTGAGTGGCATATTGTTGGTATCAGTCAGACAGCAAGGGAGTCTATCCCCTTTTCACTAGCGCTAGATAAGGAAGATTGTTTTTGATGAGGTGGAGTGATGCACCTACTGTCAGCTTCCCACTTTAATGCTCCGATCAGATTACTCAATCTGTGCTACTCATGTGCTGAGTTAGCAGGGACAGGTATTGAACCAGGAACCTTGCTATTCCAAGGTGGGCGCTCTTCCAACTGAGCTAAACCAATTTCACTAAATATTATAAAATCTTGGTATCTTTTGTTTAGAAAAAAATAAGTTTTTATGAAGAAATTGGTAAGTGTGATAAGAAGTGAGTATTCAAGAGTATTTTTATTCTTTGTATTTATGGGTGATACTGTAATTTTAATATCATCGGTTGATCAACATAAACTTTCTTTGTATTTATGGGTGATACTGTAATTTTAATATCATCGATTGATCAACATAAACTTTTTCATTAGATTAAATGTAAAGTGTGATAAAAATAACTTTGTTAAAAATAGCACAATTTTTTAAACAATAAAGCAATACCCAATTTAACTGAATAATAATGTGAGGTCTTTGTTCACTCTCGCCCTGATTGTTATAATTCATTAAGGGAGACAAATGTTAAAATTCTTATTATAGAGTACTTCTATTTGTTTGCATTGTTTAGATTTATTGGAGTATTGTCCTCACCTTTGTTATATGCACGTTTTGTCCAATGTACCCACCTGCCTTCAGGTGTTTCTTGTTGAACTGGGATCCTTCACAGAACTTGGAATCAAACTCTTTATTTAATCCACGAGGGTAGATTGAAGATTCCCGAGTTTGACAAGAAACACCCAAAGAAGGCTGGAGGGCACATAGGTTAACATGTGGTGTAGATAACAATCAAGATGAGGAAAATAGTCCGATAAATCCCAATAATACAAATTATCAAGCATCATCTCAAAAATTAAGACAAATTCCATTTGTTTATTTAGAATTAACTACAGTATAAATTTTATTGGATGTTATTTGATATTGCGTTTAATGGCCACTGAAGGAGGCCTTTAGGAAAATCCTGTAAAATAAATGTTTTCGTTTATGACAGGGCTTCTCAAACTTCTCAAATCCGTGGGGGAAGAGTGAATAAAAATTTGCATTCATAAATATCTTTATAAGTCGCCAGAGTGACCTATTGTTGGTATCAGCCAGGCAGCAAGGAAGTCTATCTCCTTTTCACTAGTGCTAAACCAGGGAGATTGTTTTTCCATCTGAGGTGTAGCACCACACCTGCCATCAGTTCCCTACTTTACCTCAGTGCTCCAAGCTGTGCTACTCATGCGCCATGTTGACGAGGGCCGGTATCGTACCCAGAACGTTGTGGCTCCTTGGTGGATGCTCTACCGACTGAGCTAAACCGACCCTAACAAAAATCACTGAATAATGTAAACTAGTTGCCAGGTTTCATACACCTAGTAGAATGCCTGATTGAGTTTGATGGCCACTCGTGATGTTTTGAAGGGGTCATATATGAACAACACATGTGTCAGAATGATCTGGACCTTTATGATGCATATAATCATGATAAAAAAACATTTTAGATTATTTTATAAAATACTGAATTTTAAAATATCCCTTCTTATAATAGGTTAGATGTATTTACCAACCCCTCCACATAAGCAGGATGCGACACAAGGTATATTTCTTAAGTGAAGTTTAAGAGGTTTGAATTCAGAGTTTTCCTTCTACTAGACTGGTTACCTACCCAAGGTTAAAGAGCTCAGTCTGCCCTACTATTTACCCATAGCTGGAGGGAGAGTAGTTGGATACATACCTTCCCAAGAGTATTAGCACTATATGAAATGCAAAAAAATTTGTCCAGGATTTGAAATCAAGTCAACGAGTCCATTTCCTACGACTAACCATGCACCTCCTTATGATGGGTTATAAGATGTCTTGAGAAAAAAAATTATATGATATAAGTAGAAATATAGATTTTATTATCATCTTTCTTTTTTAAAAGTAAAATTAAAATACAATACCTGGAATTTTAATTCTTCCTCATAGCAAAAATCCTGATCTGATCCAATCCTTTTCTTCTGTTTTTGCTTCTCACACACACCCTCTCTTTCTCACTATTGACCTCTCTCTCTCTCTCTCTCTCTCACCTATTCTTTCTCATTTTTTAATTATCTCTCCCTTTCTCTTTCAATTCTTTTCTTTTGTCTTCACCCTCTCTCTCAATTCTATTTCTGTTTTTTTTTTTTGGCTTCTCTCTTTAACTTGTCATCCATATATGTTTGATTTCTGTAGTTTGTAGAAATTTTTAACTTTTATTTCCTCTACAATAATACAGACTACACAAGGGAGTGATAAAGTAATAGCTAGTCTTGGTACAGAGAATTTAATTACTGTTGTTAAAGAGCTGCACATTGGAATCTATCTTATTTATAGATTTTATACTAAAGGGTAATAAACTTATGTTAACCTTTCTTTCGGATATCAATGTTGTTATTTGATAACTCAGACATCTTCAAACTGAAAAAGTTTTTGGAATTCAACCAATCTCATCTTGAAATGTCTGCAATATTCAATTAATTTTGGGGTGTAAATAAATAAAAAAGTTTTGAGAAGTCCTGATTTTATGTCAAAGATATTCAAAGGTCACTAATAGGAGTCAATTAATTTAGTCTTTTATAGTTTTTTATTCGGTAATTTCAGGTTTGACAAGATTTGCCGCTTGTGACCACATGAGGTCGGTGCATTATTTTAGTGAATCTGTAAACAGCAAATGCAAATTCAAAAGTGCTGATTGTGAAAGTTATGAAGATTACAAGGTAAGTTGAAATCATTATTAGTTTCATTATTATCTATAGTGTAAGTACACAATCTGGCTCAGATTTTTGTAGACATCAATTTTCTCAGGCCAAGCAGTTATAAACTATTTTGTTTTCATCCTGAGTAAAAATAAATTTTGAATATTGTCAATAATGATTACCATGAAAAAAAATCCTCTAGATAATTAATTACTAGTAGTACCTTTTGATATACCACAGTATGTTAACAATTATAAAACAACAAATTATTATAACAACAACACCAATTATTATTATTATTATTATTATACTCCTTTTGAGTTTTCACATCAATGTTAGCTGATGGTCTTTCACTGGAGTCTGAGTGACAGCAAGTCTCCTCAGGTCTCCAGGACTCTTCTGAGTATTCTGGCAGATTGCAGCAGTGCAGTGTTCTGATGTATCAATCCTTCCTATATTCCAAACTTTCCAAGCCCTTTTCTAATCCTTTTGGGATTGTTCCAAGTCACCACTATTGGTATAACTTCACTTTCATATTCCATAACTTTTTCAGTTCTCTGGCAGGAGTTTTTTTTTTTTCATTTATCCTTTAACTTCACCTGATGATTGCACTCGCGAAAATCCAGTTGACAAGTTCTTTCTTTTTTGTTAATCAACACTGGTCTGGCCTTCTTGCTGGATAAGGTGATCCGTTTAATTTCAAAGTCCCAGAGAATTTTTTTTTTTTGAATTGTTATTATGATAATTATTATTATTATGATAATATAATAATAATTATTATCATTTTTATATTAAACTGGGTGAATACAGGCCGCCCAGTGATAAACCTGAGTCAACAGGTGTTAGGTCATTAATCACCGGAGACCCAAACCAGGATGATCAATTCCCGGTTTTTGACCTAGTGCCACTTGTATCAACATAGATTCTGATAGTAGTGCACAGGTGTTAGGTTATATGTATCCGCTGACCCCCCCCTTATTCACAACCTCCTAATTCCTAGAAATATAATGTTATACATTGAAGCAATAACTCTAAATCCTAAAGTCATCAAGAGGTCTAACAGACTGTATTGTTACAAAAACATCCATTTCTACCATTCTGTGTTTGTCATACCTTTCTCCAGATTATATATTATATATTATATATAATATATATATATATATATATTATATAATACACAACAACACGTTTTACTAATATGTTTTTTTTTTGTCTCCACAGAATGGCTTATGTTCAGCAATATTCTACAGCCCAAATGGGACTCCATGCAGATCAATATAAACCTTTGGGACGAAAAGGGTTAAAATGTATTTGGCACATCAGACAAAGAACCTTTCTTGTGGTATGTCATTTAAACCTCTCTCTCACACTAAATGCTAAAGTAAACTCTTTTGCACATGCAAAAAGAGAAAATTTCGGCTAAACTTGGAAATTGGTCGAAATTCAAACGGAAAGTTTTTTGGTGGTCCCCATGACAGTTTAACTACAGTCTATGAATTAACTTTTTGCGAAATTGGGTTATGGTTGGGGATAAGGTTGTTTTTATTTACGTATTGCTTGAAAAAACAACAAAAAACCCAAAATTACTATCAATTGCATGTTGTTAGTATGTGATATGGTCCAAGTCTTAATAATGTAAAAAACAATTTTATTAATAATTGAGGGTTTAAATAAATAAAATCATGGAAAATGTGAATGTAATAACAAAGGTAATTGTGACTTGTATAGTAATATAGTTTCGGTACAGACAGACACACACAATCTCCAATTATCATAGATATATTTGACAATATTTATAGATAACAAAATATGAAATTGACATAGAATTCAACAAAAGGAGTCAAGAAAAACCTTGTTCTTATCATTTGCCAATTAATGTGAAGTCAGAAACATTTTTAGGCCCAATTAAAAACTGTAGTGAGAGAGGAGACTTACCTCGTGCACACTGTGTGCACAGAGAGTGGCGGGCATGAAGACTTGCCGTATTCTCGAAGGAGCGGCTAGGCTTTGCCTAGCATGTAGGACTGACCTAGAGTCGAACCCGCTTCCTTCAGAATGTGAGAGCTGTGGACGATCAGGTGAAATAAGAAATAGCATAGTGCCCGGATGTAGTTGTCGCACGTGCTGCACGGACAATTATGAGTGAGGAGCCCGGATGTGGTGAAATTGAGATGTATTTAAAGGACTTATTCTCAACAGACCAGGGAGAACGACTGCAGTAGTATTTTGTTGTCGAGACGAGCGGGACAAAGAAATAATTTTGGATATTGGAGCGGTGATACAGTTGGAAGTGTTTAGACTGTCAATTGGAACTTGGTCAGACTTGACTGTGACCCCCCTCACACCACACACTGATTAGAAAAACATAGAATGATTATGTTAGCACAGGTTTTTAGTGTAATGGTAGTTTTTATGAAAATCTTCAATTGCTAGAAGTAATGAAATATTTGATTGGAGTGATTGCAGGTGGTGGTTAAACTTCAAATCCTTAACTATGTAAAAACAAATGATTGTCCTTATCGACAGTCACATGGGAATTTAAGAGAGTTTTTTTAAAAAAAGTTGAGTTTTAGACACCAAGGCAAACAGGCGGATATTTCGAGTCCACCCCACCAGTGGGAGTGGGCTACAATTCATAAAGAATGGATCTTTCCTTCATCAACTGAACAAAGGCCACCACACATCATCAGCCTTGTCCAGGATTGAAACTCAGTTGCAGATTCCATTGCTTTTTACTATTTACTCATAAAACATCCAAACCCTATTAAGCTTAATCCAGCCTCACCCCGACAGTTGTTCAACATATTCACCACCCAACACACTAGGCACATAATCTCTTAAGATTCTAAATTTTGGGGAAAGAGTTAAATAAAACTTTGAAAAAAGAAAAAAAAAAAAAGAATTCCCAAACCTTTGAACGAGGGAGAGAAAAAATTATCCGCACTATTTTTTTTTATATGTATTAACACAAAAATTAGAGACAGACAAGTACGGTCATTTTTCTATATAGCCTCCTTTCAGTGCACTTGATCCAGCAGTCCACAAGCTTGCGTATTCCCTCCAAGAAGAAGGTTTTTCTCTTGTCTTGCAACCATTTATGCACCACTTCTTTCACATCTTTATTCGGCATTCACACTTGTCGGTCCACTTTAAACTTCTCAATTCACTCATACACATTCTATGCAGCAGTGCATTGTCCCCATATTGTGCTAAAAGCCCCAATGAAATTAAGCCCCTGACACTCCTTCAGATCAAAGAAATCAGGCTCACTTGTTTGGTGGCATACTAGTAGTGCAGCGGCCATGTTTACACTGTAAAACAGCAAGCAAAATGGAGAGATCAGGCTCAACTTTGGTCATGCATGACAACACCGTGCCAACTATAAGCAGGCATGTGTAGAATGCAGTGTGACAATAATTAAAGATGTGTTATGGCATATGGGTGGCAGTTGGTCTGAATCATGGCGTGAAGAACCAGGATGTTTGAAGCTGTGATTTCAGACACCTGGGATGATAGATGACCATCTGCTTTATTAGCACAGTATGCAGCAAGGGTTCAGAGAGATAAATTCCGATTCTCTTCACAAGGGAGACATTTATGGTTGAACACTGTTGTAAATTTTGCAGTTGAGAAATCGATCACCAAATCATTTAAAAAAAAAAAAAAAAAATTCAAGGCTGTAAGGGTTTAAATACCGAGGAAACAATAATGGCAACATTATGAATGAGTTTGATAGTAAAAAAAAAAATTTAAAAAAAGTGACCGTGTCTTTTTCTCTTCTGAGAATTTATGTATTGACATCCAGGTTAAATATTGGCAGATTTTCCATCGACACAAAAAGGCAACGAGGAAAGTTGTTCTCCAAATTATTGGCTGTAGGAGCAAAACTGACTTCACTGAACTCACTGATGGGTAAAGTAAAACTGTTTAATATCAAAGAATGAAGAAACTAAGATTACAGGTAATCGGATTAGTAAAGTCTATCTGTATTACTTTAACATTTGTAGACAAGTATATAAAGGAAAATTTCTTGAAAAGTTTTTCCATTCTTTTTTTAATATCAAAGTTGATTCTAAGTGAACTTGTTGGGGAAAATATATTTGTATTGGAATGAAATACAAGATTCATTATATAACCTAAAACTTTATTTATAGGACAGTGGGACAAGAGGATTGAAAAAAAAACCCCAAAAAAGAACAAAAACAAAAAACGCCCTCATTGGGGGGTTAGAATATGCTAATGTATCCTGCATGGGCTGAGTCCCCCACCCCAAAAATAAGGTGTCCTGGGTATTGTACATTAAACTATATCTGATGAAAAGGCTTTCAGTTCTGGTTGAAGTACTGGACCATATGACCTTTAGGCACGCCCTTTTACGATCTTGTTCATAAAGACATTTTTCATTTACACGTCAACATCGTTTATGTTAACTAGATGATTTTGTTTTTTCTTTACATTTATAAACTAAACCCCTAACAAACAACCGGATTTTGACGTGTAGATAAAAAAAAAAATGTCCCCTTATGAAACGATATCGCAAAAGGGGTGCCCAAAGGTCATATGGTCTGAAGAAACTGTTTATCCACTGGAGTTGTCTCCCCTTCCCCTGTCTGAAAGGGAAATAGGATCTTACCAAAAAACTACCGCGGTAGCAAACATTAGCATAAAAGAAAAGTGTATCAGTACCTTTTATTACTATTCTCCAGATCCATCTGACAGAGTGTAAGTAACCCTTTAGGGTAATCATCTATGTGGTCAAATAGATTCTGTTTAAAAAATAATTTTTGTATTAGGATTAAGAAGAAACACAGATTATAAAAGAAGTGGATTACGGGGTGTTGGTTAATAAAGTTTATGCTGCATTACTTTTAAGCATTTGTAGATCAGGATGAGCTGATCGATTTTGGGAGGTTTAAGACAATTTGGCAGAACTCATCCAGGGCAAGAAGTATTATTCAGCTTCCAAAATATATAATTCTTTTTTTTTTTTTTTTCCTTTTCAGCAACCAACGTGTTAGATCCAGATGACAAAATTGAGATTGTGTTTGGAAAGTAAATCTATCACAAAAAGTCTCAAGAGGTACTCTTCAAAATGGGAACAAGATGCAAAATGG
>CM042149.1:21598915-21646252 GCA_023376005.1 Doryteuthis pealeii
CTAGAAATAATAAAATCCTGGTATCTTAGGTTAAGAAGAAACAATTAAACTTTTTCTTTAAAAAAACAAAATTACGGTTTACTTATTCATGGGTGTATTCTGGCCACATGCGTCATTCTTATCTTAGAGTGATTAGCGGAACTACAGGGTTTATACATGTAATGGCCTATCTACAAATAACACCACATCACCCCCACCACCACTTGCGAACAATAATGCATGCAAAAGATTTTTTAGTTTGTTAAATAAACCACCACCACTTTTACTACTAATACATACTTAACAATAATGATAAGTACACATTAAAAGTAGCAATAAAAAAAAGATTATCAATTTTTACATATGTAGGGATTATCTTCCCTTTGCCTGGAAGAGTTATTTCTTCCCGCTGCATTGCCGTTTGTTCCCAGTTGGGGACCTTTGGTATTAAGCGCCTATTTGAACTGGTCTTCCTCTTTTAGCTGGATCTTCTCAACAAACTTGATATGGGACTAGAAGTCTATCTATCCCCTATCTCGGTGGGGCTTTTGCCCCCCCCCCCCCTACATTACTGTACAGTCCTTTATACAGCCTGGACTATCCTTTAGTTCCATGTCTGTAACATTCTTATTTTATGTACATTTGGGTATCTCGTTTTACCTAAATATTGTATCAAGTATTACCCATTCATGAATGTTCCTTTATATCTTATTGTTCTTTTATCTCTACTCTCTGTTATATGTATTACATGTGTCTATTTTTCTGTACTTTAATTAAATGTTTTGTTTCACAACGGTCGCGAATTGTATGTTCATTAATTAACTTTGAAATTTACACATAACATCCCACCACCACCATCACACCAATAATCTAATATGAAAAACATTACGATTTAACGTCACAAGGTTAAAAGCGATCCCGGTTCCACTAGATGACCAAAGCTACATGAGCTTGTTCACAGTACTTAATTAGGTGACCACTTAAACAAACAAGCAGGTATGTAAGCAACACCTGAGTCTGTTTGTTTATCAAAATGAAGCTTGATTCGGGCATTAAATGGCCCAAAATAGGCGTTACATATGCCCATAAAACAAAACAAATACAACCAAAAGAAAAAGTATTATTGTTACACTAATCTCATATTATATGAGTATTGTGAGTTTTTCTGTCTGCTAACCGAACTATATACTATACAAACTCACAATTCCCTTTGTTAATTTTACATCACATTCTCCATGATTTTATTTAGTTAAAACCCAATTATTATAAAATTGTTTTACACATTAAGACTGTTGACCATATCTACATCACAAATGATATGCAGTTGTATTTTATATACACCAAAAATAGTGTTTAAAAGTGTGAATGGTAAGGAAAAATTTTGCATTTTGATATTAAAAATTTGATTTTAAATAAATATATGCTTAGTATTATTGATTTCTAATTAGTTGGTTGTATCTTATTGAATATTGAGCAAAATCTCAGGAATAAATCTTAAAGAAATCCCTTAACAAGCAAAGAAATAACTGTAATATTATTCTTTCTTTCTAATCGCTAACTAAATAGTTAAATTAGAAAAACTTTAAACAAAGGACACACAGGGAGCAGTAATTGTAACATGTATGGAAGCAGTAGTTTCTTTTTCAAAGTTGCTTCTATTTTTCAATTCGATACCCCTCTGTTCCAAAATCTTTTTATCTGCCATTCTTATTCAGTTTCATCAGCCTGTTCTAACTTTAATATATTTTTCATATTAAAACTAAATACTAGCCCACCCGGAGGTGCACGTTTATATTTGCTAGTAAATCATAATGATATTAAAAAATATATCCAAATAGTAGGAATCGCAAGGCTCCAAGATATTCATTACAGGTCCCCACCGACTCAGCACATTGAAATCACCACAGTTTTGGGTTATCTGATCTGGCAGAAAGTGGAGAGCTGATGGTAGTGTGCGCTCCACCCTTCAAGCAAAAACAAGGATAGATCTTCCTTCATCGCATGGTTTTTACTGCGTTGATATTGACAATAGGCCACTATGCAAACTTTAAACTTTAAAAGTTGTAATAATTAAAGAAAAAAAAGTATTATGTTGTGTTTGTAGAAAGTCAATACACCAGGAAACCAAAATTTTAAACGTCAAAGCCTGGTTTATATTTCACATGTATTTAGCCAATCCCTCTGTGACGAGCAGGATGTAATCACAGGGTTAATTTTTTAAGTGAAGTACAGCTGGTTTGATTCAAGTTTATCTTCTCAAAGATTGGTTGCCTTACTAAGGTTAAAAGTCTGCCTTACTATTTAACCCATAGCTGAAGCAAAAAGAGAGGGATTTATGCCTTTCCCAAGGGCATTACCTCAAATTGAAATGCAAACAGCTTTGTAAGAAGATTTTGATCTTGACTCAGCAAGCAGTTCATTTTCAATGAGGATGATTGTTAAAGTACCTGCAATTCCATCATCATCATCATCATCCTGACATGCTGACAGCATGGATTCTCTTGATTCTTTCTATCATGATGGGATACAGCATGGTGGATGTGAAGAAAGGCAGATGAATCAAAAGTTACCTTACCCCTCTGCAGAGAAAGTGCAGTGTTGTTTTTCTACTGTCTTCAGCCAATAAGGGAGTGATGAATTAATTAAATGAGATCAGTCTGCCCCCCCCCCCTCCCCTGCTGGATTGAATGAACCTCATGTGGTTAATGGTTAGTATGTGAGTTTAGTAAGCCCATGCTTAGTTAGCTTGGTTCTCACTGAGTGCCCCAAGTTGTTCAAATATGGCCTCAGCTTAGTAAATAGTTAAACCATTCTCCCATAAACTATCCCGGTTGTTACACCTAGCAAAATACATCTTATTATAATGGAGATTCGGTGTCTCATATTATTACTAGCCTTGTACTAAGCTAAGCTTAGTAAATGACTACAAGGGTGCCTCATGTAGTGTAATGGTTAATGAGTTATATTAGCATGCTATTTTTAGTGAATTTGATGGAGGCACGTTGTCTAATGGTTAGAATTCGACCCCGAGTTCAATTCCTGGACGAGGCTGTTTGAATCTCACATTGCGGCTAATACCCTTGGGAAAGTATGATTCCAATACTCCTCTCCAGTTATGGGTAAAAAGCAGGCAGGCTGGGCTCTTTAACCATGGCTAGGTAACCAGTCTAGGGAGAAGGAAAAACTCTGAATTCAAACCTGTTAAACTCCGCTTAAGAAATTGACCTTGTGTCACATCCTGCTCGTGCGGAGGGGTTGGTAAATATTATATTTTAGCGAATTTGATTCTCATTAAGTGTCCCTGGCATTGGGCCATACATTGAATAAAAGATCCAGTTTGAAATTCTAAGAAAGTTATTTTTCAATAAGCATCTAAGCCGAGTTATATTTGGAACAACTGGGGGCACTCAGTGCGAATCAAATAATATAACTCCTTAACCATTACACCATATGAGGCATCCTTGTAGTTATTTTCAGCTGTTATACTCCTTCTTCAGATACTTATTAAAAAAGGAGTATATATATTTTACCAACTCCTCTGCACGAGCAGGATACGACACAAGGTCAATTTATTAAGCAGAGTTCAACAGGATTGAATTCAGAGTTTTCCTTCTCCTAGACTGTTACCTAGCCATGGTTAAAGAACCCAGTCTGCCCTGCTATTTACCCATAGCTGGAGGAGAGTAGGATTCATACCTTTCCAAGGGTATTAGCACTAAGTGAAATCCAATTACCATGTCCAGGATTTGAACTCAGGGCGACGAGTCCATTTCCCATGACTTTAACCATTACACCACACGCTTCCTAAAAAGGAGTATAACAGCTGAAATAACTACAAGGGTGCCTCATATGGTGTAATGGTTAAGGAGTTATATTATTTGATTCTCACTGAGTGCCCCAAGTTGTTCCAAATATAACTCAGCTTAATAAATAGCTTAGATGAACCACTCTCCATAACTATGCATTAAAGTAATATGATTTATCTGATTTAAAATTGCAATAATTTTTAGTTTTAATTCATATTTTTACATTATAGAATAAATATTTATTTAATAACAAGTTTAGTAGGTTGATTTAAACATTAATGTAAAATCTCAGTTTAAAGTTTAGTCCCCACCTTTTTAAACAGAACAAATATTGATGTATAATTATTTCACTGATAATCTAAAAGAAAATTATATTTCATATACAACAGAGTAATTAAATGGCTAGATAAAAATAACTAAAATGAGGAAAACCCGTTATCTCCAAAGATTCTTACCTTCTTCAATTCCACTGATTTTAATAAATGTGAAAGGTCTTTGTCACAACCGGGTTGATGTCTGCCACTGTTTGGATAATAATCAACATGACCTGATGGCTGCATCATACCCAAGCCTAAAAGTACAATAGAATCAAGAATATACACTGGAATGAGCATTGTACCCATTAGAAATAAAGCAATTATTTAGACTAGTAAAAATATGCGACCTGTGGGGATTAAAATAAAATTTAAATTTAAAAAAATAAAAAAATAACAATCTCCCATGAGCCTTCAGACTGGAAGAACTCTTCAAGCATGTGCAGGAAAAAGGACCCGCTTTCAACCACCAAGATAATCTCTCAGCCATTTGGACCAAGGCCTTAACTAGGACCAGACTCTATTACTGGACAAGAAGAAATTTGCTCTCCACATGGTAGCTATGACAGTACATAAAGCATGAATCCTAAAACCACCTTTGGTCTTTGTCTCTTCCTTTTCAGCATGACTACCAAATATGATGGAGTTAAAAGGAAACCCTGTGAACACGCACCAAAAATACCCAGCCACCTTTAAAGCAAAACATTAAAATACTTGTCACCCCACAGACCTTCATGTGCAAGTATTCAAGTTTTAATAAATAAAACATATTTAATTAGAAATACTAACAAAACACATATAAAAAGATTACTCTTATTTTTATTCTATTTTAATTGATATCTATCTAAAATTATACATATGATTGCTTTTGATAAATTTGAGAACAAAACGATAATATTAGAAATCAATAACACCAAGTAATTATTTATTAAACACAGATTTGTTAAAACCAGTATGCAGATTATCCACATCATATACTATTTCTTATTCATATATAATACACATTGTAGGATTTTAAATATATAAATAACATGGGATGTTTTGAAGTAAATCTAACTCAGCTAGACTTTAATTGAGATTAAATAAAATGCTAATTAAGATTAAAAATAATGATTATTTAATAATAATTGAGAATATAGCATAAATAACAAAGAGAATTGTGATGTCGTTTCAGTTACAGACAAACACATAATCTCCATTATAATATGCAGATCGGCATTCCTTCCTGGGATCTAGATTCTGGAAATCCTATGGTTATTATTCTAAAGAGTATAAACATTTTAGTATTTTCTTAAAAAATAAATAAATCGACACCTCCTTTTGATCATTTTCACAACATTGTTTTTTTTTTTAAACTCCATTTTTTATTTTACCCAATTTAAAAAAAAACAAATCTTCTATTTAACCCATAGATGGGACCCAAACAGGTACTACCACTCCAGGTCAGAGTGGATCTGGGAGCAATGGTGATGAAGGGGAGCTCCACATTCCCCAGACCTCCAGAACTAGAATTTCACCATCAGATAGTTTAACATCATTCCCAGAACATGAAGACCCTCAGCCACCATTTTCTAGCACATATATGATATAAAGGGTTGGGGCTTGCCAGTGAGTAAGGCATAGAAAACGAATCTAACCAGGCATTTAAAAACCTTTGAAGATGGCCATAATACAAATGAAGGTAATATATAAAGGCAGATCCGCCTAAGTCAAAGTCTCTTTCTTTTAGACTCTACAATCGACAGAGCTAACACACAAGTTAGGAGTGAGGGGCTTGGCATCACCAGCCACAGGTATTATTACATGTGCCCTTCTACACCCTATGGCTTTCAATTAATAATGTCTTCTTTCATGTATCAAATATACGTCTTCTTTTTCTCTCTTTCTTTCTCTCAATTTATTTTTCTGTCTCTTTCTTTCTTTCTTTTATTCTTTCTTTCTTTCTTTCCATTTATTTTTCTGTATATTTCTTTCTTTTTTTCTTTCTTTCTTTCGTTCCATTTACTTTTTTGTCTCTTTCTTTCTTTCTTTCTTTCCATTTATTTTTCTGTATATTTCTTTTTTTCTTTTTTCTTTCTTTTTTCTTTCTTTCGTTCCATTTACTTTTTTGTCTATTTCTTTCTTTTCTTTTCTTTCTTTCTTTCTTTCCATTTATTTTTCTGTATATTTCTTTTTTTCTTTCTTTCGTTCCATTTACTTTTTTGTCTATTTCTTTCTTTCTTTCTTTCCTTCCATTTATTTTTGTTGTGTCTTTTCTATGTACACTTGTTACGCAATGTTTTTTCCACACAGTAATTGACCACATTTATTCTCCATTTAGTTACCTCACGACTATCTACAAAGACTCTTTTCCTTAGGGCATTCATCTATTTTTTGTATTGTTTCTGTTAGAATTTGCTTGGATAATAAAGTCTATTGTTATAACCCTTTGTCGGGATTTGTTCAATATTCATATTTATACCATGTTTGAGGAAATATATAGACACCAACTATTATTCATTTCAACAATGCCTTACGAATCGAAGAATGTTTCGGGCATCTGTGTGGATATTATCAACAAAAAGTGCATCAGTTGGGTCGAGTTGGATCAAAGGTGATGTATATTCAAAATAAGGCCCAGCGGGATCAAGACCTGAACAAAAAAACAAAAATCAACAAAATTACATATAAAACTTCATTTTCAAAGATATGTCGCTTTTCAAAAATATTGAAATACTAAAATATTAAAAGCTATATAAAATATTATAATATTCACATTTTCTGTAAAAATTGCTGTATCATTCATACTGTATGGTACTGTGCGTTACTTTCGTATTTTGCCTGGGGAGTTGTCTGCCCACTTGGTTCACTGGTTCCCGCTAGGGCCTTTGATTATTTAAACGGCTGGTTTGAATGTCTCTTCCTCTCTTTTCCGGTTGCTTGACCCATGAGGCTCCACTATGGGTTAGACTCTGGTCTACCCCTTCTTGTTGGGGCTTTGGCCCCCTTACATTACTGTAAGTGATTTATACAGCATGGACTATTCTTAGTCTCATGTCTGTACTTTTATGTTTTTCCCTTTTACTTTTGTATGTATGTTTATGTACACCTATGTATTATGTATCTTGTTATATCCATGTGCTGTACCAAATTAAATGTTTTGTCTATCAACCCTTGTTGGAGTTGTATGTTCATATTATAACCATGAACCCTACCGTACCATTAATTCCAGGTTGTATCGATTGTTTACGTTTATGATTTACTGAAACATAACGATTATGTAAGCTAACATTTAGAAAGAAAAAAAACTAGACTAAGCTACCGGTAGTTTCATAATTTACAGAAATTTACTGATTACAATGGGCCAACATAAAAAAAAGTAGCCTAGGCCTAAGTTGGATAATTATATCTAAATAATGGCCATTGCGATTTAAGTCCTTTTTTGACTGGAACCAATTAACAACGTATGTTGAGGTACTGTGCTTCCCCTGAAAATAAGACCTACCCTCAAAATAAGACCTACCATGATTTTTCAGGATGATTTTGATATAAGCCTTTACCTTAAAATTAACCCTAGCTGAGAGCAGCAGACAGACGAAAGAAATACGCATTCTTCACAATCACATTATGCAATACAAACACTCAACATCCCTCGAAAATAAGCCCTAGTGTTATATTTCAGAGTGGAAATTAGTATAAGCCCTGTCTTATTTTCAGGGTAAGATGGTATTACTGTATTTACCTGTGATCCGACCAAGATTTTTTGTAGCACTTCCTGCATAACCGGCTGTGTGAGAACCAAGACTATGGCCAATTAGATGCACATCTTCTGGTTTTAATCCATTTTTCTGAAGAATAAAACAAAATAAATATAAAAATGGTCATAAAAGGGTTAATTATGGGCCGGGTTAGCTCAGTCGGTAGAGCGTTCGGCTAGAAACCACAAGGTTCCTAGTTTGATACCAGTCCTCGCCAACTCAGCGTTATGAGTAGCACAGGGATCTGTGCGGTAAAGTAAGGAGCTGATGGTAGGTGTGGCGATCCACCTCAGGTGCAAAAACAATCTCCTTGGTCTAGCGCTAGTGAAAAGGGTATAGACTCCCTCGCTGATTGCTGATACCGACATTAGGCCGCCCCGACGACTTTACTTTACTTATGATGTTAATTAATATCTGGGAATTAAACAATGGAAGACAAATTTTCTTCCTTGATAATATCGATTATTTCTTAATTACTGATGTTGTAAAACGTTTTCTTTTTTTTTGGATTTTACGGCATGTCAACCCTTGTTGGGTTATATTATGCCAAAGACATTTTGTTCTATTAATTCTTGATTGGTATTAAAAATTCTTTTTTTAACTCCTTTTTTAAACACATTTTTGTTAACTCATTTTCTTCTATTTAACCTATGGATAGGACCCTAACAGGTACTACCAGTCTGGGTCAGGGTGGATCTGGGAGTAATTGTGATTAAGGAGTCAGGGTGGATCTGGGAGTAATTGTGATTAAGGGGTATTCCACATTCCCTAGAGCTTCAAAATTGGAACTTCACCATTAGATGCAGTTTAACATCATACCAAGGTTACTTATGTTGTAAAAGTAGAAAAATGGCAATTTTTCTCCTTCAGACTTTGATTTTCTGCCCTGGACATCACTATGTAACACAAATTTTCTTCCTGGGTAGTAGGTATTTACCCAATCCATTCGACACGGGTAGGATATGACACAAGGTTGCAAGTATGGGGTATCCAGTGAGGATCGAAGTGGGAAAACTTTGTTTACTTGTCCCTTAGAAACTGCCAAATGGTTTGGTGCAGGATGTGGAAGTCAATTTTAAAGCTGGATTAAATTCAGAATTTTCTTTTCCTAGATTGGTTTACTTATCAAGGCCAGAGAACCCAGTCTAACCTACTATTTTGGGAGAAGAGATGGATTCATGCCTTTCCCATTATTTTTGTACACTTGTTTTTCTCTTCCTCAAATTGATGATATCAATCTTAGATTAGAAAAAAAAAGAAAAAACTTTTGAAGCAAAATAGAAAAAGTTAATGTTTGTTTAAATGTTTTTGGGTTTGTTGTTTAATTATTATTTACTTAATTATGCATTGCATAAAACATCTCACAACACAATGTTTTTTTAATTGTTGCCAGCAGGCTTAATTCTAAACATTCCAAACTTTAAAAAGATTTTTAATAGCGGAAATTAATGTTTATAAAATAAGCACTGAAACTTCATGCTTCCATGTTTCCTGTAGTCCGCCAACACTATACCTGATGCCACTCTCCACATACACATGCACACACATATATGCATATTACTACTATGAACTGTTCATGTTCCTGACACAACATTATTCTGTGTACCTGACATGAGACTTTGATGAGTTGTGGTGCACCTGAGCACTGTACACAATAAATTATATTATTATTATTAAAAAGAAAATAAAGAAAATAAACATATTTAGTTTCAGATTCTAAAAAAAGACAGTAATATTGTGTTAATGTTTTAGGTCTGTATAAGCATTAAGTGAAATGCAAACAGCTGCTTCCAGGATTTGAACTCGAGTCACCAATTCTATTTCCAGTGACAATAACTGTTACACTAAACATGCCTCCAAAAATTGTTTGATGAGGTTGGTTGGCTGGTTGGTTGATTTTACGGCAGATCAAAAAAATTAAGTCATTTTGTTTTGAAGACTTTTTTGTTTTTATTCATTATTAATGATTACTCAATTTGTTCTAAACATACTTTTTTTCTATTTCACCCATAGATCGTACCCTAACAGGTATTACCCCTCTGGGTCAGAGTGGACTTGGGAGCAATAGTAATGAAGGGGTGCTCCACATTTCCCAGACCTCCAGAACTGGAACATCACCATCAGATAAAGTTTAATGTCATACCCAGGACATGAAGACCCTCAGTCACCGCCTTCTAGCATATATATGATTAAAAGGATTGGAGCTTGCCATAAGGGCAATACAGTTGGGGCAAAATTGTTTGATGAAGAACTACCAAATTTGGTATGCATACTTATTGAACTTGTTCAGCGTCTTCAGCTTCTTGACTGGTAAGATATAAAATAAATCATGTGACCCCAGGGGCCGTCCCACCAGGCAGAACCATGTTTATTGCCCGGTGCCTGAGGTGCCTCAAAAGGGGAATGCTGAAAGGATCACATACTTTTTGCACTGGCCACTGCACAATCTTCCTTTTGTGTGTGGCTCCCACATTAAAAAGTTCTTGTGTCAATCCAGCTTTGTGAGAGGCCAAGAAAATATTCATTGAACTCACAGGAAGGGTTTTAAGGCAAAACAGTCTTTTTGTATTTGATTCTGTACTCTCAATTGAAAGAAGAGCCAAATGGAATTGGTAGACCAAAGCTCAGGTACAAAGACAACATCAAGAAAAACCTGGAGAACTTGAAAATCCCTATACGCCGTTGGTAAGTGCGTGGTGCGATGGTTAAAGTCATGGGAAATGGACTTGTTGCCCCGAGTTCAAATCCTGGTCGTGGTAATTGCATTTCACTTAGCGCTAATACCCTTGGGAAAGGTATGAATCCTACTCTCCCTCCAGCTATGGATAAATAGTAGGGCAGGCTGGGCTCTTTAACCTTGGTTAGGCAACCGGTCTAGGAGAAGGAAAACTCTGAATTCAAACCTGTTGAACTCTGCTTAAGAAATTGACCTTGTGTCACATCCTGCTCGTGCGGAGGGGTTGGTAAATATATATACGCAGTTTGTAAAGACGTAATCAGGCATCGAGTTAAACGGATAAAACAGATTCACATGGTGTCATCATTGGACACGATGGACAGCTAGCAGTAGTAGTCTTTTTGTTCCTTGGGGGGAAAGGTGGGCTTTCATTAAGCAGGGTTTCTGAGACTGAACAAAAATCTGCAATTTTTTATGTGACATAATCTAAAAGGATGCAGTGATTTTCTGCTTTAAAAAAAAACCAGAACTCATTGACTTACCTTCAAAAATTTTATCATGTACGCCATTTCAGCTCCGACTAAACGGGTGTTTGCAGTTGCTTGAACGTACGGAGGTCGAGCTCCACTACCCCAATCCTCAACAAAGACGTTAAATGGATAAAACAGATTCACATGGTGTCATCATTGGACACAATGGACAGCTAGCAGTAGTAGTCTTTTTGTTCCTTGGGGGGAAAGGTGGGCTTTCATTAAGAGGGGTTTCCGAGACTGAACAAAAATCTGCAATTTTTTATGCGATATAATCTAAAAGTTTGCATACTCATACACATATACCCATGTTGTGTACATACACAAGTGTTCTTTTGTTGCATACTTATACTCATACACATATACCCATGTTGTGGTACATACACAAGTGTTCTTTTGTTGCATACTCATACATATATACCCATGTTGGGTACATACACAAGTGTTCTTTTGTTGCATACTCATACATATATACCCATGTTGGGTACATACACAAGTGTTCTTTTGTTGCATACTCATACATATATACCCATGTGTTGTACATACACAAGTGTTCTTTTGTTGCATACTCATACATATATGTTGTTGGGTACATACACAAGTGTTCTTTTACTGGAGAGAGGGGAGGGATAGACACAGTTAGATAGAGAGATGCATAACTTACTTTTGGCGATTCATGATCTCTAGTCGCTTCTATTTCTCTGTTCTTGCTGGTTGGTCGTCCTTGATTCATTTCTTCTTCTAGGTCAGTCTTGTTGCCAAGACATTCATCAACCACAAAACCATATTATTTATTTAAACTTTTATTTACTTAACTAAACATATTTCTCTAGCTAAACACAGCGCGTGTGTGCAGTGAGTCCCAGCTAAAGCAGATATATCTTATCTGCCTGAGGTCCAAGCTGAAACTGAGAGCCAACCAGGTCCCACGTGACTTCACGTATTTCGCGGGCTTTCTGTAATATTCCATGGAAAGTCCCGCCTGTGATATGAAAAGGGGCCATCCCTTCAGAAATACAGGGGGTTGACAATAATCTATGCATAGATTATGTAACAAAAGGATGCAGTGATTTTCTGCCGTTAGAAAAACCAGAACTCATTGACTTACCTTCAAAAATTTTATCATGTACGCTATTTCAGCTCCGACTAAACGGGTGTTTGCAGTTGCTTGAATGTACGGAGGTCGAGCTCCACTACCCCAATCGACAATAAAGACGTTAAAGTCGTCATATTTTAGTAATTCATTTTTCATTCTCTGCAATAAATAAATAAAATTGTGAATGAAATAAAAAAACAAAACAAAACAATAATCATTTTAATTTAAATAATAACAGTATAAACCTTGGGGATTAGAATAAAAATAAAATAACAATTTCCCAGAAGCCCTCAGACAGGAAGAACCCCACTTCCGACCGCCAAGAATAACTCCCGGCCATTCAAAAGGTAAACCTTACTGGGAACACGTTATTGACTGGGTGTTTTAACACACATAATAGCAGCAGCAGCCTAAAGGTATAAAAGATAAAAGGTTATTGTCTCCCTTGTATGCCAAAGAGTTCTGCTAATATAAAAGAAATAATATGACCTTACACAATTACCGCCCCTTAACCGTTGCCTGATAAGAGACCTTGTGCGATTGGTTAAAGGCCATTGTTGGCGACCAAAACTTCTATCTCTCTTACATGTATTTCTCGTACGCCAAGAACTCTATAACCGGGCCATATGACCTTTAGGCACCCCTTTTGCGATCTCGATTCATAAGGATATGTTTTTCATTTACACCGTCAAAATCCGGTTGTTTGTTAACAGACGATTTTTAGAGAGTTTTTTTAATTATAAAACTAACCCCTAACCCCTAGCAAACAACTGTGTAAAGAAAAAAAAATGTCCTTATGAAATGAAATCACAAAAGGGGTGCCTAAAGGTCATATGGTCCATTAAGTTATTTACCTCACATACCATGTATGCAGGTGTGACACAAGGTCTTTTTAATGTGGGACCACCCACAAACCGAAGCTCATGGGATGTTATAAAACTAACCCCTAACCCGAACAAACAACCGGATTTTGAAAGTGTAAATGAAAAACATGTCCCTATGAATCGAGATCGTAAAAGGGGTGCCTAAAGGTCATATGGTCCCTACAACCTACGCTAAAAACATTTCCTCACACAATCTTTATGTACTTCTTTTGTATCTCATGTCATTCTTGTGTTTATTCTGTTAACTTTGCTCAGGCAATAAGATATGTTGTTGAAACGTTTTTGCATTTATTCTGTATGAGGAAAGAATATATTCAACTAAATCACCATTCTTCTACACCGGAAAACCTGGAGATCGAAGGAAGAATAGAGACCAGCCAGGCCACAACACTGTCAAAATCTGCAAAGGTATCGTGTTTCTCCGAGAATAATACAAGACGTATTAATTTGCTCTCCAAAATATAACACTAGGGCTTATTTTCGGGGGATGTCTTATTCTTCATATATCGAAAAACGACATTGTGAAGTAAAAAATTGACGAAATTTCTAAATAAACAGAAATTACGAAAAACAATCTATATTTCTTATCATTAACATGTTCTTTACTTCAAAAACTCATTAACGATAATTCATTCAAAAATAATCATATCATCATCCTCTGGAAATTATTCTGCTAGTCACTGAATTCCAAAATTCTTGCGGAGATTTTGTATGACTCAATTTCCTGCAGAAATTTCGTCCTTACTCTCTCATGTCGACCAATAGACGTCTCATTGAATGAAAAGTTATTATCCAGGTAGCCTGCTCGAGCTTATTTCTTTCGTCTGTCTGCCGCTCTCAACTGGGACTTATTCTAAGGGGAAAGCTTATTTTAAAATCATCTTGAAAAATCACGCCAGGGCTTATTTTGTTAGGTAGTTCTTATTTTCGGGGAAACACTGTACTAATTATTATTATTATTATTATTATTATTATTATTATTATTTACTCCTTTTGAGTTTTCACATCAGTGTTAGCTGATGGTCTTTCACTGGAGTCTGAGTGACAGCAAGTCTCTTCAGGTCTCCAGGACTCTTCTGAGTATTCTGGCAGATTGCAGCAGTGCAGTGTTCTGAATGGTTCAATCCTTCCTCTGATATCCAAACTTTCCAAGCCCTTTTTCTAATCATTTTTTGGACTGTTCCAAGTGCACCAACTACAATTGGTATCACTTCCACTTTCATATTCCACAACTTTTTCAGTTCTCTGGCAAGGTCCAGATATTTGTCCATTTTTTCATTTTCCTTTAGCTTCACCCTGTGATCTGCTGGCACTGCAAAATCCACCAGTTGACAAGTTCTTTCTTTTTTGTTTATCAACACTAGGTCTGGCCTTCTTGCTGGGATAAGGTGATCTGTTTTTCATTATTATTATTATTATTATTATTATTATTATTTTTTAAAGGTTGATTTTTAAAAAAAACTTACAACCACCCATGGTTTAAATCCATCGTCTGTAAATCCATGGATAATAAACTTTGTTGTCTTGTTGGGGTCAAAGTTCGAGATGTCAAAGGTGATGGGATTATCAACTTTGATGACTTGGTCTTCCTCCATATTCTTTCTTGTATACAAACGGAATTGGGCATTAACTTCTTCACGTGACGATGGGAGCACATTGATTGGTCGTCGAATACTGAAGAAACCAGTTGTACTGAAACAGCCAAGGGGTCCATAACAAGCTGAGGAACCTGTGGCGGTAAACAAAAAAGAAGAAACGTCAGTTGATAGAAATTATTCCCCTATATATATATATATATATATATATATATATATATATTTTTCAAACCAAGAAACGCTTTTGAGATTGGTGTGTTTTTTTTTTGTGTGTTTTTTTGTTTTTTGTTTTTTAAATAATCCATTTTACGACGTAATCAATTCCAAACGTTTCTTCATTTTTCCAAAAAATTATTTCAAATATGAAATAATTTTGAATAGAATACTGTATGTGTAAGCAAATTTTGGTCGAAACACGTGTCGACATATAACAATAATAAATTTCATCAATACCAAAATATTTTTTTTCTTTCATTTATCTTTTCAACATGATATATATATTATATATTAAATTTTTACTTGAAGGCACTTACAACGCATGTATCGCATAAAATTCGATACTTTTTCTTATAGAAAATGAACTTGACAAGTGTAATCCCAGCAAAGGATGGCTCGATGTGTAGAATACCGTACAGACTGTTTCGACTTTATTAAGTCTCATCAGCGGTATATACTAACGATTTCCCTCCGACAGAAATCGAAACCGGGACTTCAGCAGACACAGTGAAACACTAGTGAAACACTTTTATCGCCTCGGCCACAGTACACAGCTGACCACCCTAGCGAAATTAAGCTTGTCAAATGATACTACTACACGCCTCTACCATAATAGGTAAGGGGGCGTTATTGAGAGAATAATAACAACAGACCGTATGCCCTTCGGCGAAGTGAATAAGATTTTTGGATGTTTGTTTATTTAGAAACGTTGCTGAATAAAGTATATATTAAATTTTTACTTGAAGGCACTTACAACGCATGTATCGCATAAAATTCGATACTTTTTCTTATAGAAAATGAACTTGACAAGTGTAATCCCAGCAAAGGATGGCTCGATGTGTAGAATACCGTACAGACTGTTTCGACTTTATTAAGTCTCATCAGCGGTAACGTGACCCGTTGGGTCACCCATTACGCTCTCGCTAGATGATTGGGATCAGGGAAAAGAGTAGGCTCTGCCAAAATATCTCCTGCTTTTCATTTTAAAAACGAATTAAAATTTATTAAATCGATTATTTAAGGTCAAATGTTTGTCTAAGTAGAAAAGTAGTAACATAATGAGCATCATTAAAAAAGCAAAATAATATTACACATGTAATTTATTTTTGATATATTTAAAACGATTTTTTCGGTCAATTTCGATCAAGATGCCTGCCAAGAGGCTACTTAAAACCCATTTTTACAAAATAAATTGTAACTTTTGCAATTGAAAAAAATTCACACTGGATTGTCCAATTGAACACATATCCTTGTAGATAAATGAGCTAGGTTAAGACAGTTCTAAATGACAGTTATCTCTAGACTGCAGGTTCAATCATGGCCAGGGGCAGCAGTAACATAGAATAATAATTAACACAGCTTAACACCTGTACCCCAGCTATGGTTAGTGGAATGAGAACAGGATACCCCCGTGGACTGAATAAAGGGTTGGGTTTAAAGTTCCGTGATGGCTCCCAATTACAAGAAGGTTCCCGAGTCCGACAAGAAGTACCTGAAGAAGGCCGGAGGGCACATCGGCCGAAACGTTGTACAGATAACAATGAAGACGAGGACAATAGTCTGAATAATACAAATAATGGTAATCTTTGCGTGGTTCCGTCCTGGCTTCCTGCCTCAAAAACTGCTAGCTGCTGGCTGGTGGAAAAACAACACCAGCTATGATTGAAGTCTGTAGCAGAAGCGGTATCACTTGAAAAAAAAAAAAATCTTAGGGCATTTTCCACTGAAAACCCAATCTAACCCTAAACCCTCCTAGTTAAAATTAAGTTTTATTACAAAGTTTGTGGATTCTGTTTTTTCCGAACTAAATCAGAAGCCAGTCTCGTTTGTTTTAGTTAAAAGCCTGAAGAAAACTTTCACTTAAACGGTGGAGGGAGTCAATGTTTGCTCATTTGAATTCCATAATGTTTAAATATGTAACAACCTTTTTTTTTTTTTTTTTATCTAATATGAAATATTTTTAAACCAAGTTTAGTAATCATGTTAAATCAGACATGTATTCCGAATTTGACTCTATAAATTAATAATTAAAGTAATTTAAAAAGTCTATCTTAAAGCATGATTTCAATTTTAGTTGAGCGTAAAAAGAACTTTTGTTTTGTTTTATTAAAACAAAAGTTATTCTCTGTAGCCTGGAGAAAGGGAAGGGGTGACTCGAGTTAGAGGGTCTAGGGAAGGGCTGACTGCTGATGTTTTCAGCTGTGATCGCTTTCACTCCCCTTCACAGGCATATAGAGAGTAAAAAAAGAGAGTTATGTATAATGTATAGACACGGATGGGTCAGGTTTTGACTTAATTGCAAATTACGACTAATTAGAACCAATTAAACTGGAATTTTTTTCAAACATTTAGTAATCCTAAAACTAAGGAATAATTTAGTACAAATTTCGTGTGATCAAGGTCACCAGCAAAAAAGCCTTTAGGGATTGAAAGCTCAAAATCTCAGCTTTAGTATAATAATATATATATATATTAAGGGTCGTTGTATGTATGTGTGTATGTCCGGAGGAAACTACAAAAATTAAACAATTAATGACAGAGTAAATTTCTATACACATTTACAAGCACCAGATCTTGCTTTTTGAGCAAAAATATGGAAGACTTTATATTATAGGATAAACAGCAAAAAAGAAAAAAACATAAAAGACACACCAGCCATGATTACTATACAAATTCAAAAACTTCTACAATTTTGCACAAATAAGATTCAAAGAAATAATTAAGCAATCTCTAGAAGTTGGTTGGATAAGGCAAGTCACGAGTGGTGCTTACACATACATCCACGCATGGAATTTCCAAGAGGGTCGTTACTGCCAAAAAGAAAAACACAAAATCTGAGCCGATAGACACGTATATAAACGGTAATTCAAATCATGAAGTCGGTCTGCCCTTATCCATGTGGCTAGTAGGGACTCTGTCCTTACCCACTCGGTATGTAAACACCAGAGACTCGACCAGCAGCCAGACTTTGTCCACTCTGTACGCGATGACCCTTTACCTCGGCTCATAGCATAATACCTTTGATGAACACCCCCACCACTTAACTTCCGATGAACAAACCGGGCTGGCCACGACAAACAGATGCCGAGATCTTGATAAAATCTAGCACCACAACAACTCATCAAGCCTTTCGACCCGACTGTTGACAAGATCAAAACAACTCAACCTGCCGACCCAACAGAACCTTCTACTGACTACTATGTGACTTTCTACCCGATGGCCAATTCGACCAATAAACGAGACATTCGTCTTCAGGTTGTGAGTAATTGATACCTTTCCCATTTTATCCAGTTTTCTACCAACCAACGACCATGGAATAAATTTCTCTGTTGTTGTTAACCATGTACCTCTTGTATTTGTTATTCCTCCATTTTGCCCAACCTGTGTGTTTTCATTTATCGTCGGCATCGTTTCTCACCTGTCGGAATTTGTCTTCACCGACCGGAATCCATTTCTCATATTTGAGGAAAAATTCCTGACGGCCCACCCGGTCTTTTTTTTACATGGGGATTTTAATGGGTCTTTCGGCGAGGATACAACTCACTATTAGTAATAATGGATCTGTGAGACTAAGTTTATCTCCCCTCTACCTAGGCGACGGCCGAGTAGCTGCTTCTAGTATATATATTAGAGAGAGAGAGAGAGAGAGAGAGAGAGAGAGAGAGAGAGAGAGAGAGAGAGAGAGAGAGAGAGAGAGAGAGAAAAGCATTCCAAAAAGACAAATTTATATGTAGATAGTGAAGTCGGTGTTAAAACGTTTCGGTTTGTTATAAAACCTTTATCGGGACATTAGGATGAGTGTTGTCTAAACGGTGTTTGTATTATTTTCAAAATGAAAACGAGAATGAGAAAGTAATTCCAACACTGTTTAGAAAACACTATACTCATCCTAATTTCTACATATCATCTGATTTATTTATATATATATATATATATATATATATATATATATATATATATGTGTGTGTGTGTGTGTGTGTGTGGTAAAGAAAGAGGCTTAGAGTCATATTCGCAGTTATAGATCTATTTCCACCCATATAATATGGGCTTCTTCAATATATATACGTGAAATAAGTGACAATTTAAATTTTTTAAATAAAAATTTAATGAAAGGGGAAATGCTTTCATTCCGAAATTTTGACCATACTTTTCTTTAAAAAAAAAAAGCGCGCCAAAAGTGAAGAAATCTATAAAAGTTTCATTTGACACAAGGCCAGAGGTATGGAGCGTTAAGTGAGAATCGAACTCATTAGTCGTGGACTGCATGCTGAGCTTGCTAACCATTACAGAATGTAAGGCATCACCCAGTGGCTTCTTTGAAAGTTCTTTGAAAGTAGTTTAGAATAACAGTTGAGAACTGTCCTGAAAAAAACCTCATGATGAAAATCAACACACACACATGCACTGCGCACACGTGACTAGAATTTAGCGGAAACAGAAAGAAAGAGAGAGAACGAAAAAAAAAAATAGAAAAAAAAACAAACAAATTATTTGGGATATTTCAAGTTGCGACGCAGTAAGTTAGATCCCAGACTCTCTCCTTGGTGCTGGGTTGGTGACACTGGTTACCATACCTTAATTAATCAAAAATGAATATATACATTAAATAAAAAGACTTTCTCGAGTTTCAGACTGGCAAGGGTTAAAAAAAAAATCTAAAATCCACGAATTTACCAATTACCCCACACACAAGTGTATGTAGTAGCCCGCCTAATATATATATATATATATATATATATATATATATATATATATATGTATATATATACACTGTCGGATTTGTTTCCATTTTTTAAAATATATTTCAGTTCGCGCTAATGATCTTGGTAAAAGCACTAATCCTTCCCATCTATGGATAAATAGTAGACAGAATGGGTTATCTAATCAACCAATCTAGGAGAAAGAAAAATGAATTTTAATCAACTGTACTTAGCTTAAAAATTAACCTGGTGTCGCACCTTGTCCGTGGCGGATATATATATATATATATATATATATATATATATATATATATATCAATAAATTAAGCTCTCATTACGGTTTACCTGCATCAGCTTGGTTAAACCTCACATGGAAAGATCCTAACTACCAGGAAATATATATATATATATGTGTGTGTGTGTGTGTGTGTAAAAATAATGGAATAGTGAATAACGAACACAAATGAAGCTACCAAAATCAATATAAGCGAAATATCAATTGAATGTAATTGTTTTCATTCGTTATTCACTGTTCCATTATTTTTCCTTACATTTTGTCGGATTTTTCCTAATCTGTTATATATATATATATATATATATATATATATATATATATATATATTGAAATGAAAAAATCGTTAAAAAAACGTTTTTTCATAAATCTGACAAGTGTTCAATACTGGCTAATAGAACAGGATAAACCCGAAATTAAATGCTTGTTCACACCATGACAGATTCATTACTGTTAGTTTCACGGGTTTTTATTTTATTTTATAAAGAATACACCATGACTCACCTATTGATTGTATTTTTCTTTTGTAAAAGTACATGAAACTAAATGCAATAATACTATCATGAGTAAGAGAATAGACATTTATATATGTATTATATATAAATGTACCCAACCCCTCCACACGAACAGGATGTGACACAAGGTCAATTTTTAAGCGGAGTTTTACATTGAATTCATAAATAAATAAACACTGAAAATTCATTAAAATCTGATAATTCCCTGAATTTTGGTAAATTATTTTCTGTAGTGGGGGCTAAATTCATTTTGTCAAAAACGGATTTTCGGTCAATTTTGGGCCATCCTAATATATATTATAAGTTATGAGCAAAGTCTTTCTGCGAAAAACAGATTTACTATTGCGCATTAAGCTGGAAACTTTTGCACATATGTATATGTTCCTTAAAGAAGTTGGGACATAAGTAATGAAACTGTCAATAATACACATGACCTTCTCGACTACCCTAGTAATTCTGACCTGACCTTTAAAGAATTTTAGGGGGGGGGTACTAGAGAATCAACATCTGCTCGACATTCATTTTTTACAATATTATTAACAAAGAGTTCGGGTTCGATCCTCACTAGATACCCCATACTTGCGTCACGTCCTAGCCGGGTTGAACGGGTTGGGTAAATACCCCCAATTTTAGAAAGCTTATAATATTGTGAGTATTTATCCAACTCTTTTTTTTTTTTTTTTAAATTCTATTCACACCTTCGGTCTTTTGTCTTTTTATTTATACTGTAATTAGTGTCAATTTTATATGACCCCACCGATATTTTGCGCCCCCAAAATAGGGGGGGGGGGTAAATGACCTGAAAAAAATCAGGAAGTTTCTAAATAAAATAACTGATGCATTATAAAAGTCATTCATTGATAAATCAACACTGAAAATTTCATTAAAATCGGATAATTCCCTGATTTTTGGTAAATCTTTTTCAATCAGTGGGGTTGAATTGATTTTGTAAAATACGACGTCATCTTTTTTTTATACCTATTATAAACAATTCGGAGTTTTTAAATAAATGCGCCTTTTTATTTATTTCCTTCTTTTTTTTAAATTTCAAGCCACGTGGGCATATTTGTAAATATAAACGTAACGTCTGCTGTTGTTCAATCGTCACAGAAATTGTTTTAATGGGTTTTTTTTTTTTAAGAAATAAACAAGAAAAATATAAATCATAAATTGAAATGTAAAAGAGAGAAGTTTTAAAACTTACGTTTGTGGCGTTCGGTTCTGGCATAAACCAAACAAAAAAGAAGCAAGAAGCTGAGAAGGGTCGTCAACATTTTTATCGCGTTAAATTGTTCGTTGTTGCTTTATAAAAAATCTTATAACATAATGAGCGTGTTTTCGAGTTGCACGAGTAGTAAGAGAAAAAAAAAGTCAAAAAAGCACTTCCCACAACTCTTTATGTAAATATACATGTGATGGGTGAGCGATGGGGGGTAGGGCGGGGAATAGATGTACGAGAGACAGAGGGGGTAATTGGAGAGGCTGGGAAGGTAGTGGTGTGAGAGAGAGAGAGAGAGAGAGAGAGAGAGAGAGAGAGAGAGAGAGAGAGAGAGAGAGAGATTGTCAGAAATGTTTTCCAGATCTTATCAGATATAAGTAATCAAGATGACATGTGCTTTTTTTGTAGGTAGATATATACGAGTCGCTACCCAAAAGTTTAGGGAATTTGACCATCAAGACGAAGAGGGATAATATTGTCATAGTCTGTTGTGGTGTAAAAGAAAATAAGAAAAAAAAAGTATTATTGATTGATTTTAATGGTATATCAACCCATCTAGGGTATTTTATGCTAAGAGGTTAGGGAATCGCATTCATTGTATGTTTATATATTCATATTTTCTGTGTAGTTTCTTAAGTGTTTTTTGTACATAGCTAAATATCATATAGATATTTATGATTACTATTCTTATTTGATAATAATTTGCTTGTATAATGTTATATAATTTCAAGTATTCCTATCTAATACAACTAATTTTCAGTTATACGGTTTCAAGTATTCATATCTAATACAAATAATTTCCACAGTTATGACCGACGAAATGTATTCCAGTTGTCACTCAAATTCCTCGCCTTCCGTAATTCTCTTCTACAAGCTCCACCATAAAAATTCTCGTTTTTACCAAGTAAAGAATTCTGTCGGCTTTTATGTGTGCCTCAGTTAGTCATGCCGATTTTCTTCACACCTACGAACGGTATTTAATTAGTTCTGAGGCACTTGATAATTTGCATGTTTGTGGATGGTACAGGCGACTGTGCCTCTTATGCCAGGGTTGAGAGGCCATGATTACTACAAATAAGAAAGTTAAAAGATCCGATGATTTTAATGTTAACTCGACGATAAAAATGTCGTATGTGCATGTACAGTTATTGTTAGAATTATTTATATGAATAAAACTGTAATACCTCAGATTTTCATTGAAATAATGGATCTAAAAGAATGTGTAGATATACCCACAACAAAATATTATTTTAATATCAAGCTATATTACCCCCCCAGACAAACATTTAATTTAGGACAAAATCATTGGCCCTCTCAACTCAATAATCAATTGAATAACATTTATTTTCGATTATTGCCTTTAAGATGGACCGGGTTAGCCCAGTCGGTAGAGTGTTCGGCTAGAAACCACGAGGTTCCTAGTTCGATACCAGCGCTCGCCAAATCAGCGTATGAGTAGCACATGGACCTGTGCGGTAAAGTAAGGAGTTGATGGTAGGTGGGGCTCCACCTCAGGCGCCCCAGCACCTATATGATTGTCCAAACCCTATTGCCCTTATGGTGAACCCCCAACCCTTTTTACGATATATGTGGTAGAAGGCGGTGACTGAAGGTCTTAGTGTTCTGGGTATGATGTTAAATTGCGTCTAATGGTGAAATTCCAGTTCTGGGGAGTGTGGAGTACCCCTTCATCACCATTACTCCCAATTATTCGAGGAAATGGTGACACGCCTTTTCTTTTCTTTTTTCTTTTTTTTTGTTGTTGTTGAAGAGAGAGTAATTTTATTTTTAGATATGAGGAAACAAGTCATTTTTAGATATGAGGGAATCAAGAGATCTTTAAAAGTTATATGAAAACATAATTGTATATAAATTATTAGGAATACCTGATATCATAACTGTTTGCAAATAAATGATTATAGCTAAAAAAAATTAAAAAAGTGAAATTTTTAAAAATTACAATCGAATATTGAAAATAAGACATTTACAAATAAAATAAATTTCAGCATTAAATAAGCCAAAAGGAGTTGATATGTCGTCAAACAAATAAACCAAACCAAATATCTATATATCAATAGTCATGTTCCTTAATTGTACGACCGTTATCATCTTGCAACACCCTCTGATTAAAAATGAGACCGTCCAAAACGTCTGAGATTAAATGCAAAAATGTAAATGCTACACAGAAAAAGTATGAGAAAGAAAAAGAGTAGTGGAAAGATAGAGAGAGTGGGTGACCACACGGAAGCGATAACGCTAATCTGTTTCATAATGAAAAGATGAAAAGAAAAAAGGACGAGAGAGATTTTTATACTTTTTACCTATTGAACTATATCGCAATAGCTCTTAAGTAAACATCAAACTTTGTAATAATTAAATTATCATAATATGGTATATCCATAGGTCTTGCCAGTAGTTATAGTTACCATCAAACATTTACAAATGAATCAAACCAAACTTCTCGTTTTTAAATCCTGTAGATTAATTTTTATTCAACGAAAAGGAAATTGTGAAACGAAGCCAAATTTTACACAAGGCCACTTTTTTAGAGTGCTACGTAAAAAGTAAACTTGTTTGTGTGTTTAATGTAAGCTATCCAATGTAAAAGCACGCGCGAAATTGTCAGGAATGAGAAATGGTCAGTTTTGTTTGTTTGTTTGTTTTGTTTGTTTGTTTCGTTGTTGTTGTCTTTTTGTTTTGTTTTTTAGATTCCCAAATTTTAATCAATGGATTCTATTTACAAAATAGTCATGGGTGGTGGGGGGGAGAAAAAAAAACATTAATTACGCAAAGGAAACATACGATATTTTTCTTTCTTTCTTTAACTTTTCATTATTCTATTTCGTTTTATTTTTATCTTTATTTCATTTTGTTTTGTTTTTACTGCTAGTCAAGTATCGGATATTTTGAATGTCCTTTAGGTTATAGAATACAATTCTATATTTTTAAATAAATACACGTACACATTTCTTTTCCCAAACTTAGGGGAAATAAATTAAAACAAACATACAACACAATCCTTTTCCCAAACTTAAGGAAAAGAGATCAAAGCAAACACACCAACACAATCATTTTCCTAAATTTAAGGAAAAGTGATTAAAACAAAAATCAAAATCGATTGGATAGGTTAGCATTGCTTTCTACTACGTCCGTGCGTTTGCGCCAAAAGTTAATTACTTTTTGATCCGACCAACTATCATAAAAAAACGGAGAAAAAATCAACAATTAGACAGACTTCATCTCACATTCAAACTGGACACATCCGACGACCACAAACAAACACACGAATCCCGTCTCGCTGCCAGATAGAACACGACCAACTCAACACAATTACGATGCTCCAACTACTGCCATTATTCTTACCACTTCCTTCTACAATAAGAATCCGTTCAGCAGGTCGTATATACAAACTTGATTCTCATTTCTGTCCACATCTAAACGAACTTTTCCAAACTTAACATTTTACATTACACATATCATATCTACACTATTCCTTTTGAACATTTTACATATTATTGCAAATTTATTCTCTGAATAAATCTATTTGTTATTTTATAATTATATGCATTTGTTTTATAATTTCTCCATATTTCCTACTTAAACTGTGTCATATTTTTATTCGTCATTCCTAATATTATTGAACACATATCATAACCCCCTACAAGGTTAAAAAAAAAACATCTGAAAATTCATTGATAAAAGCAGATGACTATTTTGGAGGCGAAATAACCGATTTATGGAAAACAAAAAATAAATGTAAAAAATAAAATAAAATAAAAACAAAAAGACTGTTGCAATTGCTGAGTTAATTTGCTTTCTGGGTTAAAGCAGTAAACTTGTGACCGAGAGGTCAAGTTTTAAACCCTCTTTTTCTTGCCAAAATAATTAAAAAAATTATATTCGCTTGGGAAAATAAGAAATGTTTACTTAAAGCCAACATATCAGTTTAACCCTCCCCCTCACCCCACCAAGCTCATAGATTATTTTTTAAAATGAGGACATCCGCTCCATTTTCATAATTAATTTGTATTTTTTCCTTTTATCTTAAACATTTAAATCCAGGAAACAAACTAGAGGGGCGGGGGGCTTTTGAGATATCAGAAATGAGAGATTTATAAATATAAACAGAATAATTCGTGAAAAAAAAAAAAAAAAAAAACATACACAGCACCCAGAATCCGTACAGAACTGATTAATGTAGGTTTTTTGTTGATCGGCCAACACTGGTGTGTCTCGATAGGGACGAGTGGCGAGAGAGATTCATGGGAATCCGCACTGTCTGCACGACCTGATAATGATGATGATTTCACATATACGCGCGTCGTTCAAAAAGTTATAAGCCTCACCCAAATACTTTGACTGTTCGGGTCTCTGTTTTGTTCATTTTTGGATTTGTCGCAAACATCTCTTTGTATCGGCCTCACTTGCACAGAAATTAAGAAGCGCAGTGGTGTACTGGTTATGTGACCTGATTCTTGGTTTGAAATTAGAAAAAGAAAGTTAAAGAGTCAGTGTAAGGTCAAAACAGATGGTGGCAATCATAGGACCACACAGTGTAAGTGGAACGTCTGGGAGAGGTCGATGCTGGAGAAATTCAAGTGGCCTGGGAGGCCTCCCGCTGGGAAACACTCGAGTTAACTGTAAGGGCTGGAGACAGCTCTTTGATATAACCAGATTGATGTCGCTCGGAAGAAGTTGACCGTTTTTATCTTGGGCCCTTGGAAAAGATATTTTTGTTATTTTTCCTTTCTCCACTTAGGAAAAAGATAACTTCTTTTGTTTTGTAAGTGGCCGGGAGAGAAAATCGAATGTATTTAAGACCACACATGTTGTTGGGAAACACTTGAGAACCCCGGAAGAACTGAAGCCCCTGTAGATTTGACGGAAGTGAATTCGATTGGCTGGTTAGAACTAGGGAGGGGTGGTGCCCTTGATAAAAGTGGGAAGTCCAGAGAGAGTTACTAATATCTTCCTTCCGGCCGGAAATAAAATTGTTCCGATTGAAATATTATTTAACTCAGACGTTTTTGCTTGAGATTAGATGAAGCCAAACCAGGCTTGAGAGCAGATGAAGTTGTGATTGCTTGAGAATCACATGAGCTGATCGGGTTAGCTGAGAAGATTAACGCAAATACTGACAGCCGAGAGAAACTGACTTCAGCTAAGACCATTTGAAAACTTAGTCAACTTACAAACTGTTTTGCACAATACTTTGCAGAAGACCAGAAGTTATTAATTACGGGTCCATCACTCCCACAGTCTTGAGAAATAATTGTTTGTATTCTTTTGTTATTTGAATATAAATTTTGTTAAGTTTGAAGAAGAAAAAGAGTCGTTGTTTTTTATGTGACCACTAGGCCGCCATTAACCTTGGAAATCAGTTTCTATAGCAGATTTCTAGTCGTTTGAGATCTGAACACAACGTGGGCATTCGGCTAGACTTTCGGCAAATATAGAGACCCTGCAATCCTTAGTTGATGCAGAAAATCCGATCTTGACGGCCAATTTCGGAAATTCTGTGAGCCTTTTAGCTCAGTAGCGACCGACGGGTTATAGTTAGAGTCGTAGGTAATGGACTCGTCGACCCGAGTTCAATTCCCGGACGAAGTTACAGTTCACATAGCGCTAATACCCTTGGGAAAGGTAATAATCCAACTATTCTCCCTCCAGCTATGGGTAAATAGTAGGGCAGACTGTGCTCTTTACCATTGTCAGGCAATCAGTCTAGGAGAAGGAAAACTCTGAATTCAAACCTCGTAAATCTCCGCTTGGGGTAGTCACTACTAGAATAGGCTAAGGCCTATTAAGTGATCTATTTGAATTCAAATTTATTTCAGACAGAAATCTGAATTAATGGCTTTTCTTTTTGGGTGAAGCTTAGAACTTTTTGAACGGCCCTTGTACAACGTATTTTTGTTCCTATCTTACATATCACCTTTTCTTTAATTGTCAATTACCAAACTTCTAACACATTGCCCACTTCACATCCAATACTTCTTTTCTGAGAGAGAGTATAAAAATTAAGGAGAAAAAGTGGGGTAAGCAGATAAGAAATGGAGGGGTTATGAATTCAAGGAACGAGTTAACAACGACATGAAATGCAACAGGTTTTAATACATATATATGCACATTTAAATGGGTACACAAAGAGAAGAAAGTTCTTAGTTTTGTTTGGACAAGCAACCCGAGGTTTAATAACAGTTCTTTTAGAAGTTAGCGGCACCTACTCGTGAGGTATTAACCGTATGTTATTATTTAGTTCTCAGCTCCTTAAAGGTCTAAGCCGTAGTCATTAGTTTAGTTGAGTTTTAGTTACAGCACCGTTCTAGGTGAGCCGTAATTAATTGGTTGTGGGTTTGTTTAGGGTTGTTTAGGTTGCAAAGGTTTATTTTGCTAGCAGCCTATCGACTGCATTGGTATCAAAGGGTGAAGCTTGTCCGAGGTTGCATTTATCTCGTCGGCTCCCTTAGTTGTTATCCTGGTGATAAAGGTAACTTGCTATCAGCCTTCATGGGTCAAAAGATAGCAATCTCTCTTGAGAAGCGGGGAATGGTAGAAGTCCGTCGTGGGTTTTTCTATCCGCAAGCCAATTTCGTAGGGAGAGATAGAGCAAAGCCCTTACCTGTATGATGTATGGTGGGCCAAAGCCAGCAGACGCTCTCAGTAGGGGGGGTGCGGGTGTAGAAGAGGTGTTAACCCCTTGAGCCAGCAGTCAGCAGGGTTACAACTAAAAGAGGTTGAATCGCTAACGACATGGCTTTTTATAAGGATCACCACGTGACTATGATGATAGAGATGGCTGCTGCTGCTGTGTGTCGGTGACACTAGCTCCCTGTCCCCTAGGGGCATAAATCCCGGTGTAGACCAAAGATAATAATATAAAATTTCAATAGAGAGAGAGAGAGAGAGAGAGAGAGAGAGAGAGAGAGAGAGAGAGAGAGAGAGAGAGAGAGATCAAGCCTTTTGCGGATAAAGATATTTAAGACAATAAAAAAATATCCACAGTGAAGAAAGTAAAAAGTATCGAAACTCAAAGATCAGAGATCGACAGCCTTTAAGATCTGGTTTGGTTTGTTTAACGGCATATCAACTCCTCATGGGGTATTTAACACCGAAATTGGATTCATTTGTAAATGTTTCATTGTAATCATAACTAGATTTTCAATTTTCCATTGCATTTTTTAAAATATTGTACTCTTTTTTATAGATCTAATAATTGACAGAGTTATATGATATATGTTATATTCCTATCAAATGCAAATAATTTGAACAAAATTTTATAGTTTCAAGTATTCCTATTAAATACAAATACTTTTTAGATAGATCCATTTGACGCATATATGAGACACTAACAGGTACAATACCGGCTCAGAGTGGACCTGAGAGCAACTGCAATGATGGGGTACACTTCTCAGATCTTTAGAACTGGGGTCATACCAACAGATACAGTCCATGGTAATCTCAGAACATCCCTGGAGGGAGGTCTTACTGCTCTACAGTGTATAGTCAGCGTATTCTAACAGTGCCAACAGGACAGGGTAGGTTTTAACTTATTATTTTTGTAAAAACACAAATTATTTGTCTTGGATCATTCATCAGCCCGACCGAACTGCCGAAACTGTTTGTAATAATAACTTCTACCAAATTGTATTGATAAAAACCTGGTTAATTATTGCTAGCCATTTTAAGAAGTAATTATGCGGCTATCGTATCAACAATACACGTCAATAATAATAATGATAATAATACATACATACATACATACATAGAATATACTTCAAGCGACAAACTGGGATGATTGCACAAGGAAAACTTCAAGATAGAAACTGAATCTCTAAATAACTGCACAAGTAAAAGTAAAGTCGGCAGATTGGCTTATAGTCTGTAATAACCGGACAGCGAAGGAGTCTAACCCCTTTTCGCTAGCGTTAGATCAGGGAGACTGTTTTTGCAAGGTAGGGCACCACACCTACCGTCAACTCCCCACTTCACTGCACAGATCCAAGCAGCGCTACCCATGTGCTGAATTGGCGTGGACCGGTATCGAACCCGGAATCTTGCAGTTCCTAGATAGACACTCTACCAACTGAGAAAATAATCTCATAAGGAACAATTATATCAAAGCAAAAATTGATAATACGCAACAAAATAAGTGTAGGTTATGTGGATAGTTGGTTGGATTTTACGGCATGTCAACCCTTGCTGGGTTATTTTATGCCGAAAACATTTTGTTTTATTCATTCTTGATGGGTACTCAATTTTTAACATTTTTTCAAACTCATTTTCTTCTATTTAAACCATAGATGGGACCCTAACAGGTACTACCACTCCAGGTCAGAGTGGACTTGGGAGTAATGGCGAACTGGTGCCTCCCCACTATATGCAGTTTTACGTCATATCCAACCACCGCCTTCCAGCACATATATGATAAAAAGGTTTTGGGTTGCCATAAGGGCAATAGGGTCGGAAAAATCAAGCTAGGGCTTGACGTGACCTGCAGATTGATCGGAGGGGTCCTCTCCAACCGCTCGGCTAGCAGTGATGAAGGGGTACTCCGCATTCCAAAGAGCTCCAGAATTACAATAGGTTATGTGGAGACAGATATGAAACGGTTAATCACTGCCTCATAATTGTGGACCCCCACCCGAAAAAAACTTAGAGGCGTGTCTTATTTTATTTCTCTAATCTAAGCCCCCCACTCCTACCAAGCCCCATTTTTGTCTATTTTATGACGCAACATGCATCGTCGGGTCACATTGATCTTGTTTGCTTCATGCGTGAATAAATAACCATTTTCGTCCTTGAGTCATTATCAATATTTTCTCTAAAATGATATTTCTTTGATAAAACCAAAACACATGTGTGAGAAAAGCGGGTGTATTTGAAAACAAAACAAAATGAACCAATTACGGAGAAGATAGAAGAAAAAAATCATTTCCTGATAACAGGCATGTTTAAATTCAAATAAATAAAGAGATAAAAAATAAAACTTGCTTAAAATTCCAGCTGGAGTGCGATTTTCAGCTAGTAATCTCAAACTATGTTTTTGTGAGGACTTAGGAATTAATAAACGTTGTTGAAAGGTTAACGTTTATGGCAATTGCTCATACTAAAAAGGTAGTGGCGTAAAGGTTATCGTCGTAAGAAACGGAATCGGCGTCCCGATTTCAAATCCTAAAAATAATTCATAAAAAGATAACGTCTCTTCAACCCAACCTTTTTGCTTAATTCATTTCAGCATCAACACTTTATGACAGTACCCGGAAGGTTCCTCTGCTACAATATGAAAGTACATTTTGTTATGTATATATATATATATATATATATATATATATATATATATATATATATGTGTGTGTGTGTGTGTGTGTGTGTGTGTGTGTAAATAAGTATATACCTAAATCTTTTTTATGGAAAGCTAATTTTCTTCAAAAACAAAATAAACAGGATTTTATTATTTCTTGTAGAACAAGAATAAAAACGGCAACACTTTTAACAAAACCCTAATCTAGTTTTAATGCTGTAGAATTTGGTAATAATACCTAATGATTAAGAGTATTTACGGTTTTCGAAGGAGCTCTTATTTCTCTGTAGTTGTAGGCAAATTGTCGGACAAAGAAGGAACAAACACGTAAGTAAATGCAGACACTTGTATTGACAAAAATTACATAAAATTGTTGCAAATTTTAATGGTATTTGCTACGAGACTTATCTGAGTAATTTTCTTGGAGTAATGGTGATAACAGGGTATTCTTTTCGTCGGAAAATGTTGATAAGACGCTTCGTCTCGGTAGTTTCTCGTCCTTCAGTAAGTGTGCTATTGTACCTGCCTTTTAACGTATGCAGATACAATGCCTTAGAAGGAGCTGGTTGTAGAGTTCTGTGATAAGTGGGCCCTGGTTTGGGCTTGGTAATGAGAGCTTGGTGTTTTACGTCTCTCCTCTACTGCTATGCGATAAGTGGGCTCTGTTTTGATGAATGAAGTGTAGGGACCGCTATTTACGCGACTACCTCAGTGGGTGCTCCGTGATAAGTAGGCCCTGTTTGAGCTAAGATGGAGCGATTGTTTTTACGTCTCGTCCAGTAACCGCTTTTCGATAAGGAAGCCCTGCTAAGGATGAGAGCGTTTATTTTTACGTCTCTCGTTGGTAACGGCTCCCTGATAAGTGAAGTCTTTGGTTTTTGGCGCCAACATACGATGTTGGCGATCCGCCCCCTAGCGGCAGGGGGAGATAATTGGTTATGGAATTTCTAATATGATATCAGTTTTCGATTGTATAATGTTATGTTCGAAATAATAAAGTTCTGATATCTTAAAAGAAAACTAAGAAAAACAAAATGCTGTGGATGCTGCTCAAAGCCACATTTTTGTCTGGTAGATAAGAAGGTGGTCCGGGGAAAAAATTGTTACCAAACTAAATTTAGTATTTTTGTGAGCTTAGGATATCCTCTTTTGAAATTTGAAATCTCCTCTTTTCGACCTCCTGGGGAAATTTTTATTGGGGGGGGTGATATGCAAACCAAATCTAGTATGGTAGATAAGAAGGCGAACTGGGAAAAACATTGTTACAAAGCTAAATTTGATATTTTAAAGGCTTAGGGTATCCTCTTTTAAAATTTGAAATTTTCGACCCCCTGGGTATTTTTTTAATTTTTTATTTTGTGGGGGAGTATGCAAATCAGATCTAATTTGAGATTACGCATTAATATCCGACAACAGAAATTCTGATTCCATTTTGACTTTATAAAGATCAACCGACTGCTTACATTGGGTAATTGGCTTGTGGCACGTGCCCGGTACAAAGGTGCCCTTGCTATGTCTATCGGTTGGTAAGGGGTGCTGACTGCTTTAAAAAAAACAGTATTCGTAATCTTCAAACACTGACCAATGGAGCTGGTGGGAAATACACAACTAACAGATAAAGAACGACTAGAATTAAGAAGATGGAGGATAAGAGTAACCAAATTTATCACCCCACCCCACCCCCCTTAGAACACCCTACCCTACCCTCGTCGGGTACCTGGCTAATTAATCGATGGAAATCTAAAATGTTGTAATCTGTTATTCAATAATTTGATAGGCAGAATTTTTATTATGACAATATCGATGAAGAAATGGTGATTCCCCAGCCTGGTCTGGTTTGATTTGTTTAACGGCATATTACTCTCTATGGGTTATTTAATGCCAACATGGAGAATTTTATAAATTAAAATCAGTATCTCTTAAAATGGCGGATTTTTGCATTTTTTTTTCTCTCTTGAAGATGTGCTCTTTTCAATGTGATCTTTTAAAATTGTTATAATTAAGAATTCTTTAAAAATTTATATGTAACTTTAAGCTCTGTTCTCCAGGGGGAAAATAAATAAGTAAATAAATACAAATAAAATAAATTTTGGTACTCTCTGTATATGTGTATTTACCAAACCCTCCGCACGAGCAGGATGTGACACAAGGTCAATTTCTTAAGCGGAATTTAACAGGTTTGACAATTTTTTTAATAAAAGTTTGTTTTTTTAAAGCGGGGAGTGCTGTCGTACCGTAATTTTGGCCATACATATTTTCCGAGTGTCGTGTGCAACTGCGATTAGGAGACCAGATAACGCTATCTTGTCTATGGCCTTTTAAATAATAATAATAATAATAATAATAATAATAATAATAATAATAATAGTGGCCTTGTATCAAAAAAAGTAAATGCACATGTTTTTGTTTCTCAAAGATTACAAATATCTCCCAACCAAGACATTTCAAAATCTATTTTTCTTTTTGTTTCATTCGCTTGAGGCCGGTTTAACTCAGTCGGTAGAACATCCGTCTAGGAACCTCAAGGTTTCGAGTTCGATACCAGTCATCGCCAGTATTGGAAATTTTTTTATCTTTTAAATAAATAAAAAAACATTTGTGGTATAATGCATGCCTTTTTTTCCCTTTTGGTCTGTCTCTATGTTTCGTTTCGTTTTTTGCTGCGAAAACGAAGGAGGGGGGCTACTGTGAGTGGCGCCTAGTCTGGACTTTCTTTGATCACATCTCAGCCGAGATCTGCCTCTTTGGAAGTGGGAAGCGAAGCGAGCAGACGCAACTAGCAGATTGTCCCGTCATAAGCACTGAGTGACGTGTGACCTGATTCAGATTTTGAAAATAGAAAAGAAAGAAAAAAAACGGAAATTTAAATTCGTCGGGTGACCTCGGTCGGAGAATCGAAACAGATGGTAGCCAGGATAAGAATGACCATATCGAAAGTGGAATTTCGGGTGGACAGATGACCTCCCAGAAGCAAGGATCTTTAAATGGGCGGCGATCGAGACGGTCCTTTGAAGTGACCAGACTAAAGTCGCGGAACAAGATATCCAGAGGTCGATGCTGGAGAAATTCAAGTGGCCTGGGAGACCTCCCGTGGGGAAACACTTGAGTTAACTGTAAGGGCTGGAGATAGCTCTTTGATATAATCAGACTGATGTCGCTCGGAAGAAGTTGACCATGGTTGTCTTGAAGAGAATCTTTTTATTGTTTTCTTTTCCCACTTAAGAAAAGAGATAAACTCTTGTTGAAAATCGGAATTAAAGAAAATCAAATGTATTTAAAAACACTCAAGTAGCCGGAAGAACTGAAGCCCCTGTCGATTTGGCGGAAGTGAATTCGATTGGCTGGTTGGAACTAGAGGAAACGGTGCTTTTCCAGAATAGGATGTCCAGAGAGAGTTACTAATATCTTCATGCCAGCCGGAAATAAAATTGTTCCGATTGAAATATTATTTAACTCAGACGTTTTTGGCTTGAGAAGCTGATGAGGCCGAACTAGCAGATGAAGCCAAACCAGGATTGAGAGCAGATGAATTTGTGATTGCTTGAGAATCACATGAGTGGATCAGGCTAGCTGAGAAGATTAACGCAAATACTGAGAGCCCAGAGTAGCTGACTTCAGCTAAAACCATTTGAAAACTTAGTCAACTTACAAACTGTTTTGCACAATACTTTGCAGAAGACCAGAAGTTATTAATTACGGGTCCATCACTCCCACAGTCTTGAGAAATAATTGTTTTTATTCTTTTGTTATTTGAATATAAATTTTGTTAAGTTTGAAGTAGAAAAAGAGTCGTTGTTTTTTATGTGACCACTAGGCCGCCATTAACCTTGGAAATCAGTTTCTATAGCAGATTTCTAGTCGATTGAGATCTGAACACAACGTGGGCATTCGGCTAGACTTTCGGCAAATATGGAGATCCTGCAATCCTTAGTTAATGCAGAAAATCCGATCTTGACGGCCAATTTCGGAGATTCTGTGAGCCCTTTAGCTCAGTAGCGACCGACGGGTTATAGACGAACCCCTTAGATGCTTCAAAACGGACATTGACCGGTTTAAAAAGGAACCTTGATTGAGAAAAGGTGGCTAATTGCTGTTGAAACCCAACAGAATTCCCAGAACGGCTGAAACGGTTCTTCATATCCTTTGGCGAAAAAGGTCGCGGTTTCCTCGCATATTCTTCAAACCACGGAAGAAATATTGTTGTTGGAGTGTCCATCCCTTTGAAGAAAAAACGAACGACAACGAGTGAAAAGTGAGAGATACCAGCGCAGAAGGCCAGCCCTATATTTCATCCAAGAGCCTTGTTCTTTCACGAGAAAGTACAAGTGACTGAAAGAAGGTTTATCTTTCGGTCAGCAGTTATTTCCAAACCAGGAGCTTATGTCCTTAACGAAAAGGAATGTGAAATTTTGAGAGAACTGTGAGTTCTGTGGAACTGTTTGTCTCTCCTGCGCGAGAGAAATTCATTTTAAAGGGTTTATTTTATTGTTCAATACCCTTTCTGTTACAGTAAATGTAGCCCTTTTTTATACACTTCTTTCCTATTTTTATCCTATTTTGTATTTGTGTTATTCGACCCGTAAATCTTTGTTTAGTCGTGCATAGGGAAATTTATTCAAGTTTGTTTAATGTAAATTGTTTGTATTTCTTTTTGCCTCCTTTAGTGGAGAAATTTGTATAAATAAAGATTCTATTTCATTATCAAATAAGACCATTATTCTTTTCATTTTTCCCTACCCCTTTTTATTGACGACGTCATTTTGTTTTACGTTCGCTATTTTTCTGAACAAGGAAAAATTCGCGACACCAGCTCAGTTTAGGTAATCTGGTCTGTGCAGTAAAATAACCTGTTGAAACTTGTTTCAATCACACAAACTAAAATGCTCACCTCAATAGCCAGGTCGGCGGGGCTTAGAATACGCTGACACCAGCCCCACATACGCAAAAAATGTGTGCCCTTGGTATGACACTAAACTGCATCTGATGGAGCACTGGGGAGTGTACAGTTACCCCTTCACTGCCATTACACCAAAGATCTACTCTGACCTGGAGTGGTAGTACCTGATAGGGTCCCAATCAATAGATCTGATTGAAATTGATTCGTTTTAGACAGGGATACTTGATACTATATAACTATGCTCAAATTATTTTCATTAAGTTACTTGAAGCTATAATAAAAGATTATTATTAGACAGTTGAAACCATATAACTGTTTGCAAACAAATGACTACTATTAAATAGAAATAATTACTTGAAACTACATAATTATTAGTATTAAATAGTAAGACTTTAAACCATACAACTGTGTGCAAATTATATTTATTAGTAATACTCACAGCTTGTTTACTAAGGATTATTATTATTATTATTATTATTATTATTATTAGTTACTTGAAACCATATAACAGTTTGCAAAAATAATTATTATTAAATAGAAATACTTAATTGAAACTATAATTGTGTATAAATTACTTGTACAAGCAAGAATATGCACCCTTTGGGCGTAATTATTTAAGTTTTAATGTAATGAAATATATTGAATTAGAAAGACTAACGAAATCAAATAAGAACGCACATAAAAAGATTACACTTATTTTAATTATATTTTAATTGGTTTCTATATAAAATCATTCATAGGATTGAATTTAATATATTGAAGAGCAAAACAATAATATTAGAGATCAATAACACCAAGTAGTTATTTATTAAACCTGATTTTGTTAAAAGCAGTATACAAATTAACCACACCATATATTATGTAAACCTTTATTTCTTAGTGATATATAAGACACATTGCAGGATTTTAAACGCACAAATAACATGAGCTGTTTTGAGGCAAATCTAATTCAGATTTTCATAGATACATCGTTGATAAATAAAAGTTATTCTATTCTGTGTATTAACATTAAAGATTTTGATTTAACTATAAATTAACTACTCGTCAATAAACTTATGCAATTCCCGAGTGCACTGCGATGTAAGCAGTGACGTAGTTTCGGTCACAGACAGACACCGAATCTCCATTATAATAAGATTAGATAGGAAAACTTGAAATCATATAATTGTGCAAATTATTTGTATTACGAATAGTTCAAACTTATAGTCTACTAATAATAATAATTATCATTAGTTGCTTGAAATACTTGAAATGTGAATGTAAATATAAACATCTAATGAATGCAATTCCCTAACCTCTATGCATAAAATAACCCAAGACTAGTTGACATGCCGTTAAGATTCATCATTCGACGTGATAAGTGCGCACATATACAAATGGAAGTGCGTGGTTTAATGGTTAGAGTCGTAGGAAATGCAATTGTCGACCTAAGTTCAAAACCTGGACGAAGCTGTTTGCATTTCCCATAGCGCTAATACCCTTGGGAAAGGTATGCATCCAACTACTCTCCCTCCAGTTATGGGTAAATAGTAGGGTAGATTGGGCTCTTTAATCGTGGCTATTTAACTAGTCTAGAAGGAAAACTCTGAATTCAAACCTGTTAAATTCAGCTTAAGAAATTGATCTTGTGTCACATCCTGCTTGTGCTGAGGGTTTGGTAAATACACATATACAGAGTACCAAATATTGTCGCTATTCGTTTGGCCCTTCACATGTGTGTGTGTGGGGGGGGGTCGTCACAGTTAAGCTGCGGAACCACCACGGTCTGTCGCCGTAATCATCGACACGCCGCACTGAATGACGTCGTCGTCAGAAGTAGAGGAGGCCCTGACGCTGCTGGGTTCCTGTCTCAAACGGAACCCGTAGGCCTCGACTATGGGAAACGGTAAGTGCCATAGTGTGATAATGCCTTACCCATTCGACGATAGCAAGTCATATACACAACCCATTCGCCACGGTTAGGATGTGACACAAGGTCACAAATATGGACGACCAACGAGGATCGAACTCGTTATTCACTAGTAACGAATCTGCAAGGATTTCGATACATTCTCTAGTGGCAATCTTATCACGTCATCCTCGGATTCGGATTAGCTCCCCGATGCCCCGAAGATCGCAAACTTTGGCGCAAATTGATTTTTAATATCATTGTTTTATTCTCAAACGTATTAAGAGCAATCCTATGTATAATCTTATATATAAATCAATTAAATTAAAATAAATGCAATCTTTTTTATATGCGTTCTTATTTAGTTTCGTTAGTCTTTTAATATATTTTATTACATTAAAACTTAAATACTTACGCCTGGTGTGCGCATAGTATTGCTATATTATAAATAAAGACTGTACAATATCAGTGTTAAGGCATATATATCCAAATTAAGGTACTTTAGACAGAGTCAACGCTGCTTGGTGACTGCCAGTTTCTCGGCCATGGGATCATGGACATAGCTTAGCTATACATACATTAATACACATGTATACGTACATGTGCACACACACATACGTACACGCAGGTGCACGCATACACACACATACGTACACGCACGCACACGCATATATTAGGCGTACGGGAGAAAATTTTACAGGGCCGACCCCTGTAAAGAAAGAATTTGCCCTGAAAATCCTTTTAATTTGCTGTAGTTCAAGGGGTGTCACAAATTAAAATATCAAGTAGTCTTTACAACGATCCCCACCCCCATCATTCCAATAAAAAAAGTGTTCATTTATTTTTAATTAAAGAAAACCGTTACGTGTGTTTCAAGTGTAGACATTTTTTCATGTATGTTCATTCCAAATACGATCTTGAATTCCACAATTTCAATTTCAATGTAATTTTTCAGAAATATCACATTACTTAGCAGAATTGTAGGTTTGATCGCTGGCGTTCAGTTTGGTCTGGTAGGATTTTATGGCATTCAACCCTTGTTGGTTTAACTTTATGCCGAAGAATTAAACTCAATTTTTTTTAACACTTTATCTAAATTTTTTATTTTTTCTATTTAAAACCATAGATGGGATCCTAACAGGTACTACCACTCTGGGGGGTCTGAAGGGACCGGGCAGTAGTGGCGATAAAGAAGTGTTGTATACCCTTTCTTCACTTCTATTATTCTTCGGCTCATCTTTGGTATCTTACGTTCATCTTCTAGCGTCTGGACTTCGTCTTGGTGGTCGGTCGCACTTGTTGCCAAGACATTCATCAACCACAAAACCATATTATTTATGTAAGCTTTTATTTACTTAACTAAACATATTTCTCTAACTAACACAACGCGCGTGTGCAGTGAGCTCCAGCTAAAGCAGACATCTTATCTGCCTGACGTCCAAGCTGAAACTGAGAACCAACCAAGTCCCACGTGACTTCACGTATTTCGCGGGCTTTCTGTAATATTCCATGGAAATTCCCGCCCGTGATATGAAAAGGGGCCATCCCTTCAGAAATACAGGGGGTTGACAATAATCTATGCATAGATTATGTAACAGAAGTACTTCACACTCTCCAGAGCTCCAAAATTGGAACTTCATCATTAGATGTAGTTTAACATCATACTTAAGATATTTTGACATCCAGGGGCTTCAGATTCTGAATCGGTAAGTAAGGTAAAATAAATCGGGTAATCCCTCTTGTATGAAAGTGGCACGGTCGGATTTATTGTCCGGAGCCTGAGACGCCCCAAAAGGACAAGGTCAACAGAATCCCGCATTTTTTGCACTGGCCATCACATGAGCTTCGGTTTGTGCGTGGATTATGAAGACCTTGTGTTAATCCGTGCAGGATCAGGAAAATAAACTTAACATAGCCAAATATACGGTTGCAATATTGATAAAGTGAGATTTTAAAACCGAATTATTTGCCATGAAAATAACCAGATTGTGCCCAGAAAATGTACAATTTATTTGCCTCCTGGTGATGGAGGGTATATATATATATATATATATATATATATATTATATATATATATATATATATATTAATTCTCTTGTTCCTTAATTGTATGACCGTTTTCATCTTGCAACCTCCTCTGGTTAAAAATGAGATTGTCCAAATTTTCCAAGATGAAATGCAAAAATGTAAATCCTGATTATCTGGTGTTGCTTATCTGCCAAAATCTTATTTCTTATGAGTGCCATCATCTCAGCTAAATAATGGACCATTTCGTTTTTATTATAAAGAAAGGGAAGAAAAAGGGACATGCTACATAAAAAAAAAATATAATAAAAAACAAAGAAAGAGATTAGCATAAGGGGGTAAGCCCGCAGAAGTGATAACACTAATGTGTTTCAATCGAACATAATGAAAAGGTGGAAAGAAAGAAAAAAAATGAGTTAGAGAGAGAGTTAAATCAAGATTATTATACTTTTACATATAGAACTATTGAAAATTGGTTCTTAAGTAAATATATCAAATGTAATAATCAAATTATCATCTGGTGGCATATACACAGGTCCTGCTAGTTGAAATATCAACAGAAAATCACTTTCAGTTTCAGTATTGCCAGATATTGGTTGGTGTGGGTGTTATTATATGAATCAATATTCTATTTATAATAACTTTTCTGTATTTAGTAAAAATCTTGGACCATATTACCTTTAGGCACCCCTTTTTGATCTCGATTAAGAAAGGACATTTTTCATTTACACCGTCAATATCCGGTTGTTGGTTAGGGGTTAGTTTTATAATTTAAAAAAAAATCTAAAAATCGTCTGTTAAAACAACCGGATATTGACGGTGTAAATGAAAAACATGTCCTTTCTTAATCGAGATCAAAAAGGTGTGCCTAAAGGTTATTTGGTCCAAAATCTTAATCTTGAAACCGAAACCTCTCATCATGGCATCAAGTGAGACTTCGAAAAATGTTGGCAATATTCAATTAATTTATTCAGGGGTGGAGGTGGGGTGAAAATTAAATTTGGTTACAAGGGTAGCATCAAGTAAAAAGTTTTTGAAGCTCTGAGCTAATGTCTCAACAAAATGAGATTAAGTAATATTCATTCCTTAACCAGATGATACATCACTTAAAGGATCAACTATCAAATTTGATTACAAGGGTATCATCAAGTAAAAAGTTTTTGAAGCTCTGAGCTAATGTCTCAACAAAATAAGATTAAGTAATATTCATTCCTTAACCAGATGACACATCACTTAAAGAATCAACTATCAAATTTGGGTTACAAGGGTATCATCAAGTAAAAAGTTTTTGAAGCTCTGAGCTAAATGTCTCAACAAAATAAGATTAAGTAATATTCATTCCTTAACCAGATGATACATCACTTAAAGGATCAACTATCAAATTTGATTACAAGGGTATCATCAAAGTAAAAAGTTTTTGAAGCTCTGAGCTAATGTCTCAACAAAATAAGATTAAGTATTATTCATTCCCTTAACCAGATGATACATCACTTAAAGGATCAACTATCAAATTTGATTACAAGGGTATCATCAAGTAAAAAGTTTTGAAGCTCTGAGCTAATGTCTCAACAAAATAAATTAAGTAATATTCATTCCTTAACCAGATGATACATCACTTAAAGGATCAACTATCAAATTTGGTTACAAGGGTATCCATCAAGTAAAAAGTTTTGAAGCTCTGAGCTAATGTCTCAACAAAATAAGATTAAGTATTATCATTCCTTAACCAGATGATACATCACTTAAAGGATCAACTATCAAATTTGATTACAAGGGTATCATCAAGTAAAAAAGTTTTGAAGCTCTGAGCTAATGTCTCAACAAAATAAGATTAAGTAATATTCATTCCTTAACCAGATGATACATCAGTGGGACCCACTTAAAGGATCAACTTTATGACCATCGCTGTTGATCAACATCCAAGGGATTTGAACAAATATGATTTTATTGCAGCATTAAAAAAACGTGAAAGAAAAACAATTTTGGTGTCATTGCTGGGGACATTCTTGGAACTCATTTACTGGAGAATCTTTTTAGTAATTTTGTAATTATTTACTGATATCCCACCATGACAGTTGAACACAAGCATCGATTAACCTGGGAAGCCATGAACAAATCGAAGCTCATCTGTGGCCAGTGCTAAAAATTGTGTGTATCCCTTCGGCATTCCTCTTTTGAGGCACATCTGACACTGTGCAATAAGGGTGCAGATGCTCCCTAGGGAGATGGGCCCCCTGGGATCATGCTGATATTATATCTCTTACCAGTCCAATAGTCCAACCTACTGGACATAGGTCCAGAAGAAACCAGGTATCTATCAGCAGATTTCAAAGAAACTTTTAGTAATTCTGTATGTCAGCCTATCATTGTCTTTCCAGGGTATTTTTAAATTTTGGAAATAGCTAAAAATCCTTGGCGGGCGGGAGGGTTGCTAGGTCCGGAGAATAAGTTGGATGGCCATTTTTCGCAAAGGATTTCTTAGCCAGGATCTAGCGAACTCCTAAGGCATTATGTGCAGGAGCATTGCCATGGTGTAGAAACCACTTGTCAATCCAGAGTTTGGGTCTTTTCATCTGAACATAATTTCTTAATCCTTTCAGTACTTTCAAATAAAACCCTTACTTAGGCTAGATGAGCGGTTAGTATTATATAGAATAATTTGTTAGATAGGAATATTTAAAAATCATTTAATTGTATGCAAATTATTTTTATTGAGAACAGTTACTTGAATCTACAATTTCTAAATTATCAGTCTCACTGTCTGGTAGGAGAGAGAGGGATAGAATATGCTGACCACATCCTCTGCAAAATGGTAAGACTCTACCCAAAAGGTGCGTCCAGGGTATGATACTAAACTGCATCTCATGATGAGGCTACAGTTCTGGAGACTATGGAGTCACCTCTTCATTCCTATTACTCCAATGTCCACTCTGACCCAGAGTGGTAGTACTTGTTAGGGTTCCATCTATGGGTCCGATACAACTATGTGTAAATTATTAGTACTAGCAAATATATGCACCCTCCGGGTGCAAGTATTTAAGTTTTAATGTAATAAAATATTATATTAAATTAGATGGGCATTATGCCCATCTCTCTCCTTCCTTCTTGCAAAAAAATCTACATGCCACACTGGCATGTAAAACAAAACCATGGGTAGCAGCGTGGTGGTTGTGAGACGCGGCGGAGGAACCTAAATAGGTCAACGGCGTATATCACAAGATGCTGGGCGGAGGAGCCCAGAATGGGCCAACGGCCAGGATCAACCAGTTCAGTCAGGTAACTACTGCTCCTCATCTTTAAGAGCGGCGCCTATTGATGAGTTAACTCCACAGCTACCGATAGATATCGATGACCTCGACCCAACCTAAACTATTCATGACAGTACACAAAGCCAATGTGAAAGAATCATACAGCACCGTGCTCCCTGCTATCACCAAAAGTACGCGCTCTGCTGAGGCTCGAGCTCCGGCCCAGTGTCCAATAAATTACATGCGGAGCTCCAAATACATCACACACTCAAACCACATCACTCTCAACACAGACAAACAAGGCAAACACTCTAATGAAGACATAAACCTAACCACAATATCTAATAAGACGGACATAGAACCCAAAACCAATACAGACCTACTTAGATGTAAAAAAACACTTAAGATAGCAACATTTAACGTTTAGAACACTAAAAACGATAGGCCAACTCCAGAACTTACAGCGTTCGCAGCTGAAAAAATATAGATATCATATGTGTGCAAGAACACAGATTTGACCATGGTGATGTAGAACTAAAATACCATGAATGTGGAAATGGCTGGACATTTGTGTCAGCATCTGCATGGAAAAACTCCATCAATGCCGCTATAGGAGGTGTAGGAATGCTTCTCAGCCCTCGAGCACTAAAATCACTTAACAGCATAGAAAAAATCCAACCGTGAATCATGTGTGCTACGTTTAATGGCAATCCTTGCATGACTATAGTCTCATGCTACAGCCCCACAAATTGTCAGCAACGAAACAGACATTGAAATGTTTTACAGCGGGCTATCCTCCCTATGCAGACATACCCCCAAACATAACGTACTGATCGTCGGTGGAGACCTGAATGCACACATAGGAAGAAACGAAAAAACAATAGATTCAGCTTACACAAATACCCCAAACAGGAACGGTGATCTCCTAGCTGAGTTCTCAGTTGAGAACAGGCTTGTTTGTCTAAACACAAATTCCGAAAAACGGAAGGGCAAACTTTGGACACACACATACCCAAATAACACAAAAGCACAACTAGATTACATCCTAATAAACAAAAAGTGGATAAATAGTGCAATTAACTGTGAAGCGTATTCCTCTTTTGAAGGAGTATCCTCAGATCACAGAATAGTCACAGCAAAATTACGACTAAGCCTACGTAGAAATAAAAAGCAAACTAGTAAATCCGTACGATACAACTGGGCGACACTTGCCAACAGCGATATATGCAATCGCTACGCTGTTGCAGTTAGAAATAAATTCGATATCCTCCAGGAGATGTCCGAAAGCTCCACACCAACGAGGAATACGAAAACTTCGTCAATGCTCACCAAGAAGCAGCAGCCAAGTGCGTACCAACTAAACCAAGAGCCAGACACTATGTTCCATGGGAGACAGAAACAGTTAGAGAAAAGAGAAACGATATAAAAGAAGCAGTACAACGTAATAAAATAAACCCAACTAATGCCAATCTACACAACCTTAGAAAAGCCCAGATAGAACTAGCCAAAACATACAAAAAAGAACAAATAGAATACATACAAACACAAATAAATAATATAAGACAATCGGTGGAGGACAGACAGTCACGATTAGCATGGCAAACTGTTAATGAAGTCAGCGGTAGGAAAGTACCTCTAAATTGAAGTTAAAGGCAACCAGCCAAAAAGATAGACTCCAAAAATGGAAAGACCACTTCCAGAAACTTCTGGGGAACCCACCTAAAATAGTAGAAGATAATACCCAAAAGATTGTCGATAAACAACTAGATATCAAACTGGGGGACTTCACGATAGATGAAATCAACCAAGTTTTAAAGAAGCTAAAAGGTAGAAAAAGCGGCAGGACTTGACGGAATACCCCCGGAGGTATGGAAGATAGGAAAGTTCAGTGACATACTGCTTGGGCTATGCAATGCAGTGTATAGACAAAATAGAATAGATAGATGGACAAAAGGCTGCATCCTCCCATTCCCTAAAAAAGGAGATCTCGGAATCGCTAAGAACTACAGAGGCATAACTCTTACTGCTATTGCAGCTAAGATATATAATTGTGACCTGATTCAGGTTTGGAAGATAGAAAAAGAAAGAAAGAAAAAATCGGAAGTTAAAATCTTCCGATCGTTTGGGTCAGAATTACAAGGCCGCGATCGAGATATGACCTGATCTAGGTTTTGAAATTAGAAGAAAGAAAGAATTAATAAACGGAAATATAACTCGCTGGCCGACTTCAGCCGTAGATTCAAAACAGATGGGCGATCCGAAAATGACCTCGACCGGGGAGGTCGAGGCGATAGTGGCCGGTAGTAAAATCTCAAGTAGGTCGGAACTCCCAGAAGTGAGGGAAGCCGTTCTTAGACGAGTCTTTGATGTATCCAGACTTTTAGTCGCGGGGAAAAGATAAATCTTGTTTTATAGATTACCGGAACATGAAGAAACCAGGATTAAAGAGAATCTATTGTTTTTATGTTTCCCTATGGCTGGAGAATGGAGATAAACTCTTGTTGGAAATCGACATTAAAAAAAAGGGTCGAATTATTTAAAAAAAACACATTCAAGTGGCCGGAAGAGATGGTACCCAGATTGGTGGGCGGAAGTAAATTTGATTGGCTCGTTGAACAAGAGGAAGGCGGTTACCCTTCTTGGGTGGGTGGAGCAGAAAAATTCCCAATGTCTTCATGCCGGCCAGAAATAAAATTGTTCCGATCGGAGTGTTACTTAACTCAGGCGTTTTTGGCTTGAGGGCAGATTAAGCCACGCTGCGCTTGAAAGAGGGACGTTGATTGTTTGAGGATCACATGCGCTGACCGGGCTAGCTGACAAGATTAACGCAATACTGAGAGCCGAGAGTAACTGACTTCAGCTAAGACCATTTTGAAAACTTAGTCAACTTACGAACTGTTTTGCACAATACTTTGCAGAAGACCAGAAGTATTTAATTACGGGCACATCACTCCCACAAACCTTGAGAAGTAATTATTTGTATTCCTATATTTTCGAATATAAATGTTGTTGATTTTTTTAAAAAGAAAAGAGTCGTTATTTTTTTTCATGTGACCAATCGGCCGCCATTAATCTCGGAAATCAGTTTCTATAGCAGATTTCTAGTCGTTTGAGATCTTAGCACAACGTGGGGCATTCGGCTAGACTTCCCGCAAATATAGAGACCCTGCAATCCTTGGTTGATGCAGAAAATCCGATCTTGACGGCCAATTTCGGAGATTCTGTGAGCCCTTTAGCGCGGGAGCGACCGACGGGTTATATAATGCCCTTCTTCTTAATCGCATCCGACCTGAAATAGAAAAAATCCTTAGGAGAAACCAAAATGGTTTCCGCAAAAATCGATCCACAACCTCTCAGATCCTGACTATAAGACGGATCATAGAAGGAGTACGAGCAAAGAATCTAGAGGCAACGCTACTATTCGTAGATTTCTCCAAGGCATTTGATTCCATACACAGAGGGAAAATGGAACAAATACTACTAGCATATGGCCTCCCCAAAGAAACAGTTGCAGCTATAATGATGCTATACAGGGACACTAGAGCAATGGTACGCTCACCTGATGGCGACACAGATTTCTTTGACATTGCTGCTGGAGTCCTACAAGGAGATACATTGGCACCATATATATTCATAATATGCCTAGACTACGTACTCAAAACATCATTAGATACCATAAAGAAAAGGGCTTCACACTGAAAAGGCAAGGAGCAGGCGTTATCCCGCACAAACAGTCACAGATGCAGACTATGCTGACGACCTTGCACTCCTTGCAGACACACCGACACAAGCTGAGTCACTGTTACACAGCTTGGAGGAGGCGGCAGAAAATATCGGCCTCTATGTGAACTCCAGTAAAACAGAGTTCATGAGTTTCAAAAAGAAAGGAAACATCTCAACACTCAACGGCACGCCCCTCAAGCCTGTAGAACAATTCACGTACCTAGGTAGTAATATCTCATCCACAGAGAGATGTTAACACACGAATAGCAAAGGCATGGTTGGCCACAAACAAATTGTCAGTCATATGGAGGTCTGATCTCCCCTGACAAGCTGAAGCGACAGTTCTTCCAGGCTGTGGTTATATCGGTGCTGCTATATGGCTGCACCACTTGGACCCTAACGAAGCGTCTTGAAAATAAGCTAGATGGAAGCTGCACAAGAATGCTACGTGCAGTCTTGAACAAATCGTGGAAGCAGCACCCCACGAAGAGACAGCTGTACGGTCACCTGCCCCCCCTCTCTCAAACTATCCGAGTGAGACGGACAAGGCATGCAGGACACTGCTGGAGAAGCAAGGACGAGCTCATAAGCGACGTTCTCCTGTGGAAGCCAACACATGGACATGCAAGTGTGGGGCGCCCAGCAGGACCTACATTGACCAAGCTATGCTGAGGATGCATAGTCAGTCTCTC
>CM042149.1:21646352-21727565 GCA_023376005.1 Doryteuthis pealeii
GCCGAAGCTCATGGAGTGGCAGGTGCAAAAAATTGCGTCGATCCCGTCGGCATTCCCCTCAAGGGGCGCCTCAGGCATCTTGGGCATAAACCCAGCCCTTGCCCCTTTAAATCGAGGGCACAGGTGTTGCCTGGGGGATGCCCCCTGGGACTTTAAATTTTTTCATTATATCGACGCTATATATAAATCATCCGGTTCAGCGCCGAAGCTTGCCGGACCCCCGGGCGGGGCCTGAATTGTTCAATCCCTGGATGTTGATCATCAGCGATGGTCATAAAGTTGATCCTTTAAGGGGTCCCACTGATGTGTAATCATCTGGTTAAGATGAATATTACTTAATCTCATTTTGTTTGAGACATTAGATCAGGGCTTCAAAAACTTTACTATTGATTTACCCTTGTAGCCAAATTTAATTTTCCCCACCTCACACCCGAATAATTAATTGAATATTGCCAACATTTTTCGAAGTCTCACCATGATGAGAGGTTTCGGTTTCAAGATTAAGATTTTGCGACCAAATAACCTTTTAGGCACCCTTTTTGATCTCGATTAAGAAAGGACTTTCATTACACCGTCATATCCGGTTTGTTTTCAACAGACGATTTTTAGATTTTTTTTAATTATAAAAACTAACCCTAAACCAACAACCGGATAGTTGACGGTGTAAATGAAAACGTCTTTCTTAATCGAGATCATAAAAAGGGGTCCTAAAGGTAATATGCTCCAAGATTTTTACTAAATACAGAAAAGTTATTATAAATAGAATATTGATTCATATAATAACACCCACACCAACCAATATCTGCAATACTTGGAAACTGAAAGTGATTTTTCTGTTAATATTTCAAATAGGCAGGACCTGTGCATATGCCACCAAGATAAATGATTTGATTATTACAACATTTGATATATTTACTTAAGAACCAATTTTCATAGTTCTATATGTAAAAGGATAATAATCTTGATTTAACTCTCTCTCTAACTCATTTTTTTTTCTTTCTCACTTTAATTTGCGATTGAAACATATAGGTTATCACTTCTGCGGGCTTACCCCCTATGCTATCTTTCTCCTAATCTCTTTCTTTGTTTTTTTTATATTTTTTTTATGTAGCATGTCCCTTTTTCTTCCCTTTCTTTATAATAAAAACGAATGGTCATTATTTAGCTGAGGTGATGGCACTTCATAAGAAAGATAAGATTTTGGCAGATAAGCAACACCAGATAATCAGATTTACATTTTGCATTTCATCTTTGGAAAAATTGGACGGTCTCATTTTTAACCAGAGGAGTTGCAAGATGATAAACGGTCATACAATTAAGGAACACGATGAATTAATATTATATATTACCTCCATCACCAGGAGGCAAATAAATTGTACATTTTCTGGGCAAAATCTGGTTATTTTCATGGCAAATAAATTCGGTTTTAAATCTCACTTTATCAATATTGCAACCGTATATTTGGCTATGTTAAGTTTATTTCCTGACCTGCCGGATTAACACAGGGTCGATTATAATGTGGTGATCCATGCACAAACGAAGCTCATGTGATGGCCAGTGCAAAAAATGCGGGATTCTGTTGACCTTGTCCTTTTGAGGCGTTCTCAGGGCTCCGACAATAAATCCAACCGTGCCCACTTTCATACAAGAGGGATTTCCGCGATTTATTTTACCTTACTTACCGATTCAGAATCTGAAGCCCCTGGATGTCAAAATATTTAAGTATGATGTTAAACTACATCTTAATGATGAAGTTCCAATTTTGGAGCTCTGGAGAGTGTGAAGTACTTCTGTTACATAATCTATGCATAGATTATTGTCAACCCCTGTATTTCTGAAGGATGTCCCCTTTTCATATCACGGGCGGACTTTCCATGGAATATTACAGAAAGCCGCAAAATACGTGAAGTCACGTGGGACTTGGTTGGTTCTCAGTTTCAGCTTGGACGTCAGGCAGATAAGATGTCTGCTTTAGCTGGAGCTCACTGCTCACACGCGCGCCATGTTAGTTAGAGAAATATGTTTAGTTAAGTAAATAAAAGCTTACATAAATAATATGGTTTTGTGGTTGATGAATGTCTTGGCAACAAGACTGACCTAGAAGAAGAAATGAATAAGTGCGACCGACCACCAAGACGAAGTCCAGACGCTAGAAGATGAACGTAAGATACCAAAGACGAGCAGAAGAATAATAGAAGTGAAGAAAGAGTATACAACACTTCTTCATCGCCACTACTCCCGGTCCCTTCAGACATAGAGTGGTAGTACCTGTTAGGATCCCATCTATGGTTTAAATAAAAAAATAAAAAATTTAGATAAAATGTGTTTAAAAAAAATTGAGTTTAATTCTTCGGCATAAAGTTAACCCAACAAGGGTTGAATGCCATAAATCCTACCAGACTAAACTGAACTCCAGCGATCAAACCTACAATTCTGCTAAGTATGTGATATTCTGAAAAAATTACATTGAAATTGAAATTGTGGAATTCAAGATCGTATTTGGAGTGAACATACATGAAAAAATGTCTACACTTGAAACACACGTAACGGTTTTCTTTAATTAAAAATAAATGATGAACACTTTTTTTATTGGAATGATGGGGGTGGGGTCGTTGTAAAGACTACTTGATATTTTAATTTGTGACACCCCTTGACACTACAGCAAATTAAAAGGATTTTCAGGGCAAATTTCTCCTTTTACAGGGGTCGGCCTGTAAAATTTTCTCCCGTACGCCTAATATATGCGTGTGCGTGTGTGTAGTATGTGTGTGTATGGTGCGCCTGCGTGTACGTATGTGTGTGTGCACATGTACATATACATGTGTATTAATGTATGTATAGCTAAGCTATGTCCATGATCCCATGGCCGAGAAAACTGGCAGTCACCAAGCAGCGTTGACTCTGTCTAAAGTACCTTAATTTGGATATATATGCCTTAACACTGATATTGCACAGTCTTTATTTATAAATATAGCAATACTATGCGCACACCAGGCGTAAGTATTTAAGTTTTAATGTAATAAAATATATTAAAAAGACTAACGAAACTAAATAAGAACGCATATAAAAAAGATTGCATTTATTTTTAATTTTAATTGATTTATGTATAAGATTATACATAGGATTGCTCTTAATACATTTGAGAATAAAACAATGATTAAAAATCAATTTGCGCCAAAGTTGCGATCTTCGGGGCATCGGGAGCTAATCCCGAATCGAGGATGACGTGATAAGATTGCCCTAGAGAATGTATCGAAATCCTTGCAGATTCGTTACTAGTGAATAAACGAGTTCGATCCTCGTTGGTCGCTCCATATTTGTGACCTTGTGTCACATCCTAACCGTGGCGAATGGGTTGGTGTATATGACTTGCTATCGTCGACATGGGTAAGGGATTATCACACTATGGCACTTACCGTTTCCCATAGTCGAGGCCTACGGGTTCCGTTTGAGACAGAACCCAGCAGCGTCAGGGCCTCCTCTACTCTGACGACGACGTCATTCAGTGCGGTGTGTCGATGATTACGGCGACAGGACCGTGGTGGTTCCGCAGCTTAACTGTGACGACCCCCCACACACACACAACATGAAGGGCCAAACGAATAGCGACAATATTTGGTACTCTCTGTATATGTGTATTTACCACAACCCTCAGCACAAGCAGGATGTGACACAAGACAATTTCTTTAAGCTGAATTTAACAGGTTTGGAATTCAGAGTTTTCCCTTCTAGATGGTTAACTAGCACGATTAAAGAGCCCAATCTACCCTACTATTTACCCATAACTGGAGGGAGAGTAGTTGGATGCATACCTTTCCCAAGGGTATTAGCGCTATGGGAAATGCAAACAGCTTCGTCCAGGTTTTGAACTTAGGTCGACAAGTGCATTTCCTACGACTCTAACCATTAAACCACGCACTTCCATTTGTATATGTGCGCACTTATCACGTCGAATGATGAATCTTAACGGCATGTCAACTAGTCTTGAGTTATTTTATGCATAGAGGTTAGGGAATTGCATTCATTAGATGTTTATATTTACATTCACATTTCAAGTATTTCAAGCAACTAATGATAATAATTATTATTAGTAGACTATAAGTTTGAACTATTCGTAATACAAATAATTTGCACAATTATATGATTTCAAGTTTTCCTATCTAATCTTATTATAATGGAGATTCGGTGTCTGTCTGTGACCGAAACTACGTCACTGCTTACATCGCAGTACACTCGGGAATTGCATAAGTTTATTGACGAGTAGTTAATTATAGTTAAATCAAAATCTTTAATGTTAATACACAGAATAGAATAATTTTATTTATCAACGATGTATCTATGAAAATCTGAATTAGATTTGCCTCAAAACAGCTCATGTTATTTGTGCGTTTAAAATCCTGCAATGTGTCTTATATATCACTAAGAAATAAAGGTTTACATAATATATGGTGTGTTTAATTTGTATACTGCTTTTAACAAAATCAGGTTTAATAAATAACTACTTGGTGTTATTGATCTCTAAATTATTGTTTGCTCTTCAATATATCAAATTCAATCCTATGAATGATTTTATATAGAAACCAATCAAATAATAAAAAATGAGTGTAATCTTTTATGTGCGTTCTTATTTGATTTCGTTAGTCTTTCTAATTCAATATATTTCATTACATTAAAACTTAAATAATTATGCCCGAAGGGTGCATATCTCTGCTTGTACAATTAATTATACACAATTATAGTTTCAATTAAGTATTTCTATTTAATAATAATCATTTTTGCAAACTGTTATATGGTTTCAAGTAAATAATAAATAATAATATAATAATAATAATAATAATAATCCTTAGTAAACAATTATAGCTGAAGTATTACTAATAAATGTAATTTGCACACAGTTGTATGATCTAGTCTCCTATCTAATACTAATAATATGTAGTTTCAAGTAATTATTTCTATTTAATAGTAGTCATTTGTTTGCAAACAGTTATATGGTTTCAACTGTCTAAATAATCTTTTATTATAGCTTCAAGTAACTTAATGGAAATAATTTGAGCATAGTTATATAGTATCAAGTATCCCTGTCTAAAACGAACCAATTTCAATCAGATCTATTGATTGGACCCTATCAGGTACTACCACTCCAGGTCAGAGTAGATCTTGGTGTAATGGCAGTGAAGGGGTAACTGTACACTCCCCAGTGCTCCATCAGATGCAGTTTTAGTGTCATACCAAGGGCACACATTTTTTGCGTATGTGGGGCTGGTGTCAGCGTATTCAAGCCCCGCCGACCTGGCTATGAGGTGAGCATTTTAGTTTGTGTGATTGAAACAAGTTTTCAACAGGTTATTTTACTGCACAGACCAGATTACCTAAACTGAGCTGGTGTCGCGAATTTTTCCTTGTTCAGAAAAAATAGCGAACGTAAAACAAAATGACGTCGTCTAAAAAGGGGGTAGGGAAAATGAAAAGAATAATGGTCTTATTTGATAATGAAATAGAAATCTTTATTTATAAATTTTCCACTAAAGGAGGCAAAAAGAAAACAAACAATTACATTAAACAAACTTGAATAAATTTCCCTATGCACGACTAAACAAAGATTTACGGGTCGAATAACACAAATACAAAAAAATAGGATAAAAATAGGAAAGAAGTGTATAAAAAAGGGCTACCATTTACTGTAACAGAAAGGGTATTGAACAATAAATAAACCTTTAAAATGAATTTCTCTCGCGCAGGAAGACAAACAGTTCCACAGAACTCACAGTTCTCTCAAAATTTCACATTCCTTTTCGTTAAGGACATAAGCTCCTGGGTTTTGGAAAAACTGCTGACCGAAAGATAAACCTCTCTTTCAGTCACTTGTACTTCTCGTGAAAGAACAAGGCTCTTGGATGAAATATAGGGCTGGCCTTCTGCGCTGGTATCTCTCACTTTCACTCGTTGTCGTTCGTTTTTTTCTTCAAAGGGATGGACACTCAACAACAATATTTTCCGTGGTTTGAAGAATATGCGAGGAACCGCGACCTTTTTCGCCAAAGGATATGAAGAACCGTTTCAGCCGTCTGGGAATTCTGTGGGTTTCAACAGCAATTAGCCACCTTTCTCAATCAAGGTTCCTTTTTAAACCGTCAATGTCCGGTTTTGAAGCATCTAAGGGTTCGTCTATAACCCGTCGTCGCTACTGAGCTAAAGGGCTCACAGAATCTCCGAAATTGGCCGTCAAGATCGGATTTTCTGCATTAACTAAGGATTGCAGGGTCTCATATTTGCCGAAAGTCTAGCCGAATGCCCACGTTGTGTTCAGATCTCAATCGACTAGAATCTGCTATAGAAAACTGATTTCCAAGGTTAATGGCGCCTAGTGGTCACATAAAAAACAACGACTCTTTTTCTACTTCAAACTTAACAAAATTTTATATTCAAATAACAAAAGAAAAGAATACAAACAATTATTTCTCAAGACTGTGGAGTGATGGACCCGTAATTAATAACTTCTGTCTTCTGCAAAGTATTGTGCAAAACAGTTTGTAAGTTGACTAAGTTTTCAAATGGTTTTAGCGAAGTCAGCTACTCTGGCTCTCTCAGTATTTGCGTTAATCTTCTCAGCTAGCCTGATCCACTCATGTGATTCTCAAGCAATCACAAATTCATCTGCTCCAATCCTGGTTGGCTTCATCTGCTAGTTCGGCCTCATCTGCTTCTCAAGCCAAAACGTCTGAGTTAAATAATATTTCAATGGGAACAATTTTATTTCCGGCTGGCATGAAGATATTAGTAACTCTCTCTGGACATCCTATTCTGGAAAAGCACCGTTTCCTCTAGTTCCAACCAGCAATCGAATTCACTTCCGCCAAATCGACAGGGCTTCAGTTCTTCCGGCTACTTGAGTGTTTTTAAATACATTTGATTTTCTTTAATTCCGATTTTTCAACAAAGTTTATCTCTTTCTTAAGTGGGAAAAAGAAAACAATAAAAGATTCTCTTCAAGACAACCATGGTCAACTTCTTCCGAGCGACATCAGCTGATTATATCAAAGAGCTATCTCCAGCCCTTACAGTTAACTCAAGTGTTTCCCCACGGGAGGTCTCCAGGCCACTTGAATTTCTCCAGCATCGACCTCTGGATATCTTGTTCCGCGATTTAGTCTGCACTTCAAAGGACCGTCTCGATCGCCGCCCTTTTAAGATCCTTGCTTCTGGAGTCATCTGTCCACCCGAAATTCCACTTTCGATATGGTCATTCTATCCTGCTACCATCTGTTTCGATTCTCCGACCGAGGTCACCCGACAAATTTAAATTTCCGTTTTTTTTCTTTCTTTTTCTATTTCAAAATCTGAATCAGGTCACACGTCACTCAGTGCTTATGACGGACAATCTGCTAGTTGCGTCTGCTCGCTTCGCTTCCCACTTCCAAAGAGGCAGATCTCGGCTGAGATGTGATCAAGAAAGTCCAGACTAGGCGCCACTCACAGTAGCCCCCCTCTCTTTTCGCAGCAAAAACGAACGAAACGAAACATAGAGACAGACCAAAAGGGAAAAAAAGGCATGCATTATACCACAAATGTTTTTTTATTTTATTAAAAGATAAAAAAATTTCCAATACTGGCGATGACTGGTATCGAACTCGAAACCTTGAGTTCTAGACGGATGTTCTACCGACTGAGTTAAACCGGCCTCAAGCGAATGAACAAAAAGAAAAATAGATTTTGAAATGTCTTGGTTGGGAGATATTTGTAATCTTTGAGAAACAAAAAACATGTGCATTTACTTTTTTTTGATACAAGGCCACTTTATTATTATTATTATTATTATTATTATTATTATTATTTTAAAAGGCCATAGACAAGATAGCGTTATCTGGTCTCCTAATCGCAGTTGCACACGACACTCGGAAAATATGTATGGCCAAAATTACGGTACGACAGCACTCCCCGCTTTAAAAAAAACAAACTTTTATTAAAAAAATTGTCAAACCTGTTAAATTCCGCTTAAGAAATTGACCTTGTGTCACATCCTGCTCGTGCGGAGGGTTTGGTAAATACACATATACAGAGAGTACCAAAATTATTTTATTTGTATTTATTTACTTATTTTATTTTCCCCCTGGAGAACAGAGCTTAAAGTTACATATAAATTTTTAAAAGAATTTCTTAATTATAACAATTTTAAAAGATCACATTGAAAAGAGCACATCTTCAGAGAGAAAAAAAAAATGCAAAAATCCGCCATTTTAAGAGATACTGATTTTAATTTATAAAATTCTCCCATGTTGGCATTAAATAACCCATAGAGAGTTAATATGCCGTTAAACAAAAATCAACCAGACCAGGCTGGGAATCACCATTTCTTCATCGATATTGTCATAATAAAAATTCTGCCTATCAAATTATTGAATAACAGATTACAACATTTTAGATTTCCATCGATTAATTAGCCAGGTACCCGACGAGGGTAGGGTAGGGTGTTCTAAGGGGGTGGGGTGGGGTGATAAATTTGGTTACTCTTATCCTCCATCTTCTTAATTCTGGTCGTTCTTTATCTGTTAGTTGAGTATTTCCCACCAGCTCCATTGGTCAGTGTTTGAAGATTACGAATACTGTTTTTTTAAAGCAGTCAGCACCCCTTCCAACCGATAGACATAGCAAGGGCACCTTTGACCGGGCACGTGCTTGTGGCACGTGCCCGGTACAAACAGAGCCCACTTATCAAAAAGAGCCCACTTATCGCATAGCAGTATTGAGGAGAGACGTAAAAACACCAAGCTCTCTTACCCAATGTAAGCAGTCGGTTGATCTTTATAAAGTCAAAATGGAATCAGAATTTCTGTTGTCGGATATTAATGCGTAATCTCAAATTAGATCTGATTTGCATACTCCCCACAAAATAAAAAATTAAAAATACCCAGGGGTCGAAAATTTCAAATTTTAAAAGGGATACCCTAAGCCTTAAAAATATCAAATTTAGCTTTGTAACAATGTTTCCCAGTTCGCCTTCTTATCTTACCATACTAGATTTGGTTTGCATATCACCCCCCCCCCCAATAAAAATTTCCCCAGGAGGTCGAAAAGAGGAGATTTCAAATTTCAAAAGAGGATATCCTAAGCTCTCAAAAATACTAAATTTAGTTTGGTAACAATTTTTTCCCCGGACCACCTTCTTATCTACCAGACAAAAATGTGGCTTTGAGCAGCATCACAGCATTTTGTTTTTCTTAGTTTTCTTTTAAGATATCAGAACTTTATTATTTCGAACATAACATTATACAATCGAAAACTGATATCATATAGAAATTCCATAACCAATTATCTCCCCCTGCCGCTAGGGGCGGATCGCCAACATCGTATGTTGCGCCAAAAACCAAAGACTTCACTTATCAGGGAGCCGTTACCAACGAGAGACGTAAAAATAAACGCTCTCATCCCTTAGCCCAAAAACAGGGCTTCCTTATCGAAAAGCGGTTACTGGACGAGAGACGTAAAAACAATCGCTCCCATCACTTAGCTCAAACAGGGCCTACTTATCACGGAGCACCCACTGAGGGTAGTCGCGTAAATAGCGGTCCCTACACTTCATTCATCAAAACAGAGCCCACTTATCGCATAGCAGTATTGGAGGAGAGACGTAAAAACACCAAGCTCTCATTACCAAGCCCAAACCAGGGCCCACTTATCACAGAACTCTACAACCAGCTCCCTTCTAAGCATTGTATCTGCATACGTTAAAAGGCAGGTACAATAGCACACTTACTGAAGGACGAGAAACTACCGAGACGAAGCGTCTTATCAACATTTCCTACCGACGAAAAGAATACCCTGTTATCACCATTACTCCAAGAAAATTACTCAGATAAGTCTCGTAGCAAATACCATTAAAATTTGCAACAATTTTATGTAATTTTTGTCAATACAAGTGTCTGCATTTACTTACGTGTTTGTTCCTTCTTTGTCCGACAATTTTGCCTACAACTACAGAGAAATAAGAGCTCCTTCGAAAACCGTAAATACTCTTAATCATTAGGTATTATTACCAAATTCTACAGCATTAAAACTAGATTAGGGTTTTGTTAAAAAGTGTTGCCGTTTTATTCTTGTTCTACAAGAAATATAAAATCCTGTTTATTTGTTTTTGAAGAAAATTAGCTTTCCATAAAAAAGATTTAGGTATATACTTATTTATGGGTGACACACACACACACACACACACACACACATATATATATATAATATATATTATATATATATATATATATATATATATATATACATAACAAAATGTACTTTCATATTGTAGCAGAGGAACCTTCGGGTACTGTCATAAAGTGTTGATGCTGAAATGAATTAAGCAAAAAGGTTGGTTGAAGAGACGTTATCTTTTTATGAATTATTTTTAGGATTTGAAATCGGGACGCCGATTCCGTTTCTTACGACGATAACCTTTACGCCACTACCTTTTTAGTATGAGCAATTGCCCATAAACGTTAACCTTTCAACAACGTTTATTAATTCCTAAGTCCTCACAAAAACATAGTTTGAGATTACTAGCTGAAAATCGCACTCCAGCTGGAATTTTAAGCAAGTTTTATTTGTTATCTCTTTATTTATTTGAATTTAAACATGCCTGTTATCAGGAAATGATTTTTTCTTCTATCTTCTCCGTAATTGGTTCATTTTGTTTTGTTTTCAAATACACCCGCTTTTCTCACACATGTGTTTTGGTTTTATCAAAGAAATATCATTTTAGAGAAAATATTGATAATGACTCAAGACGAAAATGGTTATTTATTCACGCATGAGCAAACAAGATCAATGTGACCCGACGATGCATGTTGCGTCATAAAATAGACAAAAATGGGGCTTGGTAGGAGTGGGGGGCTTAGATTAGAGAAATAAAATAAGACACGCCTCTAAGTTTTTTTCGGGTGGGGGTCCACAATTATGAGCAGTGATTAACCGTTTCATATCTGTCTCCACATAACCTATTGTAATTCTGGAGCTCTTTGGAATGCGGAGTACCCCTTCATCACTGCTAGCGAGCGGTTGGAGAGGACCCTCCGATCAATCTGCAGGTCACGTCAAGCCCTAGCTTGATTTTTTCCGACCCTATTGCCTTTATGGCAACCCCAAAACCTTTTTATCATATATGTGCTGGAAGGCGGTGGTTGGATATGACGTAAAACTGCATATAGTGGGAGGCACCAGTTCGCCATTACTCCCAAGTCCACTCTGACCTGGATGGTAGTACCTGTTAGGTCCCATCTATGGTTTAAATAGAAGAAAATGAGTTTTGAAAAAATGTTTAAAAATTGAGTACCCATCAAGAATGAATAAAACAAAATGTTTCGGCATAAATAAACCCAGCAAGGGTTGACATGCCGTAAAATCCAACCAACTATCCACATAAACCACACTTATTTTGTTGCGTATTATCAATTTTTGCTTTGATATAATTGTTCCTTATGAGATTATTTTCTCAGTTGTAGAGTGTCTATCTAGGAACTGCAAGATTCCGGGTTCGATACCGGTCCACGCCAATTCAGCACATGGGTAGCGCTGCTTGGATCTGTGCAGTGAAGTGGGGAGTTGACGGTAGGTGTGGTGCCCTACCTTGCAAAAACAGTCTCCCTGATCTAACGCTAGCGAAAAGGGTTAGATCCTCCTCGCTGTCCGGTTATTACAGACTATAAGCCAATCTGCCGACTTTACTTTTACTTGTGCAGTTATTTAGAGATTCAGTTCTATCTTGAAGTTTTCCTTGTGCAATCATCCCAGTTTGTCGCTTGGAAGTATATTCTATGTATGTATGTATGTATGTATTATTATCATTATTATTATTGACGTGTATGTTGATACGATAGCCGCATAATTACTTCTTAAAATGGCTAGCAATAATTAACCAGTTTTTATCAATACATTTGGTAGAAGTATTATCAAAAACAGAAGCGCCCCATTTCGCAGTTCGGTCGGTGATGAATGATCCAAGACAAATAATTTGTGTTTTTACAAAAATAATAAGTTAAAACCTACCTGTCCTGTTGGCACTGTTAGAATACGCTGACTACACACTGTAGAGCAGTAGACTCCCTCCAGGGATGTTCTGAGATTACCATGGACTGTATCTGTTGGTATGACCCCAGTTCTAAAGATCTGAGAAGTGTACCCATCATTGCAGTTGCTCTCAGGTCACTCTGAGCCGGTATTGTACCTGTTAGTGTCTCATATATGCGTCAAATGGATCTATCTAAAAAGTATTTGTATTTAATAGGAATACTTGAAACTATAAAATTTTGTTCAAATTTTTGCATTTGATAGGAATATAACATATATCATATAACTCTGTCAATTATTAGATCTATAAAAAAGAGTACAATATTTAAAAAATGCAATGGAAAATGAAAAATCTAGTTATGATTACAATGAAACATTACAAATGAATCAATTCGGTGTTAAATACCCCATGAGGAGTGATATGCCGTTAAACAAACTAAACCAGATCTTAAAGGCTGTCGATCTCTGATCTTTGAGTTTCGATACTTTTTACTTTCTTCACTGTGGATATTTTTTATTGTCTTAAATATCTTTATCCGCAAAGGCTTGATCTCCTCTCTCTCTCGCTCTCTCTCTCTCTCTCTCTCTCTCTCTCTCTCTCTCTTCTCTCTCTTTGAAATTTATATATTATCTTTGTCTACACCGGGATTTATGCCCCTAGGGGACAGGAGCTAGTGTCACCGACACACAGCAGCAGCAGCCATCTCTATCATCATAGTCACGTGGTGATCCTTATAAAAAAGCCATGTCGTTAGCGATTCAACCTCTTTTAGTTGTAACCCGCCTGACTGCTGGCTCAAGGGGTTAACACCTCTTCTACACCCGCACCCCCCCTACTGAGAGCGTCTGCTGGCTTTGGCCCACCATACATCATACAGGTAAGGGCTTTGCTCTATCTCTCCCTACGAAATTGGCTTGCGGATAGAAAAACCACGACGACTTTACCATTCCCCGCTTCTCAAGAGAGATTGCTATCTTTTGACCCATGAAGGCTGATAGCAAGTACCTTTATCACCAGGATAACAACTAAGAGCGACGAGATAAATGCAACCTCGGACAAGCTTCACCCTTTGATACCAATGCAGTCGATAGCTGCTAGCAAAAATAAACCTTTGCAACCTAAACAACCCTAAACAAACCCACAACCAATTAATACGGCTCACTAGAACGGTGCTGTAACTAAACTCACTAAACTAATGACTACGGCTTAGACCAAGAGCTGAGAACTAAATAATAACATACGGTTAATACCTCACGAGTAGGTGCCGCTAACTTCTAAAAGAACTGTTTATTAAACCTCGGGTTGCTTGTCCAAACAAAACTAAGAACTTTCTTCTCTTTGTGTACCCATTTAAAATGTGCATATATGTATTAAAACCTGTTGCATTTCATGTCGTTTTAACTGTTCCTTGAATTCATAACCCTCAATTTTCATTGCTTACCCCACTTTTCTCCTTAATTTTTATACTCTCTCTCAGAAAGAAGTATTGGATGTGAAGTGGGCAATGTGTTAGAAGTTGGTAATTGACAATTAAAGAAAAGGTGATATGTAAGATAGGAACAAAAAATACGTTGTACAAGGGCCGTTGCAAAAAGTTCTAAGCTTCACCCAAAAGAAAAGCCATTAATTCAGATTCCTGTCTGAAATAAATTTGAATTCAAAAGATCACTTAATAGGCCTTAGCTATTCTAGTAGTGACTACCCCAAGCGGAGATTTACGAGGTTGAATTCAGAGTTTCCTTCTCCTAGACTGATTGCTGACATGGTAAAGAGCACAGTCTGCCCTACTATTACCCATAGCTGGAGGAGAATGGTTATTACCTTTCCCAAGGTTTAGCGCTATGTGAACTGTAACTTCGTCCGGGAAATACTCGGGTCGACGAGTCATACCTACGACTCTAACTATAACCCGTCGGTCGCTACTGAGCTAAAGCTCACAGAATTTCCGAAATTGGCCGTCAAGATCGGATTTCTGCATCAACTAAGGATTGCAGGTCTCTATATTGCCGAAGTTAGCCGAATGCCCACGTTGTGTTCAGATCTCAAACGACTAGAAATCTGCTATAGAAACTGATTTCAAGGTTAATGGCGGCTAGTGGTACATAAAAACAACGACTCTTTTTCTTCTTCAAACTTAACAAAATTTATATCAAATAACAAAAGAATACAAACAATTATTTCTCAAGACTGTGGGAGTGATGGACCCGTTAATTAATAACTTCTGGTCTTCTGCAAAGTATTGTGCAAAACAGTTTGTAAGTTGACTAAGTTTTCAAATGGTCTTAGCTGAAGTCAGTTTCTCTCGGCTTCAGTATTGCGTTAATCTTCTCAGCTACCCGATCAGCTCATGTGATTCTCAAGCAATCACACTTCATCTGCTCTCAGCCTGGTTTGGCTTCATCTAATCTCAAGCAAAAACGTCTGAGTTAAATAATATTTCAATCGGAACAATTTTATTCCGGCCGGAAGGAAGATATTAGTAACTCTCTCTGGACTTCCCACTTATCAAGGGCACCATCCCTCCCTAGTTCTAACCAGCCAATCGAATTCACTTCCGTCAAATCTACAGGGGCTTCAGTTCTTCCGGGGTTCTCAAGTGTTCCCAACATGTGTGGTCTTAAATACATTCGATTTTCTCTCCCGGCCACTTAACAAAACAAAGAAGTTATCTTTTCCTAAGTGGAGAAAGGAAAAATAACAAAAATATCTTTCCAAGGGCCCAAGATAAAAACGGTCAACTTCTTCCGAGCGACATCAATCTGGTTATATCAAAGAGCTGTCTCCAGCCCTTACAGTTAAACTCGAGTGGTCCCAGCGGGAGGCCTTCCCAGGCCACTTGAATTTCTCCAGCATCGCCTCTCCAGACGTTCCACTACACTGTGTGGTCCTATGATTGCCACCATCTGTTTTGACCTTACACTACTCTTAACTTTCTTTTCTAATTTCAAACAAGAATCAGTCACAAACCAGTACACCACTGCGCTCTTAATTCTGTGCAAGTGAGGCGATACAAAGAGATGTTTGCGACAAATCCAAAACATGAAACAAAACAGAGACCCGAACAGTCAAAGTATTTGGGTGAGGCTTATAACTTTTTGAACACGCGCTATATGTGAAATCATCATCATTATCAGGTGTGCAGACAGTGCGGAATTCCCATGAATCTCTTCGCCACTCGTCCCTATCGAGACACACAGTGTGGCCGATCAACAAAAAACCTACATTAATCAGTTCTGTACAAATCTGGGTGCTGTGTATGTTTTTTTTTTGTTTTTTTTCACGAATTATTCTGTTTATATTTATAAATCTCTCATTTCTGATATCCTCAAAAGCCCCGCCCCTCTAGTTTGTTTCTGGATTTAAATGTTTAAGATAAAAGGAAAAAATACAAAAATAATTTAAAAAATTTATATTCGCTGGGAAAATAAGAAATGTTTACTTAAAGCCAACATATCAGTTTAACCCTCCCCTCACCCCCCAAGCTCATAGATTATTTTTTAAATGAGGACATCCGTCCATTTTCATAATTAATTTGTATTTTTCCTTTTATCTTAAACATTTAAATCCAGAAACAAACTAGAGGGCGGGGGGCTTTTGAGATATCAGAAATGAGAGATTTATAAATATAAACTTCGTGAAAAAAAAACAAAAAAAAAAACATACACAGCACCCAGAATTTGTACAGAACTGATTAATGTAGGTTTTTGTTGATCGGCCAACACTGGTGTGTCTCGATAGGGACGAGTGGCGAGAGAGATCATGGGAATCCGCACTGTCTGCACGACCTGATAATGTGATGATTTCACATTACGCGCGTCGTTCAAAAAGTTATAAGCCTCACCCAAATACTTTGACTGTTCGGGTCTCTGTTTTGTTCATTTTGGATTTGTCGCAAACACTCTTTGTATCGCCTCACTTGCACAGAAATTAAGAAGCGCAGCTGGTTATGTGACCTCTTGGTTTGAAATTAGAAAAAGAAAGTTAAAGAGTCAGGTAGTCAAAAACAGATGGTGGCAATCATAGACCACACAGTGTAAGTGGAACGTCTGGGAGAGGTCGATGCTGGAGAAATTCAAGTGGCCTGGGAGGCCTCCCGCTGGGAAACACTCGAGTTAACTGTAAGGGCTGGAGACAGCTCTTTGATATAACAGATTGATGTCCTCGAAGAAGTTGACCGTTTTTATCTTGGGCCCTTGGAAAAGATATTTTTGTTATTTTTCCTTTCTCCACTTAGGAAAAAGATAAACTTCTTTTGTTTGATCGAATGTATTAAGACCACACATGTTGTTGGGAAACACTTGAAACCCGGAAAACTAAGCCCCTGTGATTTGACGGAAGTGAATTCGATGGCTGGTTAGAACTAGGGAGGGGATGCCCTTGATAAAAGTGGGAAGTCCAGAGAGAGTTACTAATATCTTCCTTCCGCCGGAATAAAATTGTTCGATTGAAAATATTATTTAACTCAGACGTTTTTGCTTGAGATTAGATGAAGCCAAACCAGGCTTGAGAGCAGATGAATTGTGATTGCTTGAGATCACATGAGCTGATTTAGCTGAGAAGATTTAACGCAAATACTGACAGCCGAGAGAAACTGACTTCAGCTAGACCATTTGAAAACTTAGTCAAACTTACAAACTGTTTTGCACAATACTTTGCAGAAGACAGAAGTTATTAATTACGGGTCCATCACTCCACAGTCTTGAGAAATAATTGTTTGTATTCTTTGTTATTTGAATATAAATTTTTAAGTTTGAAGAGAAAAAGAGTCGTTTTTTTATGTGACCACTAGGCCGCCATTAACCTTGGAAATCAGTTTCTATAGCAGATTTCTAGTCGTTTGAGATCTGAACACAACGTGGCTTCGGCTAGACTTTCGGCAAATATAGGACCCTGCAATCCTTAGTTGTGCAGAAAATCCGATCTTGACGGCCAATTTCGAAATTCTGTGAGCCTTTTAGCTCAGTATTATAGTTAGAGTCGTAGGTAATGGACTCGTCGACCCGAGTTCAATTCCCGGACGAAGTTACAGTTCACATAGCGCTAAACCCTGGGAAAGTAATAATCCAACTATTCTCCCCCAGCTATGGGTAAATAGTAGGGCAGGACTGTGCTCTTTACCATTGTCAGGCAATCAGTCTAGGAGAAGGAAAAACTCTGAATTCAAACCTCGTAAATCTCCGCTTGGGTAGTCACTACTAGAATAGGCTAAGGCCTATTAAGTGATCTATTTGAATTCAAATTTATTCAGACAGAAATCTGAATTAATGGCTTTTCTTTTGGGTGAAGCTTAGAACTTTTTGAACGGCCCTTGTACAACGTATTTTTGTCCTATCTTACATATCACCTTTTCTTTAATTGTCAATTACCAAACTTCTAACACATTGCCCACTTCACATCCAATACTTCTTTCTGAGAGAGAGTATAAAAATTAAGGAGAAAAAGTGGGGTAAGCAGATGAGAAATGGAGGGGTTATGAATTCAAGGAACGAGTAACAACGACATGAAATGCAACAGGTTTAATACATATATATGCACATTAAATGGGTACACAAAGAGAAGAAAGTTCTTAGTTTTGTTTGGACAAGCAACCCGAGGTTTAATAACAGTTTCTTTTAGAAGTTAGCGGACCTACTCGTGAGGTATTAACCGTATGTATTATTTAGTTCTCAGCTCCTTAAAGGTCTAAGCCGTAGTCATTAGTTAGTTGAGTTTAGTTACAGCACCGTTCTAGGTGAGCCGTAATTAATTGTTGTGGTTTGTTTAGGGTTGTTTAGGTTGCAAAGGTTTATTTTTGCTAGCAGCCTATCGACTGCTTGGTATCAAAGGGTGAAGCTTGTCCGAGGTTGCATTTATCTCGTCGGCTCCCTTAGTTGTTATCCTGGTGATAAAGGTAACTTGCTATCAGCCTTCATGGGTCAAAAGATAGCAATCTCTCTTGAGAAGCGGGAATGTAGAAGTCCGTCGTGGGTTTTCATCCGCAAGCCAATTCGTAGGGAGAGATAGAGCAAAGCCCTTACCTGTATGATGTAGGTGGGCCAAAGCAGCAGGACGCTCTCAGTAGGGGGGTGCGGGTGTAGAAGAGTGTTAACCCTTGAGCCAGCAGTCAGCAGGGTTACAACTAAAAGAGGTTGAATCGCTAACGACATGGCTTTTTATAAGGATCACCACGTGACTATGATGATAGAGATGGCTGCTGCGCTGTGTGTCGTGACACTAGCTCCTGTCCCCTAGGGGCATAAATCCCGGTGTAGAAATAATAATATAAAATTTCAAAAGAGAGAGAGAGAGAGAGAGAGAGAGATGAGAGAGAGACGAGAGAGAGAGAGAGAGAGAGAGAGATCAAGCCTTTTGCGGATAAAGATATTTAAGACAATAAAAAAATATCCACAGTGAAGAAAGTAAAAAGTATCGAACTCAAAGATCAGAGATCGACAGCCTTTAAGATCTGGTTTAGTTTGTTTAACGGCATATCAACTCCTCATGGGGTATTTAACACCAAATTGGATTCATTTGTAAATGTTTCATTGTAATCATAACTAGATTTTCAATTTTCCATTGCATTTTTTAAATATTGTACTCTTTTTTATAGATCTAATAATTGACAGAGTTATATGATATATGTTATATTCCTATCAATGCAAATAATTTGAACAAAATTATAGTTTCAAGTATTCCTATTAAATACAATACTTTTAGATAGATCCATTTGACGCATATATGAGACACTAACAGGTACAATACCGGCTCAGAGTGGACCTGAGAGCAACTGCAATGATGGGTTACACTTCTCAGATCTTTAGAACTGGGGTCATACAAACAGATACAGTCCATGGTAATCTCAGAACATCCCTGGAGGAGGTCTTACTCTACAGTGTGTAGTCAGCGTATTCTAACAGTGCCAACAGGACAGGGTAGGTTTTAACTTATATTTTTGTAAAACACACAATTATTTGTCTTGGATCATTCATCAGCCCGACCGAACTGCCGAATGGGGCCTTCTGTTTTAATAATAACTTCTACCAAATTTTGATAAAAACCTGGTTAATTATTGCTAGCCATTTTAAGAAGTAATTATGCGGCTATCGTATCAACAATACACGTCAATAATAATAATGATAATAATACATACATACATACATACATAGAATATACTTCAAGCGACAAACTGGGATGATTGCACAAGGAAAACTTCAAGATAGAAACTGAATCTCTAAATAACTGCACAAGTAAAAGTAAAGTCGGCAGATTGGCTTATAGTCTGTAATAACCGGACAGCGAAGGAGTCTAACCCCTTTTCGCTAGCGTTAGATCAGGGAGACTGTTTTTGCAAGGTAGGGCACCACACCTACCGTCAACTCCCCACTTCACTGCACAGATCCAAGCAGCGCTACCCATGTGCTGAATTGGCGTGGACCGGTATCGAACCCGGAATCTTGCAGTTCCTAGATAGACACTCTACCAACTGAGAAAATAATCTCATAAGGAACAATTATATCAAAGCAAAAATTGATAATACGCAACAAAATAAGTGTAGGTTATGTGGATAGTTGGTTGGATTTTACGGCATGTCAACCCTTGCTGGGATTTTATGCCGAAAACATTTTGTTTTATTCATTCTTGATGGGTACTCAATTTTTAACATTTTTTTCAAACTCATTTTTCTTCTATTTAAACCATAGATGGGACCCTAACAGGTACTACCACTCCAGTCAGAGTGGACTTGGGAGTAATGGCGAACTGGTGCCTCCCCACTATATGCAGTTTTACGTCATATCCAACCACCGCCTTCCAGCACATATATGATAAAAAGGTTTTGGGTTGCCATAAAGGCAATAGGGTCGGAAAAATCAAGCTAGGCTTGACGTGACCTGCAGATTGATCGGAGGGTCCTCTCCAACCGCTCGGCTAGCAGTGATGAAGGGGTACTCCGCATTCCAAAGAGCTCCAGAATTACAATAGGTTATGTGGAGACAGATATGAAACGGTTAATCACTGCCTCATAATTGTGGACCCCCACCCGAAAAAACTTAGAGGCGTGTCTTATTTATTTCTCTAATCTAAGCCCCCACTCCTACCAAGCCCCATTTTTGTCTATTTTATGACGCAACATGCATCGTCGGGTCACATTGATCTTGTTTGCTTCATGCGTGAATAAATAACCATTTTCGTCCTTGAGTCATTATCAATATTTCTCTAAAATGATATTTCTTTGATAAAACCAAAACACATGTGTGAGAAAAGCGGGTGTATTTGAAACAAAACAAAATGAACAATTACGGAGAAGATAGAAGAAAAAAATCATTTCCTGATAACAGGCATGTTTAAATTCAAATAAATAAAGAGATAACAAATAAAACTTGCTTAAAATTCCAGCTGGAGTGCGATTTTCAGCTAGTAATCTCAAACTATGTTTTTGTGAGGACTTAGGAATTAATAAACGTTGTTGAAAGGTTAACGTTTATGGCAATTGCTCATACTAAAAAGGTAGTGGCGTAAAGGTTATCGTCGTAAGAAACGGAATCGGCGTCCCGATTTCAAATCCTAAAAATAATTCATAAAAAGATAACGTCTCTTCAACCCAACCTTTTTGCTTAATTCATTTCAGCATCAACACTTTATGACAGTACCCGGAAGGTTCCTCTGCTACAATATGAAAGTACATTTTGTATAATATAATATATATATATATATATATATATATATATATTATATATATATGTGTGTGTGTGTGTGTGTGTGTGTGTGTCACCCATAAATAAGTATATACCTAAATCTTTTTTATGGAAAGCTAATTTTCTTCAAAAACAAAATAAACAGGATTTTATTATTTCTTGTAGAACAAGAATAAAACGGCAACACTTTTTAACAAAACCCTAATCTAGTTTTAATGCTGTAGAATTTGGTAATAATACCTAATGATTAAGAGTATTTACGGTTTTCGAAGGAGCTCTTATTTCTCTGTAGTTGTAGGCAAATTGTCGGACAAAGAAGGAACAAACACGTAAGTAAATGCAGACACTTGTATTGACAAAAATTACATAAAATTGTTGCAAATTTTAATGGTATTTGCTACGAGACTTATCTGAGTAATTTTCTTGGAGTAATGGTGATAACAGGGTATTCTTTTCGTCGGTAGGAAATGTTGATAAGACGCTTCGTCTCGGTAGTTTCTCGTCCTTCAGTAAGTGTGCTATTGTACCTGCCTTTTAACGTATGCAGATACAATGCCTTAGAAGGGAGCTGGTTGTAGAGTTCTGTGATAAGTGGGCCCTGGTTTGGGCTTGGTAATGAGAGCTTGGTGTTTTTACGTCTCTCCTCCAATACTGCTATGCGATAAGTGGGCTCTGTTTTGATGAATGAAGTGTAGGGACCGCTATTTACGCGACTACCCTCAGTGGGTGCTCCGTGATAAGTAGGCCCTGTTTGAGCTAAGTGATGGGAGCGATTGTTTTTACGTCTCTCGTCCAGTAACCGCTTTTCGATAAGGAAGCCCTGTTTTTGGGCTAAGTGATGAGAGCGTTTATTTTTACGTCTCTCGTTGGTAACGGCTCCCTGATAAGTGAAGTCTTTGGTTTTTGGCGCCAACATACGATGTTGGCGATCCGCCCCCTAGCGGCAGGGGGAGATAATTGGTTATGGAATTTCTAATATGATATCAGTTTTCGATTGTATAATGTTATGTTCGAAATAATAAAGTTCTGATATCTTAAAAGAAAACTAAGAAAAACAAAATGCTGTGGATGCTGCTCAAAGCCACATTTTTGTCTGGTAGATAAGAAGGTGGTCCGGGGAAAAAAATTGTTACCAAACTAAATTTAGTATTTTTGAGAGCTTAGGATATCCTCTTTTGAAATTTGAAATCTCCTCTTTTCGACCTCCTGGGGAAATTTTTATTGGGGGGGGGGGGTGATATGCAAACCAAATCTAGTATGGTAGATAAGAAGGCGAACTGGGAAAACATTGTTACAAAGCTAAATTTGATATTTTTAAAGGCTTAGGGTATCCTCTTTTAAAATTTGAAATTTTCGACCCCCTGGGTATTTTTTTAATTTTTTATTTTGTGGGGGAGTATGCAAATCAGATCTAATTTGAGATTACGCATTAATATCCGACAACAGAAATTCTGATTCCATTTTGACTTTATAAAGATCAACCGACTGCTTACATTGGGTAATGAGAGCTTGGTGTTTTTACGTCTCTCCTCCAATACTGCTATGCGATAAGTGGGCTCTGTTTTGATAAGTGGGCTCTGTTTGTACCGGGCACGTGCCACAAGCACGTGCCCGGTACAAAGGTGCCCTTGCTATGTCTATCGGTTGGTAAGGGGTGCTGACTGCTTTAAAAAAAACAGTATTCGTAATCTTCAAACACTGACCAATGGAGCTGGTGGGAAATACTCAACTAACAGATAAAGAACGACCAGAATTAAGAAGATGGAGGATAAGAGTAACCAAATTTATCACCCCACCCCACCCCCTTAGAACACCCTACCCTACCCTCGTCGGGTACCTGGCTAATTAATCGATGGAAATCTAAAATGTTGTAATCTGTTATTCAATAATTTGATAGGCAGAATTTTTATTATGACAATATCGATGAAGAAATGGTGATTCCCCAGCCTGGTCTGGTTGATTTGTTTAACGGCATATTAACTCTCTATGGGTTATTTAATGCCAACATGGGAGAATTTTATAAATTAAAATCAGTATCTCTTAAAATGGCGGATTTTTGCATTTTTTTTTCTCTCTTGAAGATGTGCTCTTTTCAATGTGATCTTTTAAAATTGTTATAATTAAGAAATTCTTTTAAAAATTTATATGTAACTTTAAGCTCTGTTCTCCAGGGGGAAAATAAAATAAGTAAATAAATACAAATAAAATAAATTTTGGTACTCTCTGTATATGTGTATTTACCAAACCCTCCGCACGAGCAGGATGTGACACAAGGTCAATTTCTTAAGCGGAATTTAACAGGTTTGACAATTTTTTTAATAAAAGTTTGTTTTTTTTTAAAGCGGGGAGTGCTGTCGTACCGTAATTTTGGCCATACATATTTTCCGAGTGTCGTGTGCAACTGCGATTAGGAGACCAGATAACGCTATCTTGTCTATGGCCTTTTAAATAATAATAATAATAATAATAATAATAATAATAATAAAGTGGCCTTGTATCAAAAAAAGTAAATGCACATGTTTTTGTTTCTCAAAGATTACAAATATCTCCCAACCAAGACATTTCAAAATCTATTTTTCTTTTTGTTTCATTCGCTTGAGGCCGGTTTAACTCAGTCGGTAGAACATCCGTCTAGGAACCTCAAGGTTTCGAGTTCGATACCAGTCATCGCCAGTATTGGAAATTTTTTTATCTTTTAAATAAATAAAAAAACATTTGTGGTATAATGCATGCCTTTTTTTCCCTTTTGGTCTGTCTCTATGTTTCGTTTCGTTTCGTTTTTTGCTGCGAAAACGAAGGAGGGGGGCTACTGTGAGTGGCGCCTAGTCTGGACTTTCTTTGATCACATCTCAGCCGAGATCTGCCTCTTTGGAAGTGGGAAGCGAAGCGAGCAGACGCAACTAGCAGATTGTCCCGTCATAAGCACTGAGTGACGTGTGACCTGATTCAGATTTTGAAAATAGAAAAAGAAAGAAAAAAAACGGAAATTTAAATTTGTCGGGTGACCTCGGTCGGAGAATCGAAACAGATGGTAGCCAGGATAAGAATGACCATATCGAAAGTGGAATTTCGGGTGGACAGATGACCTCCCAGAAGCAAGGATCTTAAAATGGGCGGCGATCGAGACGGTCCTTTGAAGTGACCAGACTAAAATCGCGGAACAAGATATCCAGAGGTCGATGCTGGAGAAATTCAAGTGGCCTGGGAGACCTCCCGTGGGGAAACACTTGAGTTAACTGTAAGGGCTGGAGATAGCTCTTTGATATAATCAGACTGATGTCGCTCGGAAGAAGTTGACCATGGTTGTCTTGAAGAGAATCTTTTTATTGTTTTCTTTTCCCACTTAAGAAAAGAGATAAACTCTTGTTGAAAATCGGAATTAAAGAAAATCAAATGTATTTAAAAACACTCAAGTAGCCGGAAGAACTGAAGCCCCTGTCGATTTGGCGGAAGTGAATTCGATTGGCTGGTTGGAACTAGAGGAAACGGTGCTTTTCCAGAATAGGATGTCCAGAGAGAGTTACTAATATCTTCATGCCAGCCGGAAATAAAATTGTTCCCATTGAAATATTATTTAACTCAGACGTTTTTGGCTTGAGAAGCAGATGAGGCCGAACTAGCAGATGAAGCCAAACCAGGATTGAGAGCAGATGAATTTGTGATTGCTTGAGAATCACATGAGTGGATCAGGCTAGCTGAGAAGATTAACGCAAATACTGAGAGCCCAGAGTAGCTGACTTCAGCTAAAACCATTTGAAAACTTAGTCAACTTACAAACTGTTTTGCACAATACTTTGCAGAAGACCAGAAGTTATTAATTACGGGTCCATCACTCCCACAGTCTTGAGAAATAATTGTTTGTATTCTTTTGTTATTTGAATATAAATTTTGTTAAGTTTGAAGTAGAAAAAGAGTCGTTGTTTTTTATGTGACCACTAGGCCGCCATTAACCTTGGAAATCAGTTTCTATAGCAGATTTCTAGTCGATTGAGATCTGAACACAACGTGGGCATTCGGCTAGACTTTCGGCAAATATGGAGACCCTGCAATCCTTAGTTAATGCAGAAAATCCGATCTTGACGGCCAATTTCGGAGATTCTGTGAGCCCTTTAGCTCAGTAGCGACCGACGGGTTATAGACGAACCCCTTAGATGCTTCAAAACGGACATTGACCGGTTTAAAAAGGAACCTTGATTGAGAAAAGGTGGCTAATTGCTGTTGAAACCCAACAGAATTCCCAGAACGGCTGAAACGGTTCTTCATATCCTTTGGCGAAAAAGGTCGCGGTTTCCTCGCATATTCTTCAAACCACGGAAGAAATATTGTTGTTGGAGTGTCCATCCCTTTGAAGAAAAACGAACGACAACGAGTGAAAAGTGAGAGATACCAGCGCAGAAGGCCAGCCCTATATTTCATCCAAGAGCCTTGTTCTTTCACGAGAAAGTACAAGTGACTGAAAGAAGGTTTATCTTTCGGTCAGCAGTTATTTCCAAACCAGGAGCTTATGTCCTTAACGAAAAGGAATGTGAAATTTTGAGAGAACTGTGAGTTCTGTGGAACTGTTTGTCTCTCCTGCGCGAGAGAAATTCATTTTAAAGGGTTTATTTTATTGTTCAATACCCTTTCTGTTACAGTAAATGTAGCCCTTTTTATACACTTCTTTCCTATTTTTATCCTATTTTGTATTTGTGTTATTCGACCCGTAAATCTTTGTTTAGTCGTGCATAGGGAAATTTATTCAAGTTTGTTTTAATGTAAATTGTTTGTATTTCTTTTTGCCTCCTTTAGTGGAGAAATTTTGTATAAATAAAGATTCTATTTCATTATCAAATAAGACCATTATTCTTTTCATTTTTCCCTACCCCTTTTATTGACGACGTCATTTTGTTTTACGTTCGCTATTTTTCTGAACAAGGAAAAATTCGCGACACCAGCTTCAGTTTAGGTAATCTGGTCTGTGCAGTAAAATAACCTGTTGAAACTTGTTTCAATCACACAAACTAAAATGCTCACCTCAATAGCCAGGTCGGCGGGCTTAGAATACGCTGACACCAGCCCCACATACGCAAAAAATGTGTGCCCTTGGTATGACACTAAACTGCATCTGATGGAGCACTGGGGAGTGTACAGTTACCCCTTCACTGCCATTACACCAAAGATCTACTCTGACCTGGAGTGGTAGTACCTGATAGGGTCCCAATCAATAGATCTGATTGAAATTGGTTCGTTTTAGACAGGGATACTTGATACTATATAACTATGCTCAAATTATTTCCATTAAGTTACTTGAAGCTATAATAAAAGATTATTATTAGACAGTTGAAACCATATAACTGTTTGCAAACAAATGACTACTATTAAATAGAAATAATTACTTGAAACTACATAATTATTAGTATTAGATAGGAAGACTAGATCATACAACTGTGTGCAAATTACATTTATTAGTAATACTTACAGCTATAATTGTTTACTAAGGATTATTATTATTATTATTATTATTATTATTATTATTATTTACTTGAAACCATATAACAGTTTGCAAAAATGATTATTATTAAATAGAAATACTTAATTGAAACTATAATTGTGTATAAATTAATTGTACAAGCAAGAATATGCACCCTTCGGGCATAATTATTTAAGTTTTAATGTAATGAAATATATTGAATTAGAAAGACTAACGAAATCAAATAAGAACGCACATAAAAAGATTACACTCATTTTTTATTATTTTGATTGGTTTCTATATAAAATCATTCATAGGATTGAATTTGATATATTGAAGAGCAAAACAATAATATTAGAGATCAATAACACCAAGTAGTTATTTATTAAACCTGATTTTGTTAAAAGCAGTATACAAATTAACCACACCATATATTATGTAAACCTTTATTTCTTAGTGATATATAAGACACATTGCAGGATTTTAAACGCACAAATAACATGAGCTGTTTTGAGGCAAATCTAATTCAGATTTTCATAGATACATCGTTGATAAATAAAATTTATTCTATTCTGTGTATTAACATTAAAGATTTTGATTTAACTATAAATTAACTACTCGTCAATAAACTTATGCAATTCCCGAGTGTACTGCGATGTAAGCAGTGACGTAGTTTCGGTCACAGACAGACACCGAATCTCCATTATAATAAGATTAGATAGGAAAACTTGAAATCATATAATTGTGCAAATTATTTGTATTACGAATAGTTCAAACTTATAGTCTACTAATAATAATTATTATCATTAGTTGCTTGAAATACTTGAAATGTGAATGTAAATATAAACATCTAATGAATGCAATTCCCTAACCTCTATGCATAAAATAACTCAAGACTAGTTGACATGCCGTTAAGATTCATCATTCGACGTGATAAGTGCGCACATATACAAATGGAAGTGCGTGGTTTAATGGTTAGAGTCGTAGGAAATGCACTTGTCGACCTAAGTTCAAAACCTGGACGAAGCTGTTTGCATTTCCCATAGCGCTAATACCCTTGGGAAAGGTATGCATCCAACTACTCTCCCTCCAGTTATGGGTAAATAGTAGGGTAGATTGGGCTCTTTAATCGTGGCTAGTTAACCAATCTAGAAGGAAAACTCTGAATTCAAACCTGTTAAATTCAGCTTAAGAAATTGATCTTGTGTCACATCCTGCTTGTGCTGAGGGTTTGGTAAATACACATATACAGAGAGTACCAAATATTGTCGCTATTCGTTTGGCCCTTCACATGTGTGTGTGTGTGTGGGGGGGTCGTCACAGTTAAGCTGCGGAACCACCACGGTCTGTCGCCGTAATCATCGACACACCGCACTGAATGACGTCGTCGTCAGAAGTAGAGGAGGCCCTGACGCTGCTGGGTTCCTGTCTCAAACGGAACCCGTAGGCCTCGACTATGGGAAACGGTAAGTGCCATAGTGTGATAATCCCTTACCCATTCGACGATAGCAAGTCATATACACAACCCATTCGCCACGGTTAGGATGTGACACAAGGTCACAAATATGGAGCGACCAACGAGGATCGAACTCGTTATTCACTAGTAACGAATCTGCAAGGATTTCGATACATTCTCTAGTGGCAATCTTATCACGTCATCCTCGGATTCGGGATTAGCTCCCCGATGCCCCGAAGATCGCAAACTTTGGCGCAAATTGATTTTTAATATCATTGTTTTATTCTCAAATGTATTAAGAGCAATCCTATGTATAATCTTATACATAAATCAATTAAAATTAAAATAAATGCAATCTTTTTATATGCGTTCTTATTTAGTTTCGTTAGTCTTTTTAATATATTTTATTACATTAAAACTTAAATACTTACGCCTGGTGTGCGCATAGTATTGCTATATTTATAAATAAAGACTGTGCAATATCAGTGTTAAGGCATATATATCCAAATTAAGGTACTTTAGACAGAGTCAACGCTGCTTGGTGACTGCCAGTTTCTCGGCCATGGGATCATGGACATAGCTTAGCTATACATACATTAATACACATGTATATGTACATGTGCACACACACATACGTACACGCAGGCGCACGCATACACACACATACGTACACACACGCACACGCATATATTAGGCGTACGGGAGAAAATTTTACAGGGCCGACCCCTGTAAAGGAAGAATTTGCCCTGAAAATCCTTTTAATTTGCTGTAGTTCAAGGGGTGTCACAAATTAAAATATCAAGTAGTCTTTACAACGACCCCCACCCCCATCATTCCAATAAAAAAAGTGTTCATTTATTTTTAATTAAAGAAAACCGTTACGTGTGTTTCAAGTGTAGACATTTTTTCATGTATGTTCACTCCAAATACGATCTTGAATTCCACAATTTCAATTTCAATGTAATTTTTCAGAAATATCACATTACTTAGCAGAATTGTAGGTTTGATCGCTGGAGTTCAGTTTAGTCTGGTAGGATTTTATGGCATTCAACCCTTGTTGGGTTAACTTTATGCCGAAGAATTAAACTCAATTTTTTTAAACACATTTTATCTAAATTTTTTATTTTTTCTATTTAAAACCATAGATGGGATCCTAACAGGTACTACCACTCTATGTCTGAAGGGACCGGGGAGTAGTGGCGATGAAGAAGTGTTGTATACTCTTTCTTCACTTCTATTATTCTTCTGCTCGTCTTTGGTATCTTACGTTCATCTTCTAGCGTCTGGACTTCGTCTTGGTGGTCGGTCGCACTTAATTCATTTCTTCTTCTAGGTCAGTCTTGTTGCCAAGACATTCATCAACCACAAAACCATATTATTTATGTAAGCTTTTATTTACTTAACTAAACATATTTCTCTAACTAACATGGCGCGCGTGTGCAGTGAGCTCCAGCTAAAGCAGACATCTTATCTGCCTGACGTCCAAGCTGAAACTGAGAACCAACCAAGTCCCACGTGACTTCACGTATTTTGCGGGCTTTCTGTAATATTCCATGGAAAGTCCCGCCCGTGATATGAAAAGGGGACATCCCTTCAGAAATACAGGGGGTTGACAATAATCTATGCATAGATTATGTAACAGAAGTACTTCACACTCTCCAGAGCTCCAAAATTGGAACTTCATCATTAGATGTAGTTTAACATCATACTTAAGATATTTTGACATCCAGGGGCTTCAGATTCTGAATCGGTAAGTAAGGTAAAATAAATCGCGGAATCCCTCTTGTATGAAAGTGGCACGGTTGGATTTATTGTCCGGAGCCTGAGACGCCTCAAAAGGACAAGGTCAACAGAATCCCGCATTTTTTGCACTGGCCATCACATGAGCTTCGGTTTGTGCATGGATCACCACATTATAACGACCTTGTGTTAATCCGTGCAGGGTCAGGAAAATAAACTTAACATAGCCAAATATACGGTTGCAATATTGATAAAGTGAGATTTTAAAACCGAATTATTTGCCATGAAAATAACCAGATTTTGCCCAGAAAATGTACAATTTATTTGCCTCCTGGTGATGGAGGGTATATATATATTAATTCTCGTGTTCCTTAATTGTATGACCGTTATCATCTTGCAACCTCCTCTGGTTAAAAATGAGACCGTCCAAATTTTCCAAGATGAAATGCAAAAATGTAAATCCTGATTATCTGGTGTTGCTTATCTGCCAAAATCTTATTTCTTATGAGTGCCATCACCTCAGCTAAATAATGGACCATTTCGTTTTTATTATAAAGAAAGGGAAGAAAAAGGGACATGCTACATAAAAAAAAATATAAAAAAAACAAAGAAAGAGATTAGGAGAAAGATAGCATAAGGGGGTAAGCCCGCAGAAGTGATAACACTAATATGTTTCAATCGAACATAATTAAAAGGTTGAAAGAAAGAAAAAAAATGAGTTAGAGAGAGAGTTAAATCAAGATTATTATACTTTTACATATAGAACTATTGAAAATTGGTTCTTAAGTAAATATATCAAATGTTGTAATAATCAAATCATTATCTGGTGGCATATGCACAGGTCCTGCTAGTTGAAATATTAACAGAAAATCACTTTCAGTTTCAGTATTGCCAGATATTGGTTGGTGTGGGTGTTATTATATGAATCAATATTCTATTTATAATAACTTTTCTGTATTTAGTAAAAATCTTGGACCATATTACCTTTAGGCACCCCTTTTTGATCTCGATTAAGAAAGGACGTTTTTCATTTACACCGTCAATATCCGGTTGTTGGTTAGGGGTTAGTTTTATAATTTAAAAAAAAATCTAAAAATCGTCTGTTAAAACAACCGGATATTGACGGTGTAAATGAAAAACATGTCCTTTCTTAATCGAGATCAAAAAGGGGTGCCTAAAGGTTATTTGGTCCAAAATCTTAATCTTGAAACCGAAACCTCTCATCATGGTGAGACTTCGAAAAATGTTGGCAATATTCAATTAATTTATTCAGGGGTGGAGGTGGGGTGAAAATTAAATTTGGCTACAAGGGTAACATCAAGTAAAAAGTTTTTGAAGCCCTGATCTAATGTCTCAACAAAATGAGATTAAGTAATATTCATTCCTTAACCAGATGATACATCAGTGGGACCCACTTAAAGGATCAACTTTATGACCATCGCTGATGATCAACATCCAAGGGATTTGAACAATTCAGGCTCCCGCCCGGGGGTCCGGCAAGCTTCGGCCGCTGGACCGATGATGAATTAATAATAGCGTCGATCCCAGGGGGCCATCCCCCAGGCAACACCTGCCCCCTCGATTTAAAGGGGCAAGGCTGGGTTTATTGCCCAGTGCCTGAGGCGCCCCCCTTGAGGGGGAATGCCGACGGGATCGACGCAATTTTTGCACCTGCCACTCCATGAGCTTCGGCTTGTGGGTGGTCCCACGTTAATAGGGACTTTGTGCCTGACCCGTACAAGTGGGGTACGCGGTAAATACAAATTATAATTTTATTGCAGCATTAAAAAAACGTGAAAGACAAACAAAATTTTGGTGTCATTGCTGGGGACATTCTTGGAACTCATTTACTGGAGAATCTTTTTAGTAATTTTGTAATTATTTACTGATATCCCACCATGACAGTTGAACACAAGCATCGATTAACCTGGGGAGCCATGAACAAATCGAAGCTCATGCGTGGCCAGTGCTAAAAATTGTGTGTATCCCTTCGGCATTCCTCTTTTGAGGCACATCTGACACTGTACAATAAGGGTGCAGATGCTCCCTAGGGAGATGGGCCCCCTGGGATCATGCTGATATTATATCTCTTACCAGTCCAATAGTCCAACCTACTGGACATAGGTCCTGAAGAAACCAGGTATCTATCAGCAGATTTCAAAGAATCTTTTAGTAATTCTGTATGTCAGCCTATCTTTGTCTTTCCAGGGCATTTTTAAATTTTGGAAATAGCTAAAAATCCTTGGCGGGCGGCAGGGTTGCTAGGTCCGGAGAATAAGTTGGATGGCCATTTTTCGCAAAGGATTTCTTAGCCAGGATCTAGCGAACTCCTAAGGCATTATGTGCAGGAGCATTGCCATGGTGTAGAAACCACTTGTCAATCCAGAGTTTGGGTCTTTTCATCTGAACATAATTTCTTAATCTTTTCAGTACTTTCAAATAAAGCCCTTACTTAGGCTAGATGAGCGGTTAGTATTATATAGAATAATTTGTTAGATAGGAATATTTAAAAATCATTTAATTGTATGCAAATTATTTTTATTGAGAACAGTTACTTGATTCTACAATTTCTAAATTATCAGTCTCACTGTCTGGTAGGAGAGAGAGGGGTAGAATATGCTGACCACATCCTCTGCAAAATGGTAAGACTCTACCCAAAAAGTGTGTCCAGGGTATGATACTAAACTGTATCTTGTGATGAGGCTACAGTTCTGGAGACTATGGAGTCACCTCTTCATTCCTATTACTCCAATGTCTACTCTGACCCAGAGTGGTAGTACTTGTTAGGGTTCCATCTATGGGTCCGATACAACTATGTGTAAATTATTAGTATTAGATAGGAATGCTTGGTACCATATGACTGTGTGGAAATTAACTATGTTAAGAATTGTTACTTGAAATTATAATTGGTTACTCAGGATTATTATTATTATTACTAGCAAATATATGCACCCTCCGGGTGCAAGTATTTAAGTTTTAATGTAATAAAATATCATATTAAATTAGAAAGGCTAATGAAACTAAATAAGAATACAGATAAAAAGATTTGAAACAGAGGGAGTATAATAAAAGATTTGAAACAGAGGGAGTATAATAAAAAATGGAACAACTGAAACTTACTCTTCCATCACTCTCGTCTTTCATTGATATTTTTTCTAATTTAAGTATTTAGTTATAAGAGGAAGTAAAGAATAAAATGACAGTTATTTTATCTTGTTAATGGATTTCATTTAAGATTCATTGAAGAGATTTTTGCTTATATTCATTAAAATAAAACCAAACAGTTAGAAATCAATAATACTAAGCACATATTTATTAAATTCGATTTTTTAATATTAATATGCAAATTAGCCTTCCCGTTCACACTGTAAACCGCTATTTTATTGTATATATAAATATAATTGCATGTTGTTAGTATGTAGACATAGTTAACAGTATTAATAATGTAAGACAATTTTATTAATAATTGAGGTTTAGATAAAAATAAATTCATGGAGAATGTGATGTCAATAACTAAGAGAATTGTTACTTGAGTAGGAATATAGTTTCGGTTACAGACAGAAAAACACACAATCTCCATTATAATAAGATTAGTTATTTGAAACCATATAATTGCTTGCAAATTATTGCTGTTAGATACAATTACTTAGAACCATATAACTGTGAGCAAACAAATTATTATCAAATAGAATTACGTTAGATAGGAATACTTGAAACCATTTTATGCAAATTATTCATAAACAATTTATCATTATTAGTTAGAAATAATTACTTGAAATCAACATTATCATCATGTCACATTAGTAGCACGGATATCCATGACAATCTCTCACCAACTGTCCCTATCATTCATTATCTTCGGGAGGTCCTCTGTGCAGCATCCAGTATGCACGCAGTTTGCCTTGTTTCTCCAGCAGTGTCCCACATATCTTGTTTGTCTCATTCAGATGGTTTGTGCAATAGGGGGGCAAGTGGCCATAGAACTGCTTTTTTGTGGGGTGTTGTTTCGATGATTTGTTTGTCTCATTCAGATGGTTTGTGCAATAGGGGAGCAAGTGGCCATAGAACTGCTTTTTTGTGGGGTGTTGTTTCGATGATTTGTTTGTCTCATTCAGATGGTTTGTGCAATAGGGAGCAAGTGGCCATAGAACTGCTTTTTTGTGGGTGTTGTTTCGATGATTTGTTTGTCTCATTCAGATGGTTTGTGCAATAGGGGAGCAAGTGGCCATAGAACTGCTTTTTTGTGGGGTGTTGTTTCGATGATTTGTTTGTCTCATTCAGATGGTTTGTGCAATAGGGGAGCAAGTGGCCATAGAACTGCTTTTTTGTGGGTGTTGTTTCGATGATTTGTTTGTCTCATTCAGATGGTTTGTGCAATAGGGAGCAAGTGGCCATAGAACTGCTTTTTGTGGGTGTTGTTTCGATGATTTGTTTGTCTCATTCAGATGGTTTGTGCAATAGGGGAGCAAGTGGCCATAGAACTGCTTTTTTGTGGGGTGTTGTTTCGATGATTTGTTTGTCTCATTCAGATGGTTTGTGCAATAGGGGAGCAAGTGGCCATAGAACTGCTTTTTTGTGGGGTGTTGTTTTGATGATTTGTTTCAGCACCACTTAGATCTTGTAGGAGTTATTTTCGTATTTGCCTGGAGAGTTGTCTGCCCATTTAAGGTCGCTGGTTCCCGCTAGGGGCCTTGTGTATTTAAGCGGCTGATTTGAACTCTTCCTCTCTTTGCCTACTGCTAGACCTACGAGACACAATGAGGTAGTCTTATGACTACCCCTTTCTTGTTGGGGCTTCGGCCCTTAACACTGGCCACTCACTGCTAGTAAGTCTCTTATATGATATATGACTAATGTATATGGATATATGATGTATCCGTAACTACGTTTTTATGTACATTTAGGTATCTCTTTGATACCTAAATATCTTGTATTTTACTATTCATGAATGTGTCATTATCTCTACTCTTGTATATGTACTTTATGTATCTCGTCATATCCATGTGCTGTATACCTATTAAATGTTTTGTCCATCAACCTGTGTCGGAGTTTGTTTGCGTTCCAACGAGTTATGACTTTGTCATAACCTTTGAATCTTACAACCTTAACAAAGTGCCTAGAACATTAACTAGATGGGAGCTGCACAAAATGCAGAGTGTGTGAAACAATATAATAGTGTGTAAATTATTTGTATTAGATAAGAATACTTGAAATCATAACTGTGTAATAAATGATTATAGACAAATAAAATAAGTGCAATTTAAAAAGAATATAAGGGAACGTTGAAAATAAAGTTATGATTAAAATCAAACATTTACAAACGAATCAAATTTTGGCATTGAATAACCCACGAGGAGTTGGTATGCTATCTATACATATATAATGGACAGTTGGTGTCTGTATATGTATGTATGTCTGGATGAAACTACAAAAATAAAATAATTAACGATAAAGTAAATATATACACACATTAAATATCACCGGTTCTTGCTTTTTGTGCTAAAATTATGAAAATTTTATTTATATTTAAAGATATTTAAAAATTAAAATATACATATAAATAGTATTGAAATTCTACTTAAAAATGTCCAGCATTTGTAAATCTCAAAAGTAAAATCAATACACCAGGGTTTCACCCACCTCTACCCAGGCAATGCTGGGTAGCCCCTTCTAGTTAAACAAATAAAACAAACTCATTTTGGCAACCAATTTCCAAGGATAGCATTCAATCCCAAAAAGTACCCCAATTTTGTGCCTTGTACCAGACTAGGCCACCTTTATTAAACAGAAAGACAAGAACTGTTTGCAGTTTTTTTTTATTATTATTATTAAATATTTACAAGCATTTCAAGGATTTTACAAGTACAAAACAAAGTTTGGCTGACAAAGCAAGGCAAGTTGGTTGGACACCAAAATAATGGCTGAAAAATGTGTTCTCAGAAACGTCTTAGTACGGGGAAGGGGGGGGGTAGCTGAAAAAAAAAATGTTCATAGGGAAACTAAAACATGGGATAAATTTAAGAAAAAAAAAAAATTAATGAAAAAGAAAACAACCAAATAAAAAAAATCAGTGAAATAAAATCTTTAAAATCTTTGGTGGTTTTGATTAAAAAAATTTCCTAATTGCCATCTTTATAAGTTAAACAATGAAATTGTAGACATAGCTTAGTTGTTAGAGCATGAAAAGATGCTACAGTTAAATCCTTAGTGTTGGGCTGGTGAGTTTCATGATACACAATTTACTTAGTAAAGTTTATTTAGCAGCAAAATATATCTATTGACCTGTAGACAAAGACTGCTATAATCTGTTAAAGAATAGTCAATCTTTGCATGATATATATATATATGGGAGAATAAGTGCTTAATTGGAGTCGTACCTAATTTTGAAAATTAATTAATTAATAATGAATTAGGCGGGAATACCTATTAAATGTATGGCTAAACAAATCGAGAAAAATCATGATTTTTCTCGATTTGTTTAGCCATACATTTAATAGGTATTCCCGCCTAATTCATTATTAATTAATTAATTTTCAAAATTAGGTACAACTCCAATTAAGCACTTATTCTCCCAAAAATTATCGGCAAAAAAGCCATTCCAAAACAAACCGTGTTTACATCATATATATATATATATATATATATATATGTATGTGTGTGTGTGTGTGTGTGTGTGTGTGTATGAAAAGTAAAGTTTGTAGAGTGGCCTATTGTTAGTATTAGCCCGTGAGGGAGTCTATCCTCTTTTCACTAGCACTAGATCAGAGAGATTGTTTTTGCAACTGAGGTGGAGCACCACACCTACCATCAGCTCCCCACTTTACTGCACAGATACAAGCAGTGCTACTCATGTGCTGAGTTGGCGAGGGCCGGTATCGAACCGAGAACCTGGTGTTTCCAAGGCGGATGCTCTACCGACAGAGCTAAACCAGCTCCCTAATATATATGTAGTTTGCTATATGAGTGTTGCATATCAGTGGTAGAGCATATGTAGATCTAAGTTAGTAAAGTATAGACAGAGTCAACAGTGCTTGATTACTTTCAGTTTCTCAACTATACAATCATCAGACTAAGAGGTGGGTGTCTTTTTACATACTGTTGTGTGTAGTATGATGAGAAGGGTGATCTAGTTTGTGGGGAATTCTGTGAAGGGCAGTCTAGCTTATACTGCATGGTTATTTACATGGTTATATTATATTAAATTTGTGAATTGTTATTTTCTTTGTTTAATTTATTATCTTATAGTGTCTTTATTTATTATTATATTATTATTATTATTATTGTTGTTGTCTTTTTAATTTTCTTTCTTTTTTTTCCTTTTTTTAAAATCAGTCTTTGGAGCCATTATTTTTCAAGTGGCTTAATAGGAATTTGTTTTCATGCTTACATTTAGATATAAGTTCTTATTGTTTACTATATCAGAGCAGAAGTAATAGGACAATCAATAATATTAACTTTAACAAGTGCCTATTGTTACTGTCCTATTACTAATGCCCTATGCTCAATTTTCAGTGGTTAAACTGTGATAACACGTGGTTGATAGAGTTGCCTGACTTTTTGCTCATTTCATCACTGAAACTCAGCTATTGATATTCTAAGACTGAAGAGGAGTGTGTGTGTGTGTGTGTGTGTGTGTGTGTGTGTAGGAAAAGCACAGACCATTATTTTCAGTGTTATCACCTTTTGTGCAGATATCTCTTCTCACGCATCAACATTTGGAGAAATGCTGATTTTCTCACAATTCTCTTTCTCTCATACACACATATCTAGTTAGTTGGTTGGGTTTTACGGCATCTCAACCCATTGGGTTATGCTGAGACATTTTGTTTTATTCATTCTTCATGGGTACTCAATTTTTTTTTTAAATTCAATTTTTTCTGAAACTCATTTAAAAAAAATTTAATCCATTTATGAGACCCTAACAGGTACTACAACACCGGGCTAGAGAGGACCTGGGTGTAATAGTGATGAAGGGGTACTCTACACTCCCCAGAGCTCCATAACTGGAACTTCACCATCAAACAGTTGAATATCATAACCAGGACCCTCAGCCACCACCTTCTAGCACATATATAAAAAAAAAAGTGTTGGGGCTTGCCATAAGGGCAATAGGGTTGGGACAATCATATAGGTACTAGGGCTTGACATGGCCGGATGATTGATCTAGCCTAAGTAAGGGCCTAAGTAGAGTGTTGCAGGTCATGGACTGCTCAGCTATCAGGATTCCGTCCTTAAGCATCATGATGATTGTTTGTAGAGCAAAACTTGAACCAACTATGCTTATTTTAAAATTATCAATTTTATATTCTTAAATACTGAAAGGAGTAAAAAGAGACCCAAATTATTTTCTTTTATTAATTAGAATTTAATTAGGTAGGTTAACAATACAAAGAAAAAAAAAATTTATAGAAATTTTCAGTAACATTTATCCTGAGGTCACAAATCTTAAAACTAAAATCCATAGGCATTTAGAGCAAATTTAGTTCAGGTCAGAGATTTTTCTTTGTTAGTGATACCATGTAACTCAGTGCAACCTGTCGCATGTTACTTGGAGAGGAGATGGAAACCATCATATTTTTGCTCTAAGAAGGGAAATATTTAGCATTGTTCCCTGATGACCGAATAATGGGTAAATATCCTTCAAGAATAAATTTCTTATTCTATCATTAAATGATGCAAGAATAACAGTAGCCTTAAAAAAAATATTGACCCAACCCATTCACCATGGGCAGGATTTGACACAAGGTCACAAGTATGGGGCATCCAGCTTTTCAATAGAAATATACCTGCGAGACTAGCTTGCTAACCAACACACCATGATAGGACGTCTTAACAATAGCCTTAAATGTGTGCGTGTCTGATGAGAGAGAGAGAGAAGATAGGTGAGTGCATGACCAGAAGAGAGAATATAAAAGAAAAAAAAAGAGGGTTGAAAAGAAAAAGTGTACATGAATTAGAGAGTGAACACAATCCAAAACTATACATCTATAGAATTGTTCAGAATGTATTTTTTAAACCTAAATGATAATAATATAAATTTCTATATCAGAAATATATGAAAGCATTATTTTTTTTAAAAAGAAAAAAAAAAAAGAAAAAGAAAAAAAAAAAAGAAAAACAAACAAACACATTTTACAGTCAAGGTAAACCAGATAAGTACTGGGTCCTTAAAATTCTTCTTCCTGTATCAAAGTTCAACCCCAATTATAAGCAAAATATTTATACCAATGGGGGCAATTGCATCATTTCCATGGAAATATACATATAGACAGCCTAGGTATAATGAAAGACTTGTTTAAGGTATAGATGGTAGCTCCAAAGATTTTGACAATTATTGAATGGAGTCATGTTGCTTGTACTATTTTTATTAATATTCTATACCATCAAATATATATTTATTTACCTCATTATATATATTCATATATACATGTTATGGATAAGCACATTATTTTAAAAGAATATTGACAGAAAGTGAGGGCTGAGTGAATGATTAAGAGAAAAATGTTGTTTGTCACAGCTAATTGGTAATATTTTATACAGTGGTATCTTGACTTATGAGTTTAATTCATTCTGCTTGTAACTCAAATTTCCTTGTAAGTTTTCTCCATTGAAATAAACTGAAATACCATTAATCTATTCCAGCCGTCACCCCCAAAATACTCAAATCTTTTTTGTCATGTTTTTTTAAATAAGAAAAAATAGCAGTGTATTGTATAAAAACATTAAAATAGAATGTAATGAATTAAGTGCTGTAAATAAAGTTGGCAGAATGGCCTATTGTCGGTATCAGCAGGACAACAGGGTGTCTATCCCCTTTTCACTAGCACTAGACCAAGGAGATTATTTTTGCTGAGGTTGTGCACCATGCCTACTATCAGCTCCCCACTTTACTGCACAGATAAATGTGCTGAGTTAGCAAGTACTGGTATCGAACCTGGAACCTTGCAATTCTTAGGCCAATGCTCTACCGACTGAGCTAATAATGTTTATTTTTTATGAATGATATTTTTCTTTGGTCTAATAAATTTAGAAACTTTTTTTTAGTGAACTTATTAACATAAGCATTTCTGAAACTCCTTCGTTCCTCAAATTTTAGTTCTCAGCACAAAGCAAAAAATCAGCCGAGTGACAGCTCATAACTCGGGGCACTTGTAAGTCAAGTTATCACTATATATATAAGTTTAATGTCTTATAATAGATTCTCAAATGTCCTGACCTCTGTAAATTTGTAAACTGTTTAAATAGAACAAAAAGAAAGAAAAATAAACAGATCTTCTTAGAAATATTTATTACAAGAATGAAAATAGATTGAAATAATATCTTATGAAATTTAAAAAGATATTTCTTATCAGCAAATATGATCAAATTTGCATTTTAACTTTTCAGGAGAGAGAGAGAGAGAGAGAGAGAGAGAGAGAGAGAGAGAGAGAATCCAATTTTATCTGTCAACCAAAAATTAACTAATTGATTTTAATAAAATTTTCAGTTCTTATTTAATAAAGGACAAAGTTTTTTTTTGATTTTTTTGTTTTTATTCAAAGAAGTTTCCATTGCAAATTTCATCAATCAACAACATTTTCTTTTTCCCTATAAATTCATTTAATGATTTGATTTAGAAGAAATTGATTTTGATACATTTAAAAAGATTATTCCTTGGAGAAATAAATTATTTTTTAACTTTTTAAAAACAAAGGTTTGCCAGGATCCATACAGAGACTTTCATTTGGAAATTAAAAAAATGGAAAATAAAGTAAAATATTACTTTTCTTGCCAATTTTTTATTTTTATTTTCTAATATTGTTTTTATTTGCTAACTTAGCAAATATACGACTAGAATTATAAGTTGGGTGAATTTTAATACGAATCGAATATGACTTTAAAACATTTCTTATAAAGCAAAAACTGTTTTAATATTTCATTGTTTCTTTTGCTTTTAATTCTTATTAAATGCCAATAATTATTCAAATCTCAAATACAAATATAATTTGTTTGCATAGCTGTATCAATAACCTGAAAATTCTGAGAAAATATTTGGTCATTTTTATGAGAATTTAATAATAGACTTACTAAAACATTTTATTTAATGTAGGTTATATCTTTTTGGTTTGGTTTTGTTTTACAGCATATCAACCTCCGTGGGTCATTTAATGCCGATAAAGTTTTGAAATAAATCAATTCTTAATGGATAGTACAATCTTTTTATAAATACATTTTTCTATTTAACCCATAGATGGGTATATCTTTTTAAATTAATTTTTGACTAATATTTCTTTCATTTTAATTAGGTATGACCAAATTTGCATTAAGATTTTTCAGGCAAAAAACATAACAGTTTTAAAAATTTAACAAAAATTAACTAATTACTTGGTTTTAATAGGAAGTTTTAGTACTTATTTAATGAGGGACAAAGTTTTTATTAGAAGAAATTTCCAGTCCAAATTTCATTAAAAACATTTTTTTTTCTCGTATGAATAGCCAACATGACTGGATATAAAATTTTTATTATTTCAAATTTACAAATATTGCTCTGTATATAATTGTCAAATTGTCATGCATTGAGCTCTCCAGCGGACAATGAAAAATATTGCTATTCTTAACAACTTTTTAGTTTTATTTGTTAACTTATATTAGCAAATGAAACCAAAAATCATTTGCACTTTTCTTGCTCATTGTAATTGGTTTAACTCTTAAAGATTTTGTGTTCAGAAGTCGAAGCTCAAAAGGCGTCACCTATAACTGATAGGTAGATAGGTAAAAAGATGGTTTTAGGCTGCTGCGATAACCTTCAATTATTGACATACACAGAAGAGGGTCATTTTTTTGTAATACACAGCCCACTCATATTTACCCTAGAAAAAAAATGTCAGTTGTATTAAAGCTGTGAGAAAAAGATTTTTTTTTACCTCGTTCAACAGGGGTACAATATTTTTTTTAAATTTGCAACAGAATTAATATTTTGAGGCCAGAGAAAGCAAATATAAAAAAAAATAAAAAATAAAAAATAAAATAAATAAATAATAATAATAATAATAATGGTAAGAGAGAATTTTGAAGAGTAAAAAGCACAAAAGAATTAGGTTACTTTTTTTTCTTTTAAGAGCAGGTCATGTGACCACAAGACTATTAGAAAAATGCCTCTTTGAATTCTGCTCTTATTGTAAACAATTTTTTTCTCTCCTTCAATATTTGTTTTCTATAACCTCAAAAAAGATTACTGATGCTCTCAAAATTCATGAAAAATATGAAGCCTGGAAAAAAAAAATGAACAAAAATGGGAGAAAAGATTCTTTGTCCCTAAGCACTTAAAAAAAATAGATAATTATTATCATTATTATTATTAGTAGTAGTAGTAAGAAATATTTGACATTTCAACTTTTTTCCGGGGTTTTAATTGTATTGGTGCAATACTTTAAAAAAGCATGAAAAAATAGCAACAGGAATTTATAAAGTTTATACCAAACTTTAAAAAAATATAAACACTTCCTTGCTAAACATCCAAGAGAACTGGTTTCATTGTTCTATGTCCATGATGAATGATTTTATAACACCTCCAATAGACTATACACAGGAGGAGGTGTGGGTAGAGATAGAAAGATAGAGAAAAGGGGAGGAAGATAGAGAGAGGATAAAGACAGAGGGGAGGAGGATGAAAGATATAGTAGGTAGAAGGAGGAGATCTGACCAAGTCAGATTTTCGATCACAGCAAATTCTTCATCAAATATCAGTAACCTTTTCTTTGATAATTGCAATCTGAAAAGAGAGAGAGAGAGAAAATAAAATAAAATAAATGAATAAATAAATAAAATTAAAAAATCTTAATTCTTAGAATAGAAATTTCAAATACCATATTTGATGGCATATAAAACGCACCCCCATTTCAGTAGGTCAGATTCAGGAAAAAAAAGTTTTTAGTGTATTTAAGCATATATTGTTGAAAACAGTCTACCATATGCTCCTGTTGCTGTGATACTTATGTCCTTTGTGCCTCCTAGGACATCATCTAACAACCTGTATGCAAATTTGGAGATTCTCAAATTTTCTGATATGGTCCATTGTGAAAATATTTTGTTCTTACATAAACTATTCCACAATAAAATGCCTGTTTCTGTTCAGAATGCTTTTGCAGTTGACTTCACCCATGCTCATGTCACTCATGCTGACCAATTTGGTTTGCTTAATTTCCCTATCATCAACACTGTTAGTTTTGGGCATAATTCGATTCGTTTTAATGCAATTAATTCTTGGAATACTGTTCAGTCGTTATTTTTTGATAAAGAAAAGATGAAGCTTGTTTCAGTTAATTATTTTGTCCTTAAAACACTTTTGAAAAATCATTTTATTGCCTCTTATAAAGAACAGCTTTGCATTTAGATTCTCACACGGCTAATTTGTCTCATGATATATATGTATATGTTTACATTGTGTGTTTCATGTATTGTTTCCTGTGAGCGTCCAAGGGTGGTCATGTCCATGGGATTAGCTTCACGCTATTAGGCATGGCTTCCCTTCAATAGTAGTTTAAACCAATAAAGTTTTTCTTTTACTTATATTTTTTTTTAATAATTTGTACTACTATTGATTAATAAATTTCTTATTTCTTATTTCTATAACCTTGATTATAACAATACCAGCAATAAAATAAGGATACATAAGGAGTTTAGGGTAGGTAAAAGTACTGAGTGTAAGCTGGGTTAGTGAGCATCATAGAGAAGATTAGACTAGGCCTATGGAAGGTCTCAAACTTCACCTATGATGTATAAGACGCAGGATAATTTTTTTAGCCAAAATTTTTGGGAAAAAGTGCATCCTATATGCTGTCAAATACAGTACTTAAAAATCTCTTTATAATGATACAAAATCAAATGTTATTGTAGCGAGAGAGAGAGAGGACTTGCCTCGTGGGGCAAAACAGGCACAAACCTGTCTTGGTTGCAGGATGAATGGCAACGAAAAATATGGCTGCCTTGGCACTACAATTTGAATACGTATGATTTCAAATTTGCACGTATGCAAATTTCACTCAGATCACCGCACATAAAACGAGAGACAATTGAGGAAGGGGTGGGATGATTAAAAGCAGTGGATGAGAGTGTACAGAGGACTGCTAGAAGATTGTTGCGGATGAGAAAGTTTGTCATCGAACTTGGCAGTGGAAGAAAGAAATTGGACGAATCAATTTCACAACATAGAGTTATTATAATGGAGATTCAATGTATGTCTGTAACAGAAACTACGTCACTGCTTACAATATCCTCAAGAATTGCGTAATTTTATCAATGAGTATTTAATTTATTTATAGTCAAAATCATTAATACACAGCTCAGTTGGTAGAGCGTTCGGCTAGAAACCACAAGGTTCCTAGTTCGATACCGGTCCCCGCCAACTCAGCGTATGAGCAGCACAGGGATCTGTGCGGTAAAGTAAGGAGCTGATGGTAGGTGTGGCGCTCCACCTCAGATGCTAAAACAATCTCCTTGGTCTAGCGCTATTGAAAAGGGGATAGACTCCCTCGCTGACTGGCTGATACTGATTTTAGGCCGCCCCGTCGACTTTACTTTTACTTATTAATAAGACCCTATGCAAATCTTAGTTAGATTTGCCTCAAAATAGCCCATGTTATTAGAGCGTTTAAAATCCTGCAATGTGTATTATATATCACAAAGAAATAAAGGTTTACATAATATATGGTATGTTTAATTTGCATACTGGTTCTAACAAAATCAGGTTTCATAAATAATTACTTGGTGTTATTGATATCTAATATTATTGTTTTATTCTCCAATGAATTAAAATCAATCCTATGAATGACTTTATATAGAAACCAAATTAAAATATAATTAAAATAAGTGTAATATTTTTATATGCATTCTTAGTTAATTTTGTATGCCTTTCTAATTTAATATATTTTATTACATTAATACTTAAATTCTTATGCCCAATGGAGAGCGCATATTCTTGCTAGTATTCATAATTTTTATTTTCCTTTCTCGATATTGCACTTACCTCTTTTTCTGCCAATTTCTTTTTTGTCAAAAGCAATTCAGCCTTTTGCATGTCTCTTTGTTTGGCACATACTTGGGCCTCAACATTGTAGTTTTTGGCATCTTTCTCTAAAAGAATTAGGTAGGCTGAAAGAAAAGAAAAACAAATTACATTAGATATTAAAATGATTTTTGTATATTGCAAGATATGTTACAAGAAAAGATTGTCCTAAAGAAGAGGAAATATTAAATAATACCATATCCCCTCCCCCATAAGACCTAGTGTGATTTTTCAGGATGATTTCGATATAAGCCCTCCCCTTAAAATAAACCCTAGTTGAGAGCAGCAGACAGACAAAAGAAATAAGAATTCTTTATAATCCCATCATGTGACACAAACATTTGACATCCCCCAAAATAAGACCTAGTGTTATATTTTGTGGTGAAAATTAATATAAGCTCTGTCTTTTTCTCTGAATGTTTGATATTATCTGCGTTATTCAGACTATTGTCCTCATCTTCATTGTTATGAATAAAGCGTTAGGTTAAAGTTCTGTGATGGCTCCTGATTACGACAAGAAGGTTCCCGATTACGACAAGAAAGTTCCCGAGTCCGAAAAAAGAAGGTTCCCGAGTCCAACAAGAAATACCTGAAGAAGGCCGGAGGGCATATCGGCCAAAACGTTGTACAGATAACAATGAAGATGAGGACAATAGTCCGAATAACGCAGATAATACTAAGCCCTGTTTTATTTTCAGGGAAACACAGTACTAATATTTATTTTCTAGAATATGGACTTTTTCAAAAAATAAATTGTGATAATTTAAAAATCCCACTGGATACCACAATTCAGTGGGTGCTTTTCCGTTTTAAAATTTTTTAGTGTTGTCAAATTGAAGACTTGTAGAAATTCTTTGACAAAAATCTTTGTCAGTTTCTGATATGTATCGTTTTAATATGAAAAGAGAAGATGGGATTATATTTTCAAATATAATTCTTTAAAAATATTTTTTGTTCGATTCACCTAAGATATCTCAAGAACCAGCACTAAAAGTTTTTAAATTATCTTAAAATTGTACTTATAAAATAAAATAAAAATGTTTATATATAAGTCAATAATTGTAAGCTGCTTCCTAATAATATCTATAGTTTCTAATTAATTACTGAATATTACAATCAAATTCCATACTAAAAAAATTTTCTGTAATTGTTTTTTTTAATAGTAATTTATGTCTTGACATGTCCACTCCCAGTTGTGGACCCCAGCCACAAGGTTACCAGGCCTATTATAAGGATCACCATTAGATTATATATATATATATATATATATATATATATATATATATGAAGAAAAAAGAAGGTCCTGAATAGAATAATCCCCCACCACCAACTCATCTGGTTGTAATACTAGGCATTGGGCATGCATATGTGGCTGCACAGTAGGTGTGTATATATATATAATTCTAGGTAGTTATGATACATAGGTAGTAAGTCAAACCACATATATGTATAAATATGTGTGTGTGTTCTAGTGTAGATAATGTGTGAATATATATATGTATAGATAGATATGTGTGCATGTATACATACATGCGTGTGTATGCATATATGTGTATGTGTAAAGTAGGGTCAATGATAAGTTAAAGAAACCATTAAAACTCAAGGAAGATCAAGAAGGATGATAATCTCTTCTTAGGGGACAGAGAGTCTAGGTTTTCAATAACTTTGAGAGTTGACAGTAGGTTAGGGGGTCATAAAAAATCATGAGGGTGGTCTTTTAGACAAAGAACCCTTTCAAATCCCGCAGGGTTGATAAGATCTCGGAGGATGAGATTTCAACAAGATTTTATAGCGAGAATTGGGATTCTGGGAAATTCAAAAAGTTTTAGTCAGTTAGTCTTGGGACGGCGGAGAGAGCAAGTTAGTTTTTGGACACCGCAGAGGACCGGAGCTGCCCACTAGAAGCTAGCATTAGAAGAGGTCTCCAAAAGGAATGGGGGTGACCCCCCTCTCGACAGACATAGGAGCAAATGAATTATAAGCTGATGGAGTGACTGGCGATAGCAGCAGACAGTTATACACCATTCTAATGTTCACCTGACTGATTTTGTCTTCGTTGTTTATTCTCTCTTTCTCTTGTAACACTTGTTTGTTTGTACACCCCTTTGGCGGGGGGCCCCTGCGAGATGTTTTGAGCACATATGCGCAACGTGGACAGGTCCTAGGGAACTGGTGGACGACACGGAATCATTGCTAGACGAGACAAGATAAACGGCCAGAAAGATGCAGTGAACGCAAGAGAGTTGCAGAAGTGTGCAAAAGAGCTTCGCAGCCCGCCCAGGGTGTTACATGGTCTTACACACTCCTGGTCAAAAGGGTTAAAAAAATATAAAATATTATTACTTTATTTATATTTTTGCTTGAAGGCAATTACAATGCAGTATATTGCATAAAATTCGATAATTATAGAAGATAAATAACATTGACAAGTGAATCTCGCAAAGAATTACTCGGCGTGTAGAACATCGTACAGCAGCTGTTTCGACTTTATTAAGTCTCATCAGCGATGTATACTAACGATCTCCCTCCGACAGAAATCGAAACCGGGACTTCAGCAAGATAGTCAGAAACTATACTGCCTCTATAATTATCGAATTTTATGCGATATACCGCATTGTAATTGCCTTCAAGCAAAAATATAAATATTTATTCACCAATGCTTCTAAAAAAATAGACAAACATCCCAAAATCTTATTATTACTTTAATCGAAATATATTTGCAAAACATTTACATTTAATAAGAAAATGTAGAAATAATCAAGAATATTTAGGGATGGAATGGCAAAGGATGTTTATAAACATGGATACCAATTTGAAATTTGGATGTTCTTTGTGCAGCAGTTTATGATTCCTGGGTAAGAATCTCAAACACCCTCACATGCAGAGGTTAATAATGAGCATGCCAATTTTCAAAGTAATTTGCAAAAATGGAGGATATACTGAATATTGTCATTGTGACTTATTTGTTCTGTATTTTCTATTTTTATTTACATGGTCTTATCTTAAAAAAAAAAAATACTTTGTCAATGTTTGTTTAAATTAATCAATTAAAAGCTTAAAATTTTAACTTTTTTGTTGACAATCTACATTTTCTAATTAAATAAAAATGTTTTGCAAATATATTTTGATTAAAGTAACAGTATCTTATATTTTTTTAAACTCTTTTGTATCAGGACTTAAGCTTTTTCCCCAGGTGTGTTGTGTGTGTGTGTATTATATATATATATATATATATATATATATACATACATACATACATATAGTCAGTTTTAGTACCCCCCCCCAAAAGCAAAGAAAATGGGCACTGCACCATTGTATCCAATAGGTGTGTGTGTGTATATATATATATATATATATACATACATATATATATATATAGTCAGTTTTAGTACCCCCCCCCCAAAAAAAAAAGCAAAGAAAATGGGCACTGCACCATTGTATCCAATAGGTGTGTGTGTGTGTGTGTATATATATATATATATATATATATACACACACACACACATACATACATATATATAGTCAGTTTTAGTCCCCCCCCCAAAAAAAAAAAAAAAAAAAAAAAATTAAAAAAAATTATGTTATGACTAAGTGATTGAATAAGATTAAAATTCTTCTTATTCTTCTTGCAACTAACCTTTAAAAGCTGCTTTCCCTCCTGCCTTAAGAGCAGCGTGCTGTTTTTCTATCTTTTCCTGCAGCAGTTTACTTTTATGTGAAAGCATCTGCAATTGTGAAGCTGTCAGGCTGTCTTTCAAGTGGCAAATCTAGAGAAAAATGAACAAAGACAAATAACAATACAGACAACAAATAACATACAAAACTCTAAACTTTTAAAATTCTTAACTCGCATCTAAAATATAAAAAAAAGTTTGCATTGCAAATCAGTTGACTGTCTGAATAAACACGAGGACCAATATAGACACAAAAACATATTTATTAGGTTGATGGAAAAGTTTCCATCTGAGGGTCGTCTTTTGCACAATTTTAAGGAAAAATAAAGATACTTCTTTTTTGCATAGCCTTTCAATTGTCCAGTTGGATACATGGCACAACATATATAGGTGTTGAGTTAATATAGTTCTAAGTGTCAACTGTTAATTGTTATTCTGTGTTACTCTCACCCTTAGCCTGGATTGAACCAGCAGTCTGGAAATGACTGTTACAGATTGTTAACTATTGGACAGTGGAACAGTCAAATACCCCCTCAGCTTAATGGACTCTTCCTGTCCTTCTATTATATCCTTTATATCTTGCTCCTCTATACATAGAACTTCCAACCGGTTCCCTTCTTCTACCAACATTTTCTGCTATTAATGCTTCCTCTTTTTTTCAAATGTGGGTGGATGTTTGTAAGTAGACATGTTTTAATGCTGTTAAAGCCAACTGTCTTTGTTGTTCACTAAGATTTGCACTGTATATTAATTTCAGGGCTAATAATGCATCAGTGTCAATTTCTAAATTGGTACATTTCTTATTTAACTGTTCAAACTCTACTATATAGTCTAGCATTGACATTGCCTCTGTTTTTCTTAGATTTCAAACTTTGTGTATGCATCATACATTTGGTATGCCTTTTCTTTCTCAAATAACTTGTCCAGTTCTGTTAAAACATTTTTAACACCATCATCAGCTGTTAGGAGAGATTTATCTATAGCTATGGCAATTTCTCTTGCTTTTCCTTCCAAGGAGAGTGCCAGTGCTATACCTTGCTTTGTTTTGTCCATTTCAGTTAACATCTGCCACAATTCAACCTCCTTCTTCCATTGGCAGTAGTCCTTTTTTCTACATTTTCCGTCATATTAACAATTTTGTTGGCATGTGGACAGTCTTTTGCCCAGTGATGTGTCGACTGACAGACGTTGCATCTTGATACAACCCCATTAAATACGGGATTCATTCTTCCGGAGCCTCTTCCAATTGTCCTTCTACACCAAAGTGAAGAATAATTAAAGTTCCAATTACCGTCGAACTGGGAAGACAGGGCAAAAAACGGTTGTAATTTAAATACAAACCCGAATAGTCACAAAGTCTACTCCAGAATGACAGGATATTTATAAGACTCCACAATGTCATTCAAATCAAGTTGTACAAGCAGCCAATCAGAACTCAAAGAATGGAATTACCCAAATTCATGAATGGGTCATTCTTGATTTCTATATATACCAACTGTAGGTTGCAGGTTCAACCCTGATGATGGGTGATAATAACATAGAATACTTAACACAGCTTAATATTTGTATTCGGTCATGGTTAGCTAAATAAGAACATTCTACCCTGATGGATTGAATAAAGGATTTGGTTTGAAATGCTGTGAAGTCTCCCCAATTATAACATGAAGGCTCCTGAGTTTGACAAGAAACACCTGAAGAAGGCCAGAGAGCACATCGTCTGAAACATTGTGTATATCTTATTATAATGGAGATTGTGGGTTTGTCTGTCTGTAACCGAAACTACATTACTATACAAGTCACAATTCCCTTTGTTAATTAAATCACATTCTCCATTATTTTATTTTTTATTTAAACCTCAATTATTAATAAAATTGTTTTAAATCATTAAGACTGTTGACCGTATCTACATACTAATAACATGTAATTGTATTTATATATACAACAAAATAGCGTATTACAGTGTTACTGGGAAGGCTAATTTGCATATTGATATTAAAATTTTGATTTTAATAAATATGTGCTTAGTATTATTGATTTCTAATTGTTTGGTTTTATCTTATTGAATATGAGTAAAAATTTTGGGGATAAATCTTAAAAGAAATCCATTAACAAGAAGAAATAACTATAATATTATTCTTTTCTTCCTATTTTAACGAAATAGTTAAATTAGGAAAATTTACCAATGAAAGATGGGAGTAATGGAAAATGATGGAAGAGTTAGTTTCAAAGTTGTTCTATTATTCAATCATACCCCCCTCTGTTCCAAATCTTTTTATGTATATTCTTATTCAGTTTCATTAGCCTTTCTAATTTAATATGATATTTTGTAATATTAAAACTTAAATACTTGCACCCGGAGGGTGCATACATTTGCTAGTAATAATAAAGATGAGGAAAATAGTCCAAAAAATCTAAATAATACAAATTATCAAGCCTCATCTCAAAAATTCAGAAAAATACTTCTCAAATTTTTAAATGACGTATTACAGTCAACTGATTGTCTAAGTTATAAAAAGCTGATTTCTTTAATAACTTATCTGCACCCTGGTAAAATTCTCCAACAATCTTACAATTATATATTAAAATTACCAATAAGTTTCTAAATTTATTTATTCAATTTATTGTTGGTAGAGAGAGATCTTACACACTTGTGTACGTATTTCTTTTTTAACACATTTGTGAAATCATTTTCTTCTATTTAACCCATAGATAGGACCATAACAGGTCCAAATAGACATGGGAGTATATGGTGATGAAGGGGTACTCCACACTCCCCAGAACTCCAGAACTGGAACCTCACCATTAGATGCAGTTTAACATCATACTAAGGACACGGGTATGTATTTACTCAACCCCTCTGCCATGAGCTGAATATGACACAAGGTCAATTTTTAAGTGGTGAACAAATGTTTTTTTTTGGGGGGGGGTTGTTTTACGGCATATCAACCTCAGTGGGTCATTTAATTAATAACAGGTACTACCACTCCGGGTCAGAGTGGACCAGGGAGCAATGGTGATGAAGGGGTGCCCACATTCCCCAAACCTCCAAAACTGGAACCTCACCATCAGATAGAGTTTAACATCATTCCCAGGACATGTAGACCCGCAGCCACCGCCTTCTAGCACCCATATGATAAAAAGGGGTTGGGGCTTGCCATAAGTGGTGAACAAATGGTTTTCAATTGCTAAAACTTGGAGAGAAAAACAAAAAGTAAAACCATAACTCACCTGTTTATCAAGTTGCTGTTTCTCATACTTGAGCACCTCCATTGACGTACTTCCAGTACTGGCACTGAAAATAGGAGGAAAACAAAGAGAATCAGCAAATTTTTAATCAAGAGACAATTTTGGGGTTTACTGACACATAGATGAGCCATAAGGCACTAAATATATTTTCTTTCTTTCACACTGAAATTATACAGGGTGTCCAGAAAAAAATTGACATCTTTTGAAATGTGAATATCTAAATAATTTTAAGTCCTAGGCAAATAAAATTTGATAGGCTTCATGTTGAATAATAAAAGATTTATTTCTCAAAATTTAAACAAGATATTCAGAGGGAAATAGAATTGATAATCGATTTCTCAAAGCCTTACACTCTTGTTTGACTCTGAGAATATTATAATACAAAAAATGCATTTTTCATTATTGAAAAAAAAATAAACTTAGTTTTTACATAGTTTTTTTTTTTAATTTCAAATCATTTGAGCGAGAATTGGCTATATTATTAGACTAAATTTTGAAACACCCTGTATAGATGAGGGTTAGAGAGAGGCATGTATTTTTAAAAAATTCATTTTTAAATCAATTCTTTAAAATTGTTTTATATATACCGTAGGATCGTCAGGGATATATATATATATATATTATATATATATATATATAAGAAATTATAAATAAATAATATATATACATACATATATATAAGTTTGATTACAATCAAACGATAAAAGCGTTTTGATCAGTAAAATATTTACAGTGCTCTATACATAATAATGCAGATCAATATATATATATATATATATATATATATATATATAATATATATATATATATGGGTGTCCAGAAAAAAAATTGACATCATTTGAAATTAAAATATCTATGTTATAACTAGTCCTAAGCAAATAAGATTAAATAAGCTTCACATTGAATAATAAAAGATTTATTTCTCAAAATTTAAACAAGATATTCAGAGGGAAATAGAATTGATAATCAATTTCTCAAAGCCGCACACTCTTGTTTGACTCTGTGAATATTATAACACACAAAATGAATTTTTCATTATTAGGGAATGTCATCCTTACCCCCTTCCCCAGGAAAAAAAAAATTAAAACCTTAAACTTAGTTTTTATACACTTGGTTAAAATTTGAGATCATTTTGTGCGAAAATTGGCTATATTATTAGACTAAGTCAACTTTTTAGGGACACCCTGTACATTAAAATTACAAATAAATTTTGAAGTTTATTTATTTTCATTTTTTTTTTTTTGGTGGAGAGATCTTACACACCCAGGTATGTAATTTACCCAACCCTTCTGCCACAAGCAGGATACAAGGTATTGTTTAGTCACAATGGATTAGTTGTGAGAATGTTATTGACCTGAAGGTTCTGTTAGAAGGATTGATGCCATTTTGAAGCAGTACTTGTATATATTTACCCAACCCATCCACCACAGGATATGAGAAAGGGTCAATTTTTAAGTGGAGTAAAGCTGGTTTAAGTTCAGAGTTTTTATTCTCTTATAGTGGTTGCCACACCAAGGTTAAAGAGCACAGTCTGCTCTACTGTTTACCATAGCTGGAGAGAGAATAGTTGGATTTTTTTCTTTCCCAAAGGTATTATTTCTATTTGAAATGCAAATTACTTCATTTTGAATTTGGGTCACCAATTTTGTTTCTTATGAGAATAACAATTACAAAACAAGTGCCTCAATAAACAGATTCAGGAATAAGATAAAAAGACTGATTCTGATCTGAATCACTTAATATATCTCGGTTGGTTGGTTGGATTTTACAGCATGTCAACCCCTGCAAGGTTATTTTATGCCAAAGACATTTTTGTTTTCTTCATTCTTGTTGGGTATTCAATTTTTTCTTCAAACATATTTTTTTGAACTATGTAACCCATAGATGGGACCCTAACAGGTACTACCACTTTGAGCCAGAGTGGATCTGGGAGTAATGGCAATGGTTCACTCTAACCTGGAGGGATAGTACTTGTTTGGGCAAATAGACATGAATATTTGATATCATATAACAATGCCCAAAAAACTCTTAAGAAAGAACTACACCAAAAATGTAAATATACAATGTACACAATTCTATATACAGGTTGACATGTTGTTAAAATTATTAGATTATGTTGAAAAATTGAATATTTGTTAGGTAAAATAGATTTTCTTTTCCTTTTCCAGTAAATTAAGCACATGATTTTTTTTTTTTTTTTTAGTTTTTATCAAAAGATCAAGAAAAGATATTAGAAAGAAGAAGAATTTTCTTAACTAAATTGTCTTGAAAGTATTCACAAAGCAAAAAGACTTTTATGAATATTTTTTTGATTGAACTGTACAATTTTTAAAATAAATCTAAGTCCAATCTTCTAATTAATAAAGTTTTCCTAAAAAGTTTTATAACTGAAACAGAAAGAAATTTCAGAATATCAGAATATACAACTCCTGGCAAAAAATATGGCTTCACTTCTCTTAGAAAACATTTCTTCCATTATTTTTAATCCATGAAAAATAAACTAAGCACAAATCTGAGACAAAACCTATTTTATTTGATAGCCAAACTTTCTGGCTTCATGGAACATACCTCAAATTAATTAAAATAAAAAAGCTTGATTATTAATTAAAATTAATTATTTTTTCTGTAACAATGGGACAGAAATGCAATTTAGATACTAATAAATATAAGACTAACATTAAAAAAAAATAATTAGAATTTGTATTATTAAAAAATGATGTTCAATATGATTGCAGACCCCACAAAATTATCATTAAGTTGTGAATTGGAATAGAAATTGCTTTATTCTTTAAAAACATTTTAATTATATTGCTCTAATAAAAATCTCACTATAATGTGGCATTTTTACTGGGTTATGATGACTTACAAACATGATGTGAATTTTAGACATAGAAATAGATTTTAAAAATTCATGTTCAGTGGGAATGCAGACACCCACAAAATTATCATTCAATGGACTGGAAATTATTTTATTCTCCAATAGAATTTCAGGAGTATTGATCTAATAAAAATCTTACTATGACATACAGTTTTTTGATGGGTTATGGGGAAATTCAAACGTAATGATAATTTTGATAATAAATGAATATAAGATGAACATAATAAAAATTTTATCTTGAAAAAAAAAAAATAAATAAATTAAAAAAAAATAAATAAATAAAAGAAAATGATAACGCCCCCCCCCCCCAAAAAAAAAAAAACTGTTAAAACAAAATTGCAATGAAATTAGTACAAAATTCACTGTGGAAAAAAAAAATAAAAAAAATAAACAACAACAGAAAAAAGCAGATAAAAAAACAGATAAAGCAGGATAATAAATGTAAGTAAGCAACAATTTCATTCTTTTCAATTTTCAGAAAAAAAATAAAAACAGACAAAGTCACAAAGGAGAACAAATACAAAAATATAAAATACAGAAAAAGCAGAAATTTTAAAAAATGAAAAAAAAAAAAAAAGTCCTTTTCTTGATGTTAAAATAAGAATATATCTAAAAAGAAGGTTGGCAAACCTTGTAATCGTGACCAAAAAAGAAACTTGAATACTTATTCATATTTAAAATAAATCCTTTCTTTATTCAGCAGAAATCTATAAAGTATCAATATAAATTGAATCTTTTTTTTCATTTCTCTATGCTTATTAACTCTCAGGCTGCAGGATCAATGATACTTGATCATTTTTGTCTGAAGACATGTTGGGATATATTTCAGTTAAGGTAGTGTGGACATGGAGTCAACACTTGATTACTGGCAGTTTCTTGCCTGTGCAATCTTTAGACCAGTTTTGGTCTGAAGATTGCAAATATAAATGCTCTATCAATGATATTGAGCACTATCTGCTTAGAAATATAGTATCCATATTATCCACAATATATATATAAATATATATATATAAAGTAAAAAAGTCGTCGGGGTGGCCTAATGTCAGTATCAGCCAATCAGCGAGGGAGTCTATCCCCTTTTCACTAGCGCTAGACCAAGGAGATTATCTTAGCATCTGAGGTGGAGCGCCACACCTATCATCAGCTCCTTACTTTACCGCACAGATCCCTGTGCTACTCATACACTGAGTCGGTGAGGACCGGTATATATTATATATATATATATATATATATTGATAATATATTGATAATATAGTTTCCTATATTTATAAGTAAAGAATGATCTATAACATTCACAGACCATGTATATCTAAATAAAGTAGCAAAGAAAGTCAACAGCACTTGGTAACTGACAGTTACCAAACACTATTGATTTCATGTCTTTGTTACCCTAACTTTATATATATATATATATATATATATATATATATATATATAAGGTTTGAGGTACAACTCCAGTGCAATACTAAGTATATAAAGGAATGAGGACATGATTTAAATAAGTAATACAATTGACTAAAATAAATCCTGAGGTACTTTTTGACCTACACTTTTCAAAGAAATTGTCAGTATTTAATTGATATTAAAAACTATAAGGGGTGTGATCTTAAAAGAAAGGAATAGGAATATATGTATATATCTAAGTTATGATAGTGAAGACATGAAGTCAACAGCACTTGGTAACTGACAAGGAGGTTTCTTCAGAGTTAAATACGAATGGTGATTGATAAGTCAGTGGCTTAAAGGAAGATTTTCACAGTTCCAATAAAAATTCATACACAGTTCATCTCTTTGAATAATTGCACACACATTTTCATAACTGTTTTTTGTTTTTTGTTTTTTGTTCCAGAAAACTAAAACTTTAGTCAGAAACTGTTGAGAAAATGGGCAAATTAGTAGAAGCTTTTTCAAGGACATAAGCATAAAATGAAATGCAAACAGCCTCATCCGGGATTTGTATCTTGGTTGCTGATTCCATTTCCAACAACAATAACCATTATGCTAAGCACACAACCAAAAGCAGTAGTTCTAAGTGTTTACAGACAACCCACCATGTTAATCAAACACAAGGATCATTATAGTGGGGAACCACACACAAACTGAAGATCATGCATGGCTAGTTTTTAAAAATTGTGTGAACCCCCTTGGGATTCCTCTTTTGAAGCGCCTCAGGTACTGGATAATAAACCCAGCCCTACCCATTTAAATCAAAGGGGCAGGTGTTGCCAAGGGGGATGGCTCCCTAGAATCATGTTGATATTAAATATCTTACCAGTCCAATGGCTGAAACCACTGAACACAGGTTTTGAAGTACATATACCCAAATGGCCTGGATTCAGTCCAGGGGAATCCCCATTTCATTATTGCCTAAAACAGGGTTAGTGGTAAGAACCATGTTGTTGTTTGAAAAACCTGCAGAGTAATCTTCAAGGACAAAAGGCACAGGAGGAAGACCCAAACCACAATACCATCAAACCCTAACCAGACATCCAGTTTCAGCTACTGCAACTGAGTCTGCCTGTCCTGTATTGGTCTTATCAGCCAGAAACATGCCTGCAGTCAATGTGGACCACCCCCTTAAATCTTTGTTCACAAAGCCTACTCATGATGATAATGATGATTGTTACGATTCTGGTCACCATTTTAGGCATTTAGTTCTCCTGTTGGTAAACCCAATAGTAGAAAAGTAATAGTAGAAAATAGTAATTGCCAAAGCCTGCTTCAGAGCGCTTCGGCCTCTGGAGTGGCTAGGTAATAATATTAACAGCGTCGATTCCAGGGGGCCACCCCCCCCCCCAGGCAATACCTGCTCCCTTGATTTAAAGGGGCAGGGCTGGGTTTATTGCCCAGCGCCTGAGGCGCCCCCTCTCGAGGGGGAATGCTGAGGGGATCGACGCAATTTTTGTTCTTTCCCAGCCATGAGCTTTGGCTTGTGGGTGGGCCCACATTAAAACGAGGCCTTGTGCCCAGTCCATACAAGTGGGGTATGAGACAAATACTCCAATAGTAGAAAAGGGTGTAGTCTCAGTAGCAAGGAAGTCTGTTGTATTCCTTGAAATCCTAGGTAGAACAAGAGTGTAGCTGCTTGTAGCAGAGAATCCAGTTAGCAACTGATTCAAGGACAGTTGCAAAAGATCTTAAATACTTTTCTGGGCTCATTTCTGATTGGCCCATTTTACTAGAAGTGCCTGACACTGCCATTTGGGAGAGTCCATAATAAAAGAGGTGATTTCTCGTATATCTTATACCATATATAATTCAACATAATTGCCTATGAAATATTGTAATCTATTATTTAACAACCTGTGAAGTTGTTAAAATAATAGATTTAACATTTTCAACTATTTTTCAGTCAGGATCTCTGCATGTGTGGGTGGGGGGATGAGGCACAGGCAAGTGGGGAGGCTCAGGGTTATACTCAGGTTTGAATTAAAAATTTAAGAGTTGAGATTTAACCACCTTTCATCAAAGGGGGAATTTTAACACATCTACATGTGGGCAAGGACAAAAAAAAAGGTAATTTATGAGGAAGTGTGTCCCGGTCTCCTGCCTCAAAAATTGCTACCCGGTGACTATCAAAATAACGACCCAGCTCAGTCTATTCAAAACTATCCATCTTCATATCTATCTATCTCAATTTGTTCATATTTATCTATATTACTTTAAACACTAAGATTTTCTTTTATTCATGTTTGTTTAATGTCTTGTTTTTAGTTTAAATAAACAAGAATTACGACAAAAAAAAGAAGCACCCTCCCCCCAAATACATTTACTTGTCGAAAATATCTATCTCCATTTGTTCATATCTATCTATATTATTTTGTTTGTTTATCTATCTATCTCAGTCTATTCCAAACTATATATCCATCTTCATATCTAAACAAGAATTACGACAAATTAGGATAAATAAATAAGAATTACGACGAGCTGGGGTCGTTATTTTGATAGTCACCGGGTAGCAATTTTTGAGGCAGGAGACCGGGATGCACTTCCTCATAAATTACCCCCCCCAATAAAAGTAGCATGCAGGTGTTTGACTACTTCACCCCTCTCCTTGGACTGATTGGCTGATTTGTTGTTTCACCAACTATCAAACCCCTTTCGATTGGTTGGTTGGGTCTTACGGCATGTTTAACCCATTGGGTCATTTTATGCTGATGATATTTTGCTTTATTCATTCTTGATGGGTACTCAATTTAAAAAAAATTCATTTTGTTCTATTTAACTCATAGATGGGACCCTAACAGGTACTACCACTCCGGGTAAGAGCGGACCTGAGAGTAATGGTGATCAAGGAGTACTCCACATTTCCCAAAGCTCCAGAACTGGAACTTCATCAGATAGAGTAACGTCATACCCAGGATAATAAGACCCTCAGTCACCACCTTCAAGCACATATATAATAAAAAGGGTTGGGGCTTGCCATAAAGGCTTAGGTTAGGACAAGGTGCTAGAGCTTGACGAACCCTTTTTGGGATATTTAATACTGAATCAAGTCAGATAAACAAACGACTCGGGTCGCTTACAGTACCTGCTTTTGCTTTGGTCACCCAATTAAGTATTGAACAGGCTCATTGCTGCTTAACTTCAGTGACACTAGCAAGAATCGATGCTTTCAGCATGACTTCACTGTAATCCTCTCCTCTAATACAATGGGGACGTGCTGTTGTGGGTTGAAACACCCAGGACTAAGCTCAACTTTTTTTTCTTTTTTCTTTTTGCTGCCAAAAGATAAATCTACAACTGAGCGATATGAACAGATATGAGAATAAAGCCAGAGAAATTTGGTTGTCTAATAATTTAGGTTTAGTTTCTTTCTTTAATGGCATATCAACCTTTGTGGATTATTTAATGCCAAAGCCATCCTTGCAGAAGAACAGTAGTGGTACTATTTAACCCATAGCATGGGGGTCTAATAATTCAAAGAGTTGAACTTTGTAACTGATTTCCTTGCACCATAGACCCTAAACTTATAAATCACAATTCATCCATTGAGCTATCTTCAAAAGATACCCTATTGAACCTTCCTTATAGTTCAGCTGATCTATGATGTCGAGTTGACATCACAAAAAAAAGCAATCATCTGACTTATTTTACAAAAAAAAAAAACTAATATGAGTGGCCTATATCAGTATCATCCAAAAAGTGATGGAGTCTATCCCCTTTTTCCTAGCACTAGACCAGGGAAACTGCTTTTGCTGAAGTGGAGTGCCCCACCTACCGTCAGCTCCCAGATGCTTCACTGCACAAATCATATTACCCAAGCTGTGCTATTAATGCACTGAGTTAGTGAGGACTGTATTGAACCCAGAACCTTGGGATTCTTAGCAAAATGCTCTACCAACTGTTTCTAACTGGACCCATATGACAAATGAATAAAACAATTAAAAAAATAATTAAACCAGAATCACATTTTGTATATTCAAAATATATATATTTATTTATTTTTATTTAAAATTTTTTTATCACTGATGTAAAAACAAATTTGAATTTTGGATACACCCAGAAAAATTCTTTCTAACAGATAAACATTCCTTATATTTTATATATTTTAAAATTATTTCTTTCAGGTGATTTACAATCCAAATATTAATTTCCGATTTTTCATCAGATGTATATATTCAACCAACCCCTTTACCATGGGCAGAATACAACACAAGGTCAATCTTTTTGAGCAGTATTATGTTGGTTTGAATTCAGAGTTTTCTTTCTCCTAGACTGGTTACCTAACCAAGGCTAAAGAACCCAGTCTGTCTTACTATTTACCCATAGCTGGGAGAGAGGAAACAAATGGATTTATGCCTTTCTTAAGAGCATTAGTGTGAAGTGAAATATAAACAGGCTTGTTTAGGATTTGAACTTGGGTTGCCAAATCCATTTCCTAGAACAATAACACACCTTCAACTGTATAGGTCCATCAATTCTTGATAAACTCTCAACTATTATTTGAGATAAGTGCTTCCTCTTTTCACCTTTTCAAATATGTCTTTGAGAATATTAATTCCCATCAGACATATTGGTTAATAAATCCTTAAACATAAAACCATTTATTATTTATCTTTTTCTTTTTTTTTTTTTTTTTTAAAGAAGTGATTGTTCATCCTAAGTATTAAAAAATATTTTTTTTAGCCATTCTTAGAACAGGATGCACAACTGGGAATTCTGTTTCTTGTAATGATTCTGATTCTTGTTGCTGTTAAAAAAAAGAAAAAGAAACAAAAAAAAAAAACACAGTCAATAATGGCCAGTCACGAAGTGGCCAACTGCTTTTTAGCAGTTTTACACAAAGAAATTTTTAATATTTAAATATAAACTGTTAACAAAAAGTCAAAGGCAATATTTGTATTTCCTTCATGTGAGTGAGCCTGACACTGAGGAACTTAAATTGGATATTAATATTAGTTTCAATTTCACTTGGTGACAAATTATCTCAATTCTTACATTGATTCTAAAAGAATTTCAATATAAGTTTTAATGTATTATTTTTACGTATTGATTAAAAATGAATCTATGGAAAAAAAAAAAGAAGGAAACTTTAGAAGTTTAATGTATTGGGGACTAAATATGTTGATCTATAGGCCACAGATTAAATTGTTCATTTTCAAATTGAAGAACTCTTAGTGTATGTTTCTAATTTAGGGATACTAGCAGATATATGCACCCTCCAGGTGCAAGTATTTAATTCTAATGTAATAAAATATTGTATTAAATTAGAAAGGCTAATGAAACTAAATAAGAATACAGATAAAAAGATTTGAAACAGAGGGAGTATAATAAAAGATTTGAAACAGAGGAGTATAATAAAAAATGGAACAACTGAAACTTACTCTTCCATCACTCTCGTCTTTCATTGTTATTTTTTCTAATTTAAGGATTTAGTTAAAAGAGGAAGTAAAGAATAAAATTACAGTTATTTTTACTTATATTCATTAAAATAAAACCAAACAGTTAGAAATCAATAATACTAAGCACATATTTATTAAATTCGATTTTTTAATATTAATATGCAAATTAGCCTTCCCGTTCACACTGCAAACCGCTATTTTGTTGTATATATAAATATAATTGCATGTTGTCAGTATGTAGACATAGTTAACAGTATTAATAATGTAAGACAATTTTATTAATAATTGAGGTTTAGATAAAAATAAAATCATGAAGAATGTGATGTCAATAACTAAGAGAATTGTGACTTGAGTAGGAATATAGTTTCGGTTACAGACAGAAAAACACACTATCTCCATTATAATAAGATAACACAAAGTAATAAAACTATACTATTATTCTACTTGTTGAAGCTTTTGCAATCTAAGATTAGAGTGTAATATCTGCCTGATCCTTTGCCCAACTCTTATTTTGTACTGGGTGATTTGGTTTGACTTATTTAATGGCATATCAACATCTTATGCATTATTTAATGCCAAAATTTGATGCATTTGTAAATGTTTGATTCAAAACTATTTATATTTTAAATGTTATATTGCAATCATGATTTTTTTTGTTGCACTTTTTGTCTATAATAATAATTCTTTGTTGGTACAATTATATGGTTTCAAGTATTCTTATCTAATACTAATAATTTATACACAATCATATTAAGTAACTATTCTTATTTAATAATAATAATTTGTTTGCACACAGTTATATGGTTTCAAGCATTCCTATCTGATACTAATACTTTTCATGCAGATCTATTTGATCCATAAAGAGAACCCTAACACATACTAACATGCTTGGTCAGAACGGACATGGGAGTAATGGCACCAGACTCCCCAGATCTGTAGCCTAATCACTGGATACGGTTTGTCATCTAAGAGAGAGAGAGAGAGAGTAAGAAAGCAGAGAAAGAGAGTGAAAGCAGAAAAAGAGAGAGTGAGTGAAAGCAAAGAAAAGAGAGAGAGAATGCAAGGAGATAGGGATGCGAGTATGAAAGCAGAGACAAGAGCAAATGAAAAGTAAAAGAGAGGATGTAGTATAAAATATTTGTGTTTTCCCTATGCCTTTTTTGCATATAAAACTAATCTATATTTATATATTTAAATAAAAACATGAACAGGCAATGAAGTTTCAATGAAAAATATAGTTTTTAAACAAATTTTCATCTTTTCACAGTGTACAAAATATAAACAAAACGTAGGAAAGAAAAATAAACTTACTTAGAACATTTTCAGTTTTTTACAAAGTTAAATATTTTAATATCAAGATTTTTATATTCTAATTTTAGTGTAAAAAAAAAAAAAAAACTTAAAAAAAATTATCTTGATTTTAAATTACGTTAAAGATTACGTAAAAAGTATTTTTCAGACATGCGCAAAACTAAACCGGATATACAATTGAATACAAAAAAATATATTAAAATTCAAGGTATGTGAAGTTTAATTTGACGATTTCTTGTTTGTAAATAATATTCTCATAAAGTTTAGAAGGGATAAGGGAAAGAATAAAAAGATACAGGTAAAGGGTGAGAGAGGCATGAGAAAAAGGATAATCTTAGTTGTCAACAGTCATGGAATTTCCATGGTTCCAGAAAGTATCTTAATAATACAAGACCAAAAGTTATTAACAGGAAATCTTGAAAAACAAAAAAGTCTGAGAAATTAACATAATTTTTTTCCATGGATGTTGTTGTCTGCATGCCAAAACTTACACAATCCAACATGATCCATAACCTGAAATTTATGTCTACCCCACTCTGCTAGGTGTTGTGGAGTACTAGTGAACAAATAAATAGTATCTGTTTACACATTACATCTACTTTAGAAATACTGGCATAATAAAAATAAAGTCTGCAGAGTGGCCTATTGTCAGTATCAACTGAATATTACTAGCATTTGACTAGGGAGATTGTTTTACTGAGACGGAGTACCACACTTACCATCAGCTTCAATATGCTTTATCACACAGATCAGATTACCCAAGCTGTGCTACCCATGTGCTGAGTTGGCGAGGACTGGTATCAAACCAGGAACCTTGCAATTCCTATATATGCTTTTTTAGTATTTGATGTAAAAATATATTTGATTGATTGGTTTTATGGCATGCAAACCCTTCGTGAGTTATTTAATACTGAAGTCTTTTTGGCAAGCAATTACATATTTTAAGTAATTAATTATAATCATTTGTAAACAATTATAGCTTCAAGAAACTTAATACAAATAATTGCACACAGTTGTACTGTTTCAAGTATTCCTATCTAATACAAATAATTATCAAACAGCTCTATTTGACCTATAAATGAGAACCTAACAGGTACCAACACTCATTTTTTAATTATAAATCTTTAATGAGTATAATTTTTATTTATATCAAAATATGATTATACAAATAACTAGGTCAGAAGTTATAGTAAATAAAATAATATCAAATGAGGGACCAGCAAGTCTGTATCCAGTGTCATTGATAAATTCCTGTGCATTCCATCAGATATTAAATGAAGAGGTTATACTCAGAAAAATAAACAAATTAAATGCAAATAAATATAAATAATAAAACAATCAGGTTACTTACAGTTGTGCCTGTTTCTCATCAACCTGAATAGAGAAAAGAAAAAAAAAAACACTAATAAGAAAATTAAAAACATTTTAAAACACAATTCTTCATAATATATTTATTTACCAGCTCCTATGCACGAGCAGGACGTGACACATGGTCAATTTTTAAGCAGAGTTTAACAGGTCTACAACTGGTTTGAATTCAGTTTTACATCTCCTAGACTGGTCACCATACCAAGGTTAAAGAACCCAGTCTGTTTCACTATTTACCCATAGCTGGAGGAAGAATAGTTGGATTCATACCTTTTCCAAGGGTATTAGCGCTATGTGAAATGCAAACAGCCTCGTCCAGAATTTGAACTCACCTTGCCATATCCATTTCCTACGACAGCAACCATTACACTATGTGCCTCCATTCTTCAATGAATATGCCTCAATTCTTCACAATATATCTTTGAAACACACAAACTCCAATACAATCATGTTGTGCTAAATAAGGTCACAGATATTCTTTTAATATTACTAATGTAGCATAGTCACCAAAGACTCCTATGTCAGTGATAGCTAATCATTGTATGGGGGGGGGGAGAAACAATAACACACAACTTGCTTATAGTGTTAGGACCTCTGTTGTGTTATTCTCTCCATTCAGTTTCTGAGGCTGTGGAATTGGATAATGGGCACAACATGCAGAGTAGCTTCTTTGTTCTAGCAGACATTGGCTTTTCTTGTATCTTTAAATCATTCCTCACTCTCTGTACACACAAACGCTTGTCCCCTTGTAGTCCAGTCACCACAAGTGAATAAAAAAAATCCATTGTCTTTTATTGGGGTTCACAGAACACCCAATGCCTATTTCTGTCCCGTGTGGGTAGCATCATCTGGCCAACCTCCATTCATAATTCATGAAAGGTCATGAATTGTGAATAGAACTTGTAGCTAAGAATTTAAATTGATATCTGTCGATTTAGAATCAGGGAATCCATGGAAAACTACCGGGACTTTTGGTAAACCTTGACCCTTAGAGGTGCATGATTTTACGCACTATGACAGCCATGTGATAGTTTAGAGTTTAGATTTGACCCAGCTTTCAGAGAGCTTAGATGTGCTCTAGGGTCGATCTCATCCGCGCAGTATCAACCAATATGGTCTAGAATAAGGCTTGATCAAGCAAACACAGGTCTTGTTGTGTTTATTAAATTAAGACAATGACCAGCTTAAGCCCAGCACAGAAGAGTGAAGAACTAAAAAAAAATCAGCCCTTAGATAAAAGTCAATTAGACAAGAAAATGGCGACCGAAATAGAAACAGTAACCAGCAGAGCAACAAGTAAAGTAAAGTCAACGGGGCTGCCTAAAGTCGGTATCAGCCAGTCAGCGAGGGAGTCTATCCCCTTTTCAATAGCGCTAGACCAAGGAAATTGCTTTTTAGCATCTGAGGTGGAGCGCCACACCTACCATCAGCTCCTTACTTTACTGCACAGATCCCTGTGGTACTCATACGCTGAATTGGCGAGGACCGGTATCGAACTAGGAACCTTGTGGTTTCTAGCCGAACGCAAGTAGAAATACCAAATAAGATCATTTCCTCTCTAATATGTGTCTGTCTCTCTCTATCACCCAAGATGAAATCTCTCCACCATGATTATATACACCCGAGTATATAACATGCCCACCACCTTTTAGATGGCTGATCAAGTCTGGTGACCTCACTAAGTCTTGATTAACTGTTATTTTCATATTCTAAATATTAAATTCTAAAAATCCTTTTTATATTCTATTGTTTAAATTCTTAAAATTTCAGATCAAAGTAATTATTATCTAAATAACATTTTCTATGTAAGTGACATTGAAATTTTAGAAATAGATAACTTTTTCATTAAATCCTACATACAGAATCATTAAAATCATTTCATCAGATTTAAGCTGAACAACTTACCGTTTTAGTCGGTGCCGGCCTTTCTTCTTCACTCTTCTGTAAAAATTAAAATAAGCAAATCAATTATGGGATGAAAATCAATATATCAAACATTAATTTATATGACATCAATAAATGCATAGTAAACAAGATTATCTGTTATTACAAATCTGATTAAAGAACTGATAGTTTTACAGCATGTCAACCCTTGTTGGGTTATCTATTGCAGTAATTATATACTTTCAAGTAACTATTTTTATATAATAATAATAACCATTTGTAAACAATTATAGCTTTGAGAACTATTCTTAATACAAAAAATTTACACACAGTTATATGGTTTCAAGTATTTCTATCTAATCATCAAGGCATACTGATATTACTGATTTCCTTGGTGTCTCTATTGGCTATCACTCTTGACAAGTCCTCTAAACATCATCCAGTGTCTGCAAAGAGCTGATGACTATAAGCCTTTGCTACAATTTCTATTTAATAATAATAATAATAATCATTTGTAAGCAATTGTAGCTTAAAGAACTATTCTTAATACAAATGATTTGTATAAGGTTATATGGTTTCAAGTATTCCTACAATTAAGGAACACAAGTTTTAACATATAGATTTGCATGAAAACCACTAACCCCACTCAAACAAGAATTGGAAATATATGCTCGGGCCCAGGTTGTGCTATTTTATCTGTTCTGGAAAAAGACAGTGCCATTAGGTGTTGTATTTCAAAATAAATCCAGAGTGTGTCTGTGCCAATAACTCCCTCTGCAGGAGATACATCCTGCATATTCTAAGCCCCACCAACAGGGTAAAGGAAGAGAGAAGCCAATAGAATGAAAACACTTACCTTTTGTAAAAATTTATCTATTATCAACCATTTTTCTCTAACTTCTTCAACCTGTTTATTTTTTAACGGATCACGTAGTTTCAATTTTACTTCCAATTTGCCACCAACAGATTTACGGCCATCCATCAACTGTGAAGGAACGAAAAAATAAAAATAAAAAAAAAATTATCAGAGAAAGTATCCACAAAGGTGATCAATGTAAATCACTAAGTAACTAAAAACATATTACATCTTATTATAATGGAGATTGTGTGTTTGTCTGTCTGTAACCGAAACTAAATCACTACTCAAGTCACAATTCCCTTAGTTATTGACGTCACATTCACCATGAATTTATCTTTATTTAAACCTCAATTATTGATAAAATTGTTATACCTTATTAATACTGTTGGATTATTCTACATACTAATGACATGCAAGTATATTTATATATTCAACAAAATAGCGGTTTACAGTGTGAACGAGAAGGCTAATTTGCATATTGATATTAAGAATTTGATTTTAATAAATATATGCTTAGTATTATTGATTTCTTATTGTTTGGTTTTATCTTAAGGAATATGAGCAAAAATCTCGGGGATAAATCTTAAAAGAAATCCATAAACAAGAGGAAAGAACTGTGATTTTATTAAATACTTCATAATCTAACTAAGTAGATAAATTCGGAAAAATAAAAGACGGGAGTGATGGAAAATGATGGAAGAGTTAGATTTAAAGCTGTTCTATTTTTCGATTACACCCCCTCAGTTTATCATTTTCTAAATAGTTTCTAATTTGATACAAAATTTTATTACATCAAAACCTAAATACTTGCACCCGAAGGGTGCATATATTTGCTAGTATATACAATTATAATTAACATGTACCACTTAAACTGTTTTAAATCAGTAAAATATACTGCTTTATATATAAAATTTCAGATAGTGCTAATACCCTTGGGAAACATATGCATCCAACTATCCAGCTATGGGTAAATTGTAAGGCAGACAGGGCTCTTTAATTTTGGTAACCATCAAACCTGTTTAAGTCTGTTAAAGAAACTGACCTTGTGTCACATCCTACTTGTGCAGAAGGGGGTAGTAAATATATATATCTGAAGTTTGTTGAATAAGACTGAATAAATATCAAATATAATACCATTTGAAATATTATCTGTACAATTGAATCACTTCTTTAATGTTCAAGAATGGATTAATAGAAATTTTGTGTTAACATAAATTGTTACAATTTTTGTGGCCATTTTTAGGCTTCAAATGAGAGCAATTTACAGTGGAGATCCCTTGTGCTAAGCAGAGTGTAATCTTTAGTAAAGAAACCTTTGGTTGTTCCTTGGTGTCCTTTAGTGTTGGGTGTGATCCTTTGGTTATTCCTTGGTATTGGGGAAAATCCTTGCATTGAGCAAAGTCCCATGTTGCAGGTCTGTTCATCAATGTCAAATAACGTGCAAATGAATGGCTTTTCATATCGCCGATTAAATAGTTAACTAACCACGTATTCGAGCTGTTGATTGGTTGTTTAATCCATGTGACCACGCCGAGTCTATAAGTGGTGGATTCCAGCACGCCTTATGATACAGAAATATTCCAACAATTTCCTTAGATTTTTATGTAAATATGACAAAAAGCCAAATAAGAAAAGTATCTTAAGCTTAAATAATGCACATTACTATAAATTTTCAAAATGCCAGAAAAAATGCACATATATTCTTGAGTATGTAAAATTAGTAACAATAAGTAACAAATAACTATTATTATTATTATAATTATTATCTGCATAAACATACAATGGTTCCTGGTAGATACTTGCCTACACAGAGCCTCTATTTCCTACTGTCTTTTACCAGTCTTTGTATTTAGTAGAGGTATTTTTGTGTCCTCTTTTATTAAGTCATTGTAGGTAATGAACTAAATGAGCCAAGTTAAAATCCTGTTCAAAGCATTTCACTTCATGCTAATGCCCTTTAGAAACACATGAATCCTTCTCTTCTCCCTCAAGCTCAGGGTAAATAGTAAGACAGACTGGGTTATTTAGCCTCGGTAAGACAAGTGATCTAAGGGAATGAAAAAAACTTTGAATTCAAAACCTGAGGAGTGTTGATTAGAAACATTTATGGCACATTGGTGCACCAATCTTCTGTTATCAGATCATCCAAAAAAACGTGGCTGATCCTACACAAACCTTTATCACTATAAACAAAATCACCTGTGTATGCAGTCTAACAGTTCACATCTTTAATTGAACCGTCAGGCACCCATATGTTATAGTTGATGGGAGAGCTTCTTATATTAGGTCACCCATCAATTTGATGGTTGTCCCCTAAGTCTTCTGTTTGTAAATTTGTTCTTATATATTGAAGTCAGTTAGTCTACTGTTGGTTTTAATAACAGCAGCTAAGTACAACTCAAGCAGTGTCCAAGACAGCTGGTATAAATAGGAATCAAAAATGATCCATCCATGAATCTGGGTGACTTGGGTGATTCCATTCCTTGAGTTCTGATTGGCTGCTTGACTGCTTGATTTGAATGACATTGTGGAGTCTTATATATACTTTGTCATTTTGCAGTGGACTTTGTAGCATTCGGGTTTGTATTTGAGTTACAACCGTTTGTTGCCTTGTCTTCCCAGTTCGACGGTAATTGGAACTTTAATTATTCTTCATTATAGAAATGGTTGACATAGCTGGCATTGTCTTTGCATACCATGTGACCAAATCACTTTCCTTCTTATATTAATATCAATGATTTCATTTGGTATTCTTATATTCTTTATTATTAATTATATTTTTAATTACAACAAAATGGTTTCAATGGATGAATTAAGACTGTGATCATTTTGTTGAAACTGTAATTAAATATATAAATCAGTCTGCATACTAATGATGAAAACAGTATTTATTTTATACCACAAATGTTTTTTAACATGATCTCCTTCTTTGTCAATGCACTTTATTCAAATGTGAATATTCATAGATATCAGGGATGAGCCTGTTCAGTACTTAGAAGGGTGACCATTTAGTAACAAGAGGTAATGTAACCAACCCAAGGCCTATGTGCCATTGTAAGAAAAGCTTAGTAAATAACATAATGCGGCCAGATTATGAAAGTTAAGCAGCTGTGAGACTGTTCAGTATTTAGATGGGTGACCATTTAGTAACAAGAGGTAATGTAACCAACCCAAGGCCTATGTGCCATTGTAAGAAAAGCTTAGTAAATAACATAATGCAGCCAGATTATGAAAGTTAAGCAGCTGTGAGACTGTTCAGTATTTAGATGGGTGACCATTTAGTAACATCAGATACTATATCCAGCCTGAAGTATATGTGCCATTCTAAGAAAATCTAAATAAATAACAATGCAGCCAGATCATGAAAGTTAAGCAGCTGTGAACCGGTTCCAGAATCTATCTACTTTGGGGAATGGGGTCTGAATGTATTTCTAGAATTTTCTATGTAGGGATAGTATATAAACAAACAGAGAGCTGTAAAGTAGCAGTGGCATCTTTGGGGTGACTAAAAGAAAGGGGGGGGGGGTGCTTGATTTTATGACTTCTATGTCTGAAGCTTATCTGTTTAATATAAACTGTTTCATCATTTTAATTATAAAGATATGTTAAGCAACTCACATCAAAACTGTCATGGATTGTGCATTTAGATTCTAAAGGTTGTAACTTTACACTGATGGTTCCCAGAATTTTGTCACTCTTCAGAAAGCCTCTGAAAGAAAAAGAAAAAAAAAATGAGTCAATTTCATGAAAGTTGTAAAATAGATGAATTTTTTTTAGATGGGACTTGATAATTTCTATTATCTGGATTTTTTTTATTGTCCTCATCTTTATAGTTATATACACATCATTTCAGCTATTGTACCCTCTGGCCTTCTTCAGGTGTTTCTTGTCGAACAAAAGGGTCCAGTTTGAAGTTCTGTGAAGGCTCCTGATTATGACATGAAACACCTGAAGATTTGGTTTGGTTTGTTTTACGGCATATCAACCTCAGTGGGTCATTTAATGCCAACAAAGTTTTGAAATAAATTCATTCTTAATGCATAATACAATTTTGTTTATAAACTCATGTTTTCTATTTAACCTATAGATGGGACCCTAACAGGTACTACCACTTCGGGTCAGAGTAGACCAGGGAACAATGGTGATGAAGAGGTGCTCCACATTCCCCAGACCTCCAAAACTGGAACCTCACCATCAGATAGAGTTTAACGTCATTCCCAGGATACGAAGACTCTCAGCCACCGCCTTCTAGCACCCATATGATAAAAAGAGTTGGGGCTTGCCATAAGAGCAATAGAGCTGGGGCAATCATATAGGTGCTAGGGCTTGATGTGACCAGCCGACTGATCGGACCGCTGTCTAGTCAAAGTAAGGACCAAAGTGGATTATTGCATGTCATGGACTGCTCAACCACCTGGGTTCTATCCTTAAGCATCACGGGTCGCCACCCGCTGTCAACAGGTGGCCACATTGGGGGAATCTTACCCCTCTGCAGAGGTGCAGTCGGTGCATTCTAATGCCCCAGCCGACAGTGCGACACATGAAGAAGGCGGAAGGGCACATCGGCTAAAATGTTGTGTATATAACAATAAAGATGAGGACAATTGTCCGAAAAATCCAAATAATATGAAAAATTATCTTTCAATTCATACAAAGTCAACTATTTTTCTCTCCATATAAAAATATATAAAAGTAAAAGTTTTTTTTTTTTGGTACTACCACTCTGGGTCAGAGTGGACCTGGGAGCAATGGTGATGAAGGGTGCTCCACATTCCCCAAACCTCCAAAACTGGAACCTCACCATCAGATAGAGTTTAACGTCATTCCCTGTAGACATGTAGACCGCAGCCACCGCCTTCTAGCACCCATATGATAAAAAGGGGTTGCCATAAGGGCAATAGGATTGGGAAAATCATATATATTTACCAACCCCTCCGCACGAGCAGGATGCGACACAAGGTCAATTTCTTAAGCGGAGTTTAACAGGTTTGAATTCAGAGTTTTTCCTTCTCCTAGACCGGTTGCCTAACCAAGGTTAAAGAGTCCAGTCTGCCCTGCTATTTACCCATAGCTGGAGGGAGAATTGGATTCATACCTTTCCCAAGGGTATTAGCGCTAAGTGAAATGCAATTACCACGTCCAGGATTTGAACTCGGGGCGACGAGTCCATTTCCCATGACTTTAACCATTACACCACGCGCTTCCTACAAAATAAAATCATATAGGTGCTAGGACTTGACGTGACCAGCCAATTGATCGGAGGGGGAAAAGTAAAAGTAATATTCATAATTACATTATAGTAACTGCAGTTTGCCTCACTTGATTGATTTGAAGATATTCAGCACAAAAATTAGGCTCACTTTTTTTTCTTTTATTAGACAAATGGGAACAGCAGTTAATATACTTTATATAGAGAATAAACAGTTAACAAAAAGAAATACAATTTATCAATGTTAGCATATTTCTCATTTCTGAAAAAGAAAAAGACAATTCAGAAAATTAAATTGACATGTTTCACTGAATGACTAGCATCATTAGAATGGAAAACGTTTTATATTTTGAATTCTAATGATGTGAGACATTAATCAAAATGTGTCAATCTGATTTTCAAAATGGTCTTTTTATTTCTTATTCATTCAGATTTCATCCTAAACTTATATATACATATGAATACATTTTTGGTACAACAATGATACAACAAGTTTTCAAAAGGGAATCTTATTTCATATAAAATACACTTATATATAAAATAAACTTCAGAATCGTTTTGACCGACTCATTTGAAAAAGATAGCATCGGTAAGCGATTAACAGTCATAAGATAGTAAAGGAGGAATCCTAAATGATGGAAATAGAGAAACTGGAGTGGAAAAAAAAAAAATTTGGACGATCTTATTTTTAACCAGAGGGTGTTGCAAAATGATAACGGATATACTTTTAAGGAACACAAGTATTATCAATATAGATAATATAGGTATAGCATTTAAAAGTAAACAATGCTTAATATCATAGGTAGAGCATTTATATCTAAGTTAGGGTAATGTGGACATGGAGTCTACAGCTTTTGGTTACTGACAGTTTCTCACCTATGCAATTATTTAAACTAAGTGGTTTGAATAATTGTATAAGCGAGAAATTGTCAGTAACCAAGAACCATTGACTCCATGTCCAAGCTACTCCAACTTGATTTTGAATCTATACAGATGGTATGGGTAAATATTGGTGTTCTTACATTCTAAAAAATCAAAGTATATATCCATCCTACAAGGTAGAAAATGTTTACAAAAATGGACCCTAAATATTTAATTACAAATGCAAATTAAAAACAATGTATTTTTAACTTACATTCATTAGTAATAAAAGGTACCCTCTCAGTGAGATTTGAGTCATATTTCTTCTTGCCCACAAGAAAATTTATTAGTTTATTCATGACCATAGACTGATGGTCTGAGTAGTTGGGATGAAAAGCAATTGAAATTAAGATGAAAGAAATACTAGTCAAAAATTAATAATGGCTGACAATGCTTCATCTACTAAAAATTCAAGATAATATTACTACTTGTTTACTGATGGCCATAGACTGATGGTCTGAGTAGTTGTGATGAAAAGCAATTGAAATTAAGATGAAAGAAATACTAGTCAAAAATTAATAATGGCTGACAATGCTTCATCTAATAAAAATTCAAGATAATATTACTATTTGTTTACTGATGGCCATAGACTGATGGTATGAGTAGTTGGGATGAAATTTAATAATGGCTGACAATGCTTCATCTACTAAAATTCAAGTTATTAAAAAGTGAATCCCTTATAGGTGAATTCTTTCTTCCTTGATGCTATTTTCATTTTCTGCATGCAGGTCAGAAGATGCAATATCAGTGAAAAAAGCCAGGGTTGTGTAAAAAAAAAAAAACAATCAAGGGAGGAAGATAGACAAAGACAAGTGAAAGAAAGAAAAAAGTAGAATAAAAGGAAGTTAGTGTTATAATGAAATATTCCACACTCTCTCTCTCTCTCTCACCCATGTGGTCTGACTATATATATAGTGAGCATGGCATTATACTGGGCTGGCTTCGAAGATTAGTAGCGTGGCTCACTGTTCCTTGTCTGTCTTATTGTATCTCTCTGCAATAAAATACTCTATCTTAAATCTACGAACATGCTGACTTATATTTCCACTCGACTACAACCTTGTCTAATCGTATCCCTTTAAGGATACAACAGTTAGGATAGATGACTTATATTTTTTAAATGCTGCAATTTAGAAAAAAGATGAGTGTGGTTGGATAATTTGTCCAAATATTCCACTGCATACAAACTGGTATTTTTTTAAAATCTCAAATAGTCACTACTTGGTAGCTGACACATAAAATATACCTTATAGTGGGGAAAGTTTGGTTTGTTTTGTTTTACGGCATATCAACCTCAGTGGGTCATTTAATGCCAATAAAGTTTTGAAATAAATCAATTCTTAATGGATAATACAATTTTGTTTATCAACTCATGTTTTTCTATTTAACCCATAGATGGGACCCTAACAGGTACTCCGGGTCAGAGTGGACCAGGGAGCAATGGTGATGAAGGGGTGCTCCACATTCCCCAAACCTCCAAAACTGGAACCTCACCATCAGATAGAGTTTAACGTCATTCCCAGGACATGTAGACCCTCAGTCACTGCCTTCTAGTACCCATATGATAAAAAGGGGTTGGGGCTTGCCATAAGGGCAATAGGGTTGGGAAAATCATATAGGTGCTAGGGCTTGACGTGACCAGCCGATTGATCGGAGGGGGCCTCTCCGACCGCCCGTCTAGCCCAAGATAGGGCCAAAGTATAGTGGGGAAAAAACAACAAAAGAGCAAACAAAACAAAACATAGGTATGCATCCCTAATTGTGTTAATATATTGACTAGTGGAACCTGTGAATATACCACAAAAAGTAAAGTTGGCAGAGTGGCGTATTGTCAGTATCAGCCAGACAGCAAGGGCGTCTATCCCCTTTGCAATAGTGCTAAACCAGGTAGATTGTTTTTTTTAGGTGGAGCACCACACTTACCGTCAGTTCCCCACTTTACTGCACAGATTAGATTACCCAATCTGTGCTACTCATGCATTGAGTTAGTGGGGACCAGTATTGAACTCAGAACCTTGTGATTCCAAGGCGGGTGCTCTACCGATTGAACTAAACTGTCCCTTGAGTATGTAACATAGGTATGTATCCCTAATTGTGTTAATATATTGATTTATTTGTATAGCATGTACACCTGTCTAGGCTTATTTTATGCCTATAGGTGAGAGAATTGTGTTCACTGCACGTTCATATATATATTTTTTGTGTAGTTGTTTCTTAACATTTTTTTTTTGACATGGTCTTATTGAATACGAATAATTTTTAAACAGATCTATTTGACCCTTAGATGGGATCCTGTAAGACCCGCCGACATAGCAGTGTATTAATATATTGAATTGGTTAAAAGAACTGAGCAAGATATCAATGACCCCTTAAAATGAAAAAAATTTAAAAGATAATATATATATATATATGTAGAGAAAGAAAACAAGGGTATCAGCGCTATGTAAAATGCAACCAGCTTCATCCAGGATTTGAACTCATGTTGCCCTGTACATTTCTAGGGCCTCTTAATTTTTAACTGTACTTAATTCTAGATACTATTGGATTATATTGTCTTAAATTCTGTGGTAAAGTGTTGTTATTAGTCAAAATGTAGAATTGATTCATTGATTTTAACAGTATGCCCATCCATGGTTATTTTATGCCTAGAGGTTAGGGAATCACATTCATTGTATATTTATATTTACATTTTTGTGTAGTTGTTTCTTAAGAGGTTTATTTTTGTACATGGTCCAATTGAATATGAGTAATTTTTAAACAGATCTTTTTGATCCAAAGTTGGGACCCTAACAGGTACAATTACTCAGGGGCAGAGTGGACCTGGGAGTAATGACAATGAAGAGGTAATCAACATTCAGAGCTCCAGAACAGGAGCCCCACTATCAGATTCAGTTTAGTGTCATACCCAGTATAGGGCATCCAGCCAACATATTCTAAGCCCTTCTGACAGGGCACTCAAATGTAGTGATTGAAAGAATGAAGATCAGGATGCTTGTCTAAATAATTTGATAACCAATGTGTAGGGATTATGTTCCTTAATTGCCACGGTTCTTCTGCTAGGCACTAGGTGGTGTGATAGGCAACTTATAAAAGGCAGAAGCACCAAAATTACATTCTCTTAGACTCTCCAGAGGTAACACATCAGTTATGTCTCCTGTCCATAGGATAGAGGGGCTTTAGCCCACCAGGCATTCCATATGCATGATACACAAGAGCCTTTCCAAACCAGTAAGTGTTATACTTTATTATATAACCAGCAGCCTCAAGACTTTACATACCCAAAGGTAAGCCTATAATTCTTTGGATCTTCTATCCTGCTTCATATTCTACTTCTTTTAAGTTTACTCAGGCAATAAAGTATCATTGCTATCACTTACTTTCTAAATTGTTCTTATATATATTAAACCTTTGCCTACCAAATTTTCCCCATGGCTGTACCAAATTTTCTTAGTATTTTTTACCTGTATGATAGGATATTTCAAAGTTCACTATCTATTCACTTCAGAAATCCTTCTATTCAAATAAAGTCTTATTATCATTATTGTAATCTGAGTCCTTCTGCTCAGTACAATGAACTAACCATCAGTTTTGTTTTTTTTTACTTTGCTTGAATGCAGTATGTGTAGAAACATTTCCTGATGGAGAGCCACTGTTGTGGATTATGAGTTATCTCCCTTGACTTTTCCGACTACTTAAACATTGGTCTTTGGAAGAAGGAACTCCTCGATGCAAAGAGAAAGTTCTATTGGTAAGATACTGGAGATATGACTAACGATGAATACATTAACAATTGGTAGCAGACTGAGCCCAGTTGTGGCATATTTTTATATTGTTTTGTGTTGTACACATTACCACGTATACTGCATCTCAAGATGACGAATCAACAAGCTTTAAAATCGCCACCAACTTTAGAGAACAAAAATTGCTATGTTGAATGGAAACACTATCTAACAATAGTGGTTTAAATTAGGCAAAGAATTAATACCATTTGAGGAAATTATATATACAACCAAGTATAATTTCTTCTCAACAAATGGATTTGTTTAACGTTTACTATGAGGGAGATTAAATTATTGAACAACATTTAATTCAAGCCAACGACAACTGATTCTCAGTTGGTTATACAGTTAACAATGTAAATGACACAGAAGCTTTAACTCCACTTATTACTTTCAATATCAATGTGCAGACTTACAAGTATGGCTAAAAATCCGTCTGTGGTAGAGAGAAAAAAGTTGACAAACTAAGAAGACAAGTTTAACCCTTTATCTACCAGAGCGCCCCAGAGTGCCCAACGATCAAAATGCCAGACCACCCAAAAACGCCCAAGATCGTCAGCTCTTAGAAAATGGTTTAAACCAAATGCCATGCAGTTGGAATTCCCAAATGATCGTTTGTTTAGATCCGGGGATATTGTAAGCAAGTTTATGGCGGTTAACTTAAATGACTGGTATTTGGGACATGGCTACTGTGGATGGCAGTGGTAGATAAAGGGTTAAGACACATTGTGCATGAAGCTAATGAACATTTAGTTAGAAATAAAACAATTATCTTATTTATCTCACATTGTATAGGGTTAGGTTACATTTATCTAGGAATAAAACAATTATTTTGTCTCACATTGTATAGGGTTAGGGACGGATTTTCAGCCTACTTGTGAGTTTGCGCATGCGTATTGATATTGAAAGCAATAAGTAGACAGACTTGTGAGCGTACTGAACATACTAAAAAAAAGTACCACCCTGAAATTATATTAATTTTCCTGAACATACACTGTGCATCTCAAATATTATTAAATTATTTGAAACACTCTGTCATGTCCACAATTGGTACCAATAACCACCAGTAATTGAATAAGAATATTTCTTCTTTCTTCTTCTTAAGGTAGTGAATATTTTTTTAAAAATTCTTTCACCATTTTGAATTGAATGGGTTAATTTGAGAACAGAGGTAACATCAAACAAGCACATGCATACACAGCAATAGCAGAGAAAATTTATATTTATTGGCATCACGGTGCTTTTATCTTTGAACATATGAACAACATGGGTCCGATCAGAAAAAATTAAAACATTTTTTTCACAAATATTTTTTAAGCTTTCTTTAGCATAGAGAAGACCTACCTACTCAGGCAATTTATCAGTTTTGAAAATTATTCATTTTTTATGATTTTAGAAGCGCTTACAATATAAATACTATATTGAAATGATCTCTGACTTTCCAACATGCACGTATACCAATTATACCCAAATTACCTGAGTAGAGGAAGATCTTTTGGATGCTAAGCGATAAGAATTAGTTTCAGTAACTATTCTTAATACAAATTAAATTGCTCTGTTATAAGGGGATTTATGCAAGCTAGTAAATTCACCCCCTGTGGATCCCCATGCTTTTATTCTCCCTGCAAAAATGTTATTCACTTCCCAGTGGTTTATATGGATCACTTGGAGAAGCCCTGCCTTTGGCAAGACTTGCATATTCTCAATATGAAGGCATTTTGCATCATTATTATTAGTCACAAAAGAGATGTAATCTAAAAAAAAAAAGATTCCTATAAAAGTCTGTATTATTCCAAATGTTTTTGTTGTTTCCTTTAAATTTGATATTCTATCTAGTAAACAAAAACCCCAACAACACAACAAAAGCAGGCAAGTGTCCAGATTGTGTGTACAGTATAGAGAACACAAGTGACGGCCAGAATGAACCTTACATAGTATTTAATATATACTAGATTAGATTCTGTAAGAGTTCATCTCTTGCTCCAATAAACAAAACAATGTTGATGATGAGTGCATGACATAGAGGCACTTGATTACCTTGGCTTACCACCTACACCAGATGTGCAGCCACATGACCAAAGACTGGCAAACCTCTGGAAGAAACTAAAAAAATAAAAAGATATTGGGGCACGAAGATGTAGATTGGCATATGAAGCAGTTGTACCACGGGATGTGAGATATTTTCACATTTTAAAAAGTTTCTGATGGCATTTCTGACGGATGGAATTTAATACTGAAAATTTCAAGTTTGAAATATTTTACAGGAGCTCAAAGCAATAAATAAGATAAAGATTATTTTCTCTTGTACATCAATAGCGATATAGATTGATGTAAAATAGATTTAAAAAAAGATTTCTGATGGTATCGGAGACGGATTAATTTATACCAAAAAATTAAGGTTGAATCTTTTACAGGAGATTTATATCACCTCTGCTCAAGCAATAATTGATGAGGATTATTGTTTCTTGTATATCAACAATGGAAATACTAAAAATAGTGTGTAAGGTCACTTGATGCAGTTGGCTGATTTTAACACCTGCTTTATGATTGACTGTTTTGGTGATAGTGGCAGGTGTCACCTCAGCAAGATATGGGAACCAAGACTGAAATGAAGGTTTGATGAAAATATTCAAGTTTGATTGTTAATATAAATAGAACATGTGAGCAAAAAAAACTGGTTTGGAGTTAGTTAAAAAAGTTGCAAACAAAACAGAAAAATATATGCACTTGAGGAGACTTGAGACCTTAGCCCTTTCATAGAATTGTTTGCTCGCGCATGCAAAGATTACTAGAGACCTTTCTTCATAATGATATTGGAAGCTCTACATGCTCCTGTTTGAAAACACGCAAGTAATAAGGGGAGAAGATGATCTATACATTAATACATGTTCTGTGTTCCTAAATCTTCCATCCCGTACTCACCTGCAACACTCTGGTTTAAAAATAAAAACATCCAATGTCGAATATCAATGCAAATGTAAGTTCCAGATTATCTGGTGTTGCTTAATTGCAGATTTGCTATTTGTTCATAAATTATCATAAATCACCCAATTTTAAAAATGAAAGATTCCAAGTGGTCTGATCGCTTAAATGCCAACATAAAATTAAATGATTTAAAAAAGAAAAAAGTTACATGCTTGTTTTATTTGTAATATTGAAATTTTTGAAATTACGGAAATATATTTTTGGTAATTTTGATCTATGTCCGTCCCAGCCCTGCCTTGATTTATGCTATAATTTAGAAAACCAGTGTGAAGTGGAATTTTTCACCTCCAACTTAGATATTTCTGGAGTCATGTTTTGTCGGCAAAGTTATATAGATTATTTCAAATATCCTCCCTAAAGAATTTTTATAGCATTATCAATCTAAATATTTTACAAGCCCCATTTTTAAGAAAAGTATGAGAGAGAGTTAATCTAAGATTATACTATTGTGCATATTTACATATCAAATGTTTAATAATGAATTATGCAGTATACTGTGGTATATCTAGTTCCACTATAAAAATATAATGTGCTGCTTGTCCATATTTCTTTTTTAAGAATGATGAATGACAGCTTTCGAGTTACTGTCCTGAAGAGTCAAGTGCCAGCAAGATCAATTTGGGTGATTTAACAGTTATGGACTCCGAGTATATTGTACATATAGAGGTAAAATAACCAATGCGGTAACACTTATGACAGTGCTATTTTGTGCAATTACTCCGTTTATTGAATAATGGCAAAATATTGGTGATAATAATATAAAGATATGTGTGTTAATTTTTGTGTGTCAGTATTGTTTGAAAATTATTGAATAATTTATTTACAAGAAAATTTAAAAGGAGCTAAATTCATTATTATTTTGGACTTTTCTTCATCGGTCATAAATTAAAGTCACTTCTCATATCCAGACATATATGACTTTAAAGATACTTATAAGCTTGCCTATAAATTTCAAATTTAAAAAGTTGATTTCATATATTAGAACTCCGACCAGTGATATTTGAGACAGCATATAAAGTACCACACTTTTTCCCAATAATTTGGCTAAAAAATTGCCCTGCGTCTATACTCATTGCCTTTTATTCCTGCTATGAGAATGTCCTTGTGTATGCTTATTGCTGCCTGTCTTGCCAATTGTTTTATAAGATATGTTTCTGGTTGTGGTAAATGCACCAGCTAAGACAGTTTTCAACAATATATGCTAGAATACACTAAAAAATTTTTTTCCTGAATCTGACCTGCTGAAATGGGTGCGTCTTATATGCCGTCAATACGGTTATACAAAATTCTAAAATTTGTTTTGTGTGTGTGGTGTGTGGTGTTGATTTCATAAAAAATCTTAAAGTGAATTATAAACCACCTAGCTAAACGAGTTTGATAACCACTTATCTAATATGGAACAAAATATTAGCACTTTTTGTATGTCACCCAGCAAATTTATTCTTGGGGCAAAAATGGAAACTAAGCCCCCTCCTCTCCCCACAATCAAGGTATACTAAAAGTATTTGAAATTTGAACGGATTGTTCAGTCATGTTTGCAGTCACATTTACCTCACATTTTCATGTGTAATACACCGCCCCACAACAATTAGAATCATCCTATTGTATTGATTTACTTTTTCGTTAAAGGAAGCATTTTCTTTAACTTTTTTCTTATATATAATATATATATATAATATATATTATATAATATAAATGTTCACTCTGATGAAGGTCGATTCTTCTTGTGTGCGAAATATTTTCACCACATAACTGACCAAACCATTGTGTAGTGATATCATTAAATTTCATTTTATCCATCTATATTTCTTTTCTTTTCTTTACCCATTTTTCCTCTATATTATA
>CM042149.1:21727575-21745075 GCA_023376005.1 Doryteuthis pealeii
GGGTCCATCAGATGAATAGGAATCAAAGTTAAGGGGGCCATACGTAAAAGGTTGAGAACCACTACTTTGAATTTTCGTGATGTGTGACCCCAGCCGAGGTGATCCCATTTTGTCGAGCGTAGCTTTTCCCTCACATCGTTCAAGTACTGCTAAACATCTTATTATAATGGAGATTATGTGTTTGTTTGTAACCGAAACTATATCACTACTCAAGTCACTATCCATTTAGTTATTATACATCACATTCTCCATGAATCATTTTTACTTAAGCCTCAATTATTAATAAAATTGTTTTTCATTATTAATACTGCTGGGCATATCTATGTACTAATAACATGCAATTGTATTTATATGTAGAACAAAAAGCGGTTTACTGTGTGAACAGGAAGGCTAATTTGCATATTGATACTTAAAATTTGATTTTAATAAATATGTGCTTAGTATTGTTGATTTCTAATTATTTGATTTTATCTTAATGAATATGAGCAAAAATCTCGGAGATAAATCTTAAAAGAAATCAATTAATAAAAAGAAATAACTGTAATTTTATTTTTTTTACTTCCTAATTTAACTAAATAGTTGAATTAGAAAAGTTTAGCAAGGAAAGACGGGGATGATGGAAGAGGTTGCTACAGCTATTATATTTTTCAATCATACCCCCTCTGTTCCAAATTTTTTATCTGCATTCTTATTTAGTTTATTTAGACTTTCTAATTTAATATGATATTTTATGACATTAATACTTGCACCCGGAGGGTGCATATATTTGCTAGTCTAAGTAATAGTATTTTAAGTGTGAAGTGCGGTGGTGTACGGGTTAGAATCGCAGGAAATTAACTCGCCGAGTTCAATTCCTGAACGAAGCCACAATTCACATACAGCTAATATCTTTGGGAAAGGTTTGAATCCAACTTCTCCCTCCAGCTATGAGTAAATTGTAGGGTAGACTAGAATCTGCCACATATCACCCAAATCATCAGAGTAAGACGGACAAGACACGCGGGACACTGCTGGAGAAGCAAGGACGAACTCATAAGCGACGTCCTCCTGTGGAAGCCAGCACATGGACACGCCAGTGTGGGCCGACCAGCAAAGACGTACATTGATCAGCTCTGTGCGGATATAGGATGCTGCATAGAGGACTTCTCGAGAATAATGAGCGATAGGGACGGATGGAGAGAGATTGTCATGGATATCCGTGCCAACAGCGCGACATGATGATGATGAGGCAATCAGTCTAGGAGGAGAAAAACTCTGAATTCAAACCTGGTCACGACTAGAATAGACTCAGGCCTACTTAGTGATCTGTTTCAATTTTTATCACTATTTTGCTAATAAAATTTCGTTCTAATGTGCCGTTTTTTTGCTGTGTTACGGTAACATATGCAGTAGATTCTGTTTAATGCAATTGCATTCAGAACAATTATTTTTGAACAAAATAACCCGCTGATCTGATTAAGCAAAAAAAAAAAAAAAAGAAAAAAAAAAACGGTAAGAAATAGTTTTCTATGAAAATATATTAATTAAAAAAAAACATAATAAAAAAAACTTTAGTTCGGTGCAAGGGAAGTAACTCATTCAAATAGAACATGACACTATATTCATGAAAGTTCGGTTATTACACACAGGTTAATTACGAGTTAAATATTTGATTTTATGGGAAATAAAAAATAATTTCTTAGTAAGATTTTATTTCAATAAATTGTAATTCGCTATTTCTGTTTATTTGGTCCAAATAATCGCCGTATAGGTCATAATAAGTCGTCGGGGCGGCCTAATGTCGCTATCAGCCAGACAACGGGGGGGGGGGTCTATCCCCCTTTTACTAGCGCTAGACCAAGGAGATGATTTTAGCGTCTGAGGTGGAGCGCCACACCTACCATCAGCTCCTCACTTTACCGCACATATCCCTGTGCTACTCATACGCTGGGTTGGCGAGGACCGGTATCGAACCCAGGAATTTTGTGATTTACTAGCCGAACGCTCTACCGACTGAGCTAAACCGGCCTAGGTCATATTAAACGAAGAAAATTAGTGAGGATTCATTTAAGTGGAAACGGTTCTTATAAATTGATCTGATTGTGTTGCTCCTAGTAAATCATCATCATCATCATCATCATCATCATCATCATCATCATCATCATCATGTTGCGCTAGCAGCACGGATATCCATGACAATCTTTCGCCAACCGTCCCTATCATTCATGGCTCCTGGGAGGTCCTCTGTGCAGCATCCAGTATCCACGCAGCTTGGACCCTAACGAAGCACCTAGAGAATAAGCTAGATGGGAGCTGCACAAGAATACTGCGCTCAATCTTAAACAAAACGTGGAAGCAACAACCCACGAGAAAACAGCTGTATGGCCACCTGCCCCATATCACCCGAACCATCCGTGAGAGGCGAACATGACACGCTGGGCACTTCTGGAGAAGCAAGGATCAACTCATTAGTGACATTCTTCTCTGGAAGCCATCACATGGGCAAGCCAGAGTAGACCGTCCAGCAAAGACGTTCATAGGTCCTAGTAAAATGAAAGTTAAAAAAACAGACAAATACTTGGATCTTGCTAGAGAGCTGAAAAAACAAAAAAACTGTGCAACATGAAGGTGACAGGGATATCACATGTAGTTGGTTTATTTGGAACAGTCCTTAACTACTTGATAGTACCAGATAATCAAAATTTAATTTTTTTTAAAAATTTATCTTGGACGATTTTGACGGTCTCATTTTTAACCAGGGGATGTTATAAGATGATAACGGTCGGAAGATTAATGAACAAACGTATTAATATATAGATACTTTTGTTTAATGCAAGGGAGGCAACTTAGTCAAACAGAACATGACTATTTTTAAAAGCTCTGTTATTTGACATCCTAATATAATGGAGATTGTTTGTTTGTCTGTCTGTAATCGAAACTATATTATTATTCAAATTCCCTTAATTATTTCCGTCACATTCTCCAGGATTTTATTTTTATTTAAACCTCAATTATTAATAAAATTGTTTTACATTATTAATACTGTTACCTAATCTACATACTAATAACATGTAATTTTACTCTTTACTTCCTATTTTGACTAAATATTTGAATTAGGAAAATTTAGCAATGAAAGACAGGAGTGATGGAAGAGTAAGTTTCAGTTGTTCCATCTTTCGATATCTATTTCAAATCTTTTTATCCGCATTCTTATTTAGTTTCATTAGTTTTTAATTTAATATATTTTATTATATCAAAACTTAATTACTTGCGTCCGGAGGGTGCATATTTTGCTAGTTTAAATTAAGTAACACGTTAAATATTGTTCTAGACGAGTGGTTCCCAACCTGTTTTTTAACCTATGGACCCCTTTGATTCATATTTTACTCTGGTGGGCCCCCATAGTTATTTGATGTTTAAAGTAGTATTAGTCCTGTAGTTTTATAATTAAATATTTTTGGTTTGCCTGACATTCCCCCTAAAAAAAATGATATGGTCCCCGAGGGTATATACCCCCCACACTCGATTGAGAACGTCTGATTAAGAGAATAATGCTATTTACTTTCAGATTACCACATGCTGATAAGGTTTGGTTTGTTTTACGGCATATCAACCTCGGTGGGTTATTTAATGCCGACAAAGTTGTGAAATAAATTCATTTTTAATGCATAGCACAATTTTGTTTATAAACTCATGTTTTGCTATTCAACCCATAGATGGCACCCTAACAGGTACTACCACTCCGGGTCAGAGTGGACCAGGGAGCAATGGTGATGAAGGGGTGCTCCACATTCCCCAAACCTCCAGAACTGGAACCTCACCATCAGATAGAGTTTAACGTCATTCCCAGGACATGTAGACCCTCAGCCACCGCCTTTTAGCACCCATATGATAAGAAGGATTGGGGCTTTCCATAAGGGCAATAGGGTCGGGACAATCATATAGGTGCTAGGGCTTGACGTGACCAGCCGATTGATCGGAGGGGCCTCTCCGACCGCCCGTCTAGCCCAAGGAAAGCCTAAAGTGGAATATTGCAAGTCATGGACTGCTCATCCACCTGGGTTCTATCCTTACGCATCACGGGTCTCACCCACGGCCAACAGGTGGCCCAATTGGGGGAGTCTTACCCCTCTGCAGAGGTGCAGTCGGTGCATTCTAACACCCCAACGACAGGGCGGCATGCTGATAAGGGTATGGGGTCTAAGTCTAATATTTTTAAGAGAGAGATATAAGCATAAACGAAACATTGTTTTTTAAATAGATTTACCGATAATAGTAAGAAAATAATAGTAATAATAGTAAGAAAAGGATTTTATAATTACACTGTGTTATCATTAATTAGAAATACACAAACGTAGTAAATATGTATGCAAACATGTGAAAAATACACCAGGGAAAGTTTCTGTTATCAATAAGCGTGACAACTAGAAGAAATATGCTGAGATTATGAGATTAGAAATCTTATTTAACCGCATTTGATTTATCGACAATTTCATATCTACTTTGAAAAGCAGACAACATCTCCAGGTAAGACAAGAAATCTTCTCTGATTTCTTTTTGGTGAATTTCGGGTTTGAACAAATTGAAATCTTTCTCAACATCCGTTCATTCAATTGTGATTTTTTTTTCAAGTCTGTTTTAGTTGTTGTTTAGATGGTTTTTTTTTATTACACCAGATGATAATCAAGACTAAACGGCTTGACGTCTCCCAAAAATACTTCTTAAATATTTTAAATAATTTGAATTTAATTGTTTTATTAGAAAAAGAACATATTTTTTTTAAAATTTTGACAGCAGAACCATTTTTCTATGTCTATTATTAAAAACTAAATAAATTTCAAAGATCTGTACATTTCTTTTTTTACGAAAGAGCGTAAAAATAATTTTTACACCACACGGATATTGTTGTTTTTTTTTTGGGGGGGGGGCTTCGTGTCTTAAACAAAATAATCTAAGACTAAACGAAAATTAAAAATACTCGGATCCGGTAATTGTTTAGAAATCATGAGAAAATAACCAATAAAAAGATTATTTTATCAACAAGCGTGACTTAAAAGCGTGACAATTAGAAGAAATAAACAGAGATTATAAGATAAGAAACCATTTATTAATACATTCGATTCATCGTTAATTATTATATCTACATTTATTATTACTTATAAATTATTTACTATTTTTTATTATTTATTACTATTATTTATTATTTATTTATAAATTATTTACAAACAAGAAATAGTCACATAATGTTCTTCTACATTAAATTTTATATTTCATTATAAGGGGAAAACCCGTCTGTTTTAGTTGTCGTTTAGATGGGTTTTTTATTACCCAGATGATAATCAAGACTAAACGACTCGACATCTCCCAAAAAATACCTCTTAAAATATTTTAAATAATTTGAATTTAACTGTTTTATTAGAAAAGAAACATATTTTTTTAGATTTTGACAGCAGAACCATTTTTCTATGTTTATTATTAAAAAACTATATAAATTTCAAAGATCTGTTTACATTTCTTTTTTTTTTTTTTTTTACGAAAGAGCGTAAAAAATTAATATTTACACCGCGCGGATACTGTTGTTGGGTCGTGTCTTTAACAAAATAATCTAAGACTAAACGAAAATGAAAAATACTCGGATCCGGTAATTGTTTAGAAATCATGAGAAAATAATCAATAAAAAGATTCTTTTATCAACAAGCGTGACTTAAAAGCGTGATAATTAGAAGAAATAAACAGAGATTATAAGATAAGAAACCATATATAAACGCATTCGATTCCTTGTCAATTTCATATCTACTTTTGAAAAGCAGACAACATCTCCAGGTAAGACAACAAATCTTCTCTGATTTCTTTTTGGTGAATTTCGTATTTGAACAAGTTGAAATCTTTCTCAACATCCGTTCATTTAACCGTTATTTTTTTCAAGTCGATATAAAAGATTTCTGAATAATTATCATATCTCGGACTGTTATCCTCATCTTTATAATTTATTTATTGTGTATAAACACAACATGCAGGCTACTGTAACCTCGGGTTCTGTTTTAGGTGTTTTTAAACAGAAACGTAGTGACCTGAAATTTGTGTTTATACACAATAACGAGGAAGACAAAAGCCCTAAATATTATAAATAGGCTGACTTCTGATTAAGGTCGGAAAATTAAAACGGAAAGTTTTTTGGTGGTCCCCAATTACAGTTTAACAAAAAAAAACAAAAAAAACAAAAAACAAAACAAATTAACCCAAATTCTATACATTTTTAATGTTGAAAAATATTTTTTTAAACTAAGTTTTAATTGCAATACTAACACAAACAACTGTCTCAATAATAGATTCAATAATTAATTTCAATAGTTAATTAAATGTATAGTAATTTGGGTTTTTATTGTTTATTTTTTTAAGCAATACGTAATTAAAAACAACCTTAATCCCCTAAAACCGTAACCCGATTCGCAAAATGTTAATTCATAGACTGTAGTTAAACTGTCATTGGGGACTACCAAAAAACTTTCCGTTTTAATTGTCAGACCTAAATCAGAAGTCAGCCTGTAGGTATTCATATTAAGCCTCATTTCATAAATACACATAAAAAGATTTGAGTTTAAAGCTGGTAAAATGGAAAATAATTTAATGCTTCATCCTGGTCTGATAAGCAGTAAATAGACTATTACTATAGTGAATTCGATCCTTACTGAGTGCCTCGATCATATGAATTTATGACAGACTTAGATCTATTTATCAAATACTGATACGAAAACGCCGTATGGTTTTTATTAAAAGAGAAATCTATTGTCGTGTATTATTCATGTTCTTTATTACAGTATTTTGAAAGTCTAAATAAGTGTTCAAAGTTCTATCTTCATGACATTGGATGTTGAGGAAATATGTTTGTAGTCTATTGATGTAATGAATATGTAAATACCTTGGTGCCCCCTCACTATAATCTGATTGGACAGTGTCATGTATAAATATTCGACACTGGTAGTACAAGCGCCTAAGCCTAAGCCTACCAGCCTAAACTTACTCGCCAGACTACACCACGACTGCTCGGAAGACGTACAGCTATTCGACGTACCAGCTACTACTGCGATAATATACCAAATACCAACTTCATGATATATCCCTTAACCCGGATATATCATCTATCATAAACAAAAGATAGCGTTTGATAATTACACCGTATATATTATAAAATTCCGTTTTTCTGGTCAGCATTAGGTGTTGTTTGTTGTTGATGTTGGCTGTCCACTCGTGTTTCGAGTAAGACCATTTGCACAAGAGATCTCCACTCTGGACAACAGATCCCCACTTTACTAAAGAGATCCCCACTTTGCTCAAAGAGCCCAAACATTGTACAAGACCCCCTCAACACCACACAGGTATCCACACTCTCTACAAGATATCCTCACACAACTCAAAAATCCCCACTTTGCTTAGAAGATCCCACTTTGTACAAGGGATCCCTACACTGCATAACAGATCCTCACTCTGGACAACAGATCCCCACTTTACTAAAGAGATCCCCACTTTGCTCAAAAGAGCCCAACATTGTACAAAACCTCCCAATATCACAAAAGGTATCCTCACTCTCTACAAAATATGCCCACACAACTCAAAAGATCCCAGCTTTGTACAAGGGATCTCCACACTACGCAAGAGATCCCCATTCTGTAAAAGGGATCTCTTACTCAATATATCCCCACTTTGGTCAAAAGAGTTCCAGTTTTTACAAGAGATCCCCACACTACACAAGAGATTTCCATTGTACAAGACATCCCATCTCTCTCTCTCTCTCTCTCTCTCTCTCTCTCTCTCTCTCTCTCTCTCTCATATATATATATATGATTAAGGTAATTTACGTTAGAAGCATTGTTGCGTAAAGTATATTATTATTTATATTTTTTGCTTGAAGGCAGTTACAATGCGTATATCGTATAAAATTGGATAATTAATGAAAATAATCATGACAAGCGAACTCGGCAAATATCGCCCCCCACGTAGAACATCGTACAGCAGCTGTTTCAACTTTATTAAGTCTCATCAGCGATGAGACTAAATAGATCCCCACTTTGCTCAAAAGAGCCCAATATTGTACAAGACCTCCCAACACCACAAAAGGTACCCTCACTCTCTACAAAATATGCCCACACAACTCAAAAGATCCCAGCTTTGTACAAGGGATCCCCACACTACACAAGAGATTCCCATTCTGTACAAGACATCCCATCCAAGTAAATAAACTTAACTTACTTAGTGGTTAATACAGTATGCATCTTGTTAGTGTTACATAAATTATGTGTTAGCACAAACCCTGCAGGAATAAGGGGCCATTGGCTTTCAAATCAGAGAGTGGAAAAATACCAATAACGGTTATAGCTCTCTGACCTCTAGAGAACAAGTCACGAGAAATACGTGACTAGATTTAGATTCAGTTTCAACCTGACGTTGAGCAGAGAGGATGCCCATCTCTCTGCTGGGGTTGATATTTCCCCGCGTGGAAGAATGGGCAAAGCAGAAATAAATCTTGATCAAGAATATAAAAGTCTTGTGAGTTAATTAATCACATGACTAAAGAATTAGCCCAGAAGAAGCTCTTAGAAGAGTAGACAACATGACAGCCAAAAGAAGTAGGAGAGGAAACATGGCGACTAGACGTAGCAAGAAGAAATGAAGGACAAGTAAGTCTCTACTCTATTCTGTGTCTGTCTGTCTGTCTGTCTATCTCTCTATCACCGAGCTCCCCATTCTCTCTCGATTATATACCCGATGTTGGTTATATAACATTAGGAGAATTTTGAAATAATTTTATATCCTTCTTAAAATGGATTTTTAATTCGAAATGTTTCATTCTCTTTGGATTAAAATTTTCCTTCTCTTACTTTGGTTGCAGCCATGAAGTTCGCACTTTTCCTTCTCGCTCTTATCCCATTGGCGTATGCCGCCACAATTCCAGTCGAAGACGAAGAAATCGACAAAAGGTTCTCCAGTATGTATTTTCGGATTTTTACTGGTCTATGTTTTTATTCTTCCTCGGGTACATTTCGACCCCACAATCTTGTAGGACAGGAAGATAAGGGACAGAAAGTCCATTTGCCCGATGGGACAGTAAGCCTTACGCGGCAACCCGGAATTGATAGCCTCAAATGACTAACGAACTCAGGACACCAAAATCTCAATTCGTACTGTTTATATCGCATTGTCCCCGCCTACTTCCGGCCGAATGCCTACGCCTACTTGACCCCTCCTTCTTCCAGTCAGACCACCCAGCAACTCTTTTTTTTTTGATCGGCCAGCAAGCGTTTTCCGAATCTACTAAAATAATTCTTAGATCATACCTTCAACATGAACAAAAGATGGCCAGACACACTGTCTCCATTCCTATCTGTTTGTGTGATCTCATATCTATTTATTTGTTTGTTGCCCCTCTTGATATTTCCCGTTGATTTAAAAAAAATCTCTTTATTTCCTTAAACCATAATGCAAAAATTGGTCGGTTAGATATAATATATTGATTGATAATTAATAGATTTTAACAGCATGTCAACCTGTCTAGCGTTATTCTATGCTAGATGTTAGGGAATCACGTTCATTGTACTTACATATTTCTTGTGTAGTTGTTACTTAAGTGATTTTATATTCATATCGAAAATTTTAGTTTCCCATTAAACTAACTATAAACCCTAACCCTAACCCTAACCCTAAATCTAACCTAATCCCGTCTTCGTTTTTCCTAGTAGATCAATACATAAATAATTTATCAGTCAAGAGTGGTTCCCCTTGTTTATGTTAGACTTATAGGAATTAACCTTTTATCCTTTATTTTATATGCGATTTGAGAGCCATATATGTCCATCAACGTGTTACAGGAATCTCTAAACCCTTCACAATTAAGCTAACTAATAGGAGTCTACTCACACGTCTTCATAAGATTTATATTCTATATTTTTATTTACGATTTGAGAGCCACATATGGCCCTCAAACGTATCACAGAATTCTCTAAACCCATTCACTGATCAAGGTAAATAGAGGGAATTACTCACGCATCTTCATAAGATTTTATCCGGTTATTTCCTATAAGTCTAACATAATCAAAGGGGAACCACTCTTTGACTGATAAGTTATTCATTTATTTCCCATTAAAATAACTCTAAACCTAACCCTAAACACTAAACCTAATCCCGTCTTCTTTTTTCCTAGTAGATTTTGGAGGGTCTTTACACACGGTCATATCGAAACCGAATATTTTCTAAAGGAATCTATTTTGACCCGTGAATAGGACCCTAATACTAAAACTTTGGGTGACCGTAGACCACTTTGTGTTTTACCCCTTTCAGGGGGATTACATTTTTGGTACAACAATGATACAACAATTTTCAAAAGGGGAATCTTATTTCATATAAAATACCTTATATATAAAATAAACTTCAGAATCGTTTTGACCGACTCATTTGAAAAAGATAGCATCGGTAAGCGATTAACAGTCATAAGATAGTAAAGGAGGAATCCTAAATGATGGAAATAGAGAAACTGGAGTGGAAAAAAAAAAAAAATTTGGACGATCTTATTTTTAACCAGAGGGTGTTGCAAAATGATAACGGATATACTTTTAAGGAACACAAGTATTATCAATATAGATAATATAGGTATAGCATTTAAAAGTAAACAATGCTTAATATCATAGGTAGAGCATTTATATCTAAGTTAGGGTAATGTGGACATGGAGTTCTACAGCTTTTGGTTACTGACAGTTTCTCACCTATGCAATTATTTAAACTAAGTGGTTTGAATATTGTATAAGCGAGAAATTGTCAGTAACCAAGAACCATTGACTCCATGTCCAAGCTACTCCAACTTGATTTTGAATCTATACAGATGGTATGGGTAAATATTGGTGTTCTTACATTCTAAAAAATCAAAGTATATATCCATCCTACAAGGTAGAAAATGTTTACAAAAATGGACCCTAAATATTAATTACAAATGCAAATTAAAACAATGTATTTTTAACTTACATTCATTAGTAATAAAAGGTACCCTCTCAGTGAGATTTGAGTCATATTTCTTCTTGCCCACAAGAAAATTTATTAGTTTATTTCATGACCATAGACTGATGGTCTGAGTAGTTGGATGAAAAGCAATTGAAATTAAGATGAAAGAAATACTAGTCAAAAATTAATAATGGCTGACAATGCTTCATCTACTAAAATTCAAGATAATATTACTACTTGTTTACTGATGGCCATAGACTGATGGTCTGAGTAGTATGAAAAGCAATGAAATTAAGATGAAAGAAATACTAGTCAAAAATTAATAATGGCTGACAATGCTTCATCTAATAAAAATTCAAGATAATATTACTATTTGTTTACTGATGGCCATAGACTGATGGTATGAGTAGTTGGGATGAAAAGCAATTGAAATTAAGATGAAAGAAATACTAGTCAAACATTAATAATGGCTGACAATGCTTCATCTACTAAAAATTCAAGTTATTAAAAAGTGAATCCCTTATAGGTGAATTCTTTCTTCCTTGATGCTATTTTCATTTTCTGCATGCAGGTCAGAAGATGCAATATCAGTGAAAAAGCCAGGGTTGTGTAAAAAAAAAAAAAACAATCAAGGGAGGAAGATAGACAAAGACAAGTGAAAGAAAGAAAAAAAAGTAGAATAAAAGGAAGTTAGTGTTATAATATGAATATTCCACACTCTCTCTCTCTCTCTCACCCATGTGGTCTGACTATATATATAGTGAGCATGGCATTATACTGGGCTGGCTTCGAAGATTAGTAGCGTGGCTCACTGTTCCTTGTCTGTCTTATTGTATCTCTCTGCAATAAAATGCTCTATCTTAAATCTACGAACGTGCTGACTTATATTTCCACTCGACTACAACCTTGTCTAATCGTATCCCTTTAAGGATACAACAGTTAGGATAGATGACTTATATTTTTTAAATGCTGCAATTTAGAAAAAAGATGAGTGTGGTTGGATAATTTGTCCAAATATTCCACTGCATACAAACTGGTATTTTTTTAAAATCTCAAATAGTCACTACTTGGTAGCTGACACATAAAATATACCTTATAGTGGGGAAAGTTTGGTTTGTTTTGTTTTACGGCATATCAAACTCAGTGGGTCATTTAATGCCAATAAAGTTTTGAAATAAATCAATTCTTAATGGATAATACAATTTTGTTTATCAACTCATGTTTTTCTATTTAACCCATAGATGGGACCCTAACAGGTACTCCGGGTCAGAGTGGACCAGGGAGCAATGGTGATGAAGGGGTGCTCCACATTCCCCAAACCTCCAAAACTGGAACCTCACCATCAGATAGAGTTTAACGTCATTCCCAGGACATGTAGACCCTCAGTCACTGCCTTCTAGTACCCATATGATAAAAAGGGGTTGGGGCTTGCCATAAGGGCAATAGGGTTGGGAAAATCATATAGGTGCTAGGGCTTGACGTGACTAGCCGATTGATCGGAGGGGGCCTCTCCGACTGCCCGTCTAGCCCAAGATAGGGCCAAAGTATAGTGGGGAAAAAACAACGAAAGAGCAAACAAAACAAAACATAGGTATGCATCCCTAATTGTGTTAATATATTGACTAGTGGAACCTGTGAATATACCACAAAAAGTAAAGTTGGCAGAGTGGCGTATTGTCAGTATCAGCCAGATAGCAAGGGCGTCTATCCCCTTTGCAATAGTGCTATACCAGGTAGATTGTTTTTTTTAGGTGGAGCACCACACTTACCGTCAGTTCCCCACTTTACTGCACAGATTAGATTACCCAATCTGTGCTACTCATGCATTGAGTTAGTGGGGACCAGTATTGAACTCAGAACCTTGTGATTCCAAGGCGGGTGCTCTACCGATTGAACTAAACTGTCCCCTTGAGTATGTAACATAGGTATGTATCCCTAATTGTGTTAATATATTGATTTATTTGTATAGCATGTACACCTGTCTAGGCTTATTTTATGCCTATAGGTGAGAGAATTGTGTTCACTGCACGTTCATATATATATTTTTTGTGTAGTTGTTTCTTAACATTTTTTTTTTGACATGGTCTTATTGAATACGAATAATTTTTAAACAGATCTATTTGACCCTTAGATGGGATCCTGTAAGACCCGCCGACATAGCAGTGTATTAATATATTGAATTGGTTAAAAGAACTGAGCAAGATATCAATGACCCCTTAAAATGAAAAAAATTTAAAAAGATAATATATATATATATATGTAGAGAAAAGAAAACAAGGGTATCAGCGCTATGTAAAAATGCAACCAGCTTCATCCAGGATTTGAACTCATGTTGCCCTGTACATTTCTAGGGGCCTCTTAATTTTTAACTGTACTTAATTCTAGATACTATTGGATTTATATTGTCTTAAATTCTGTGGTAAAGTGTTGTTATTAGTCAAAATGTAGAATTGATTCATTGATTTTAACAGTATGTCAACCCATCCATGGTTATTTTATGCCTAGAGGTTAGGGAATCACATTCATTGTATATTTATATTTACATTTTTTGTGTAGTTGTTTCTTAAGAGGTTTATTTTTGTACATGGTCCAATTGAATATGAGTAATTTTTAAACAGATCTTTTTGATCCAAAGTTGGGACCCTAACAGGTACAATTACTCAGGGGCAGAGTGGACCTGGGAGTAATGACAATGAAGAGGTAATCAACATTCAGAGCTCCAGAACAGGAGCCCCACTATCAGATTCAGTTTAGTGTCATACCCAGTATAGGGCATCCAGCCAACATATTCTAAGCCCTTCTGACAGGGCACTCAAAATGTAGTGATTGAAAGAATGAAGATCAGGATGCTTGTCTAAATAATTTGATAACCAATGTGTAGGGATTATGTTCCTTAATTGCCACGGTTCTTCTGCTAGGCACTAGGTGGTGTGATAGGCAACTTATAAAAGGCAGAAGCACCAAAATTACATTCTCTTAGACTCTCCAGAGGTAACACATCAGTTATGTCTCCTGTCCATAGGATAGAGGGGCTTTAGCCCACCAGGCATTCCATATGCATGATACACAAGAGCCTTTCCAAACCAGTAAGTGTTATACTTTATTATATAACCAGCAGCCTCAAGACTTTACATACCCAAAGGTAAGCCTATAATTCTTTGGATCTTCTATCCTGCTTCATATTCTACTTCTTTTAAGTTTACTCAGGCAATAAAGTATCATTGCTATCACTTACTTTCTAAATTGTTCTTATATATATTAAACCTTTGCCTACCAAATTTTCCCCATGGCTGTACCAAATTTTCTTAGTATTTTTTACCTGTATGATAGGATATTTCAAAGTTCACTATCTATTCACTTCAGAAATCCTTCTATTCAAATAAAGTCTTATTATCATTATTGTAATCTGAGTCCTTCTGCTCAGTACAATGAACTAACCATCAGTTTTTTTTTTTTTACTTTGCTTGAATGCAGTATGTGTAGAAACATTTCCTGATGGAGAGCCACTGTTGTGGATTATGAGTTATCTCCCTTGACTTTTCCGACTACTTAAACATTGGTCTTTGGAAGAAGGAACTCCTCGATGCAAAGAGAAAGTTCTATTGGTAAGATACTGGAGATATGACTAACGATGAATACATTAACAATTGGTAGCAGACTGAGCCCCAGTTGTGGCATATTTTATATTGTTTTGTGTTGTACACATTACCACGTATACTGCATCTCAAGATGACGAATCAACAAGCTTTAAAATCGCCACCAACTTTAGAGAACAAAAATTGCTATGTTGAATGGAAACACTATCTAACAATAGTGGTTTAAATTAGGCAAAGAATTAATACCATTTGAGGAAATTATATATACAATCAAGTATAATTTCTTCTCAACAAATGGATTTGTTTAACGTTTACTATGAGGGAGATTAAATTATTGAACAACATTTAATTCAAGCCAACGACAACTGATTCTCAGTTGGTTATACAGTTAACAATGTAAATGACACAGAAGCTTTAACTCCACTTATTACTTTCAATATCAATGTGCAGACTTACAAGTATGGCTAAAAATCCGTCTGTGGTAGAGAGAAAAAAGTTGACAAACTAAGAAGACAAGTTTAACCTTTATCTACCAGAGCGCCCCAGAGTGCCCAACGATCAAAATGCCAGACCACCCAAAAACGCCCAAGATCGTCAGTTCTTAGAAAATGGTTTAAACCAAATGCCATGCAGTTGGAATTCCCAAATGATCGTTTGTTTAGATCCGGGGATATTGTAAGCAAGTTTATGGCGGTTAACTTAAATGACTGGTATACATGGGTGGTAAGACACATTGTGCATGAAGCTAATGAACATTTAGTTAGAAATAAAACAATTATCTTATTTATCTCACATTGTATAGGGTTAGGTTACATTTATCTAGGAATAAAACAATTATTTTGTCTCACATTGTATAGGGTTAGGGACGGATTTTCAGCCTACTTGTGAGTTTGCGCATGCGTATTGATATTGAAAGCAATAAGTAGACAGACTTGTGAGCGTACTGAACATACTAAAAAAAGTACCACCCTGAAATTATATTAATTTTCCTGAACATACACTGTGCATCTCAAATATTATTAAATTATTTGAAACACTCTGTCATGTTCCACAATTGGTACCAATAACCACCAGTAATTGAATAAGAATATTTCTTCTTCTTCTTCTTAAAGGTAGTGAATATTTTTTTAAAGAATTCTTTCACCATTTTGAATTGAATGGGTTAATTTGAGAACAGAGGTAACATCAAACAAGCACATGCATACACAGCAATAGCAGAGAAAATTTATATTTATTGGCATCACGGTGCTTTTATCTTTGGAACATATGAACAACATGGGTCCGATCAGAAAAAATTAAAAACATTTTTTTCACAAATATTTTTTAAAGCTTTTCTTTAGCATAGAGAAGACCTACCTCTACTCAGGAAATTTATCAGTTTTGAAAAATATTCATTTTTTATGATTTTAGAAGCAGCTTACAATATAAATACTATATTGAAATGATCTCTGACTTTCCAACATGCACGTATACCAATTATACCCAAATTACCTGAGTAGAGGAAGATCTTTTGGATGCTAAGCGATAAGAATTAGTTTCAGTAACTATTCTTAATACAAATTAAATTGCTCTGTTATAAGGGGATTTATGCAAGCTAGTAAATTCACCCCCTGTGGATCCCCATGCTTTTATTCTCCCTGCAAAAATGTTATTCACTTCCCAGTGGTTTATATGGATCACTTTGAGAAGCCCTGCCTTTGGCAAGACTTGCATATTCTCAATATGAAGGCATTTTTGCATCATTATTATTAGTCACAAAAGAGATGTATATCTAAAAAAAAAAGATTCCTATAAAAGTCTGTATTATTCCAAATGTTTTTTGTTGTTTCCTTTAAATTTGATATTCTATCTAGTAAACAAAAACCCCAACAACACAACAAAAGCAGGCAAGTGTCCAGATTGTGTGTACAGTATAGAGAACACAAGTGACGGCCAGAATGAACCTTACATAGTATTTAATAATACTAGATTAGATTCTGTAAGAGTTCATTCTCTTGCTCCAATACAAAAACATATGTTGATGATGAGTGCATGACATAGGAGGCACTTGATTACCTTGGCTTACCACCTACACCAGATGTGCAGCCACATGACCAAAGACTGGCAAAACCTCTGGAAGAACTAAAAAAAAAATAAAATAAGATATTGGGGCACGAAGATGTAGATTGGCATATGAAGCAGTTGTACTCAACGGGATGTGAGATTATTTTCACATTTTAAAAAGTTTCTGATGGCATTTCTGACGGATGGAATTTAATACTGAAAATTTCAAGTTTGAATATTTTACAGGAGCTCAAAGCAATAAATAAGATAAAGATTATTTCTCTTGTACATCAATAGCGATATAGATTGATGAATAAAATATAGATTTAAAAAAAGATTTCTGATGGTATCGGAGACGGATTAAATTTAATACCAAAAATTAAAGTTTGAATCTTTTACAGGAGATTTTATCACCTCTGCTCAAAGCAATAAAATTGATGAAGATTATTGTTTCTTGTATATCAACAATGATATACTAAAATAGTGTGTAAGGTCACTTGATGCAGTTGGCTGATTTTAACACCTGCTTTATGATTGACATGTTTTGGTGATAGTGGCAGGTGTCACCTCAGCAAAGATATGGGAACCAAGACTGAAATGAAGGTTTGATGAAAATATCAAGTTTGATTGGTTAATATAAATAAACATGTGAGCAAAAAAAAACTGGGTTTTGAGTTAGTTAAAAAGTTGCAAACAAAACAGAAAAATATATGCACTTGAGAGACTTGAGACCTTAGCCCTTTCATAGAATGTTTTGCTACCATGCAAAAGATTACTAGAGAACCTTTCTTCATAATGATATTGGAAGCTCTACATCTCCTGTTTTGGAAAACACCAAGTAATAAGGGGAGAAGATATCTATACATTAATACATGTGTTCCTAAATCTTCCATCCG
>CM042149.1:21750075-21792575 GCA_023376005.1 Doryteuthis pealeii
CACACATATATATATATATATACATATATATCAGTGATAAATTTAAAATGGGGCTATATGCGGTGAATTTAAAATGGATCTATATGCGAATTTAAAATGGGATCTATATGCAATGAATTTAAAATGGGATCTATATGCAATGAATTTAAAATGGGATCTATATGCAATGAATTTAAAATGGGATCTATATGCAATGAATTTAAAATGGATTTAAAAGTAATGAATTTAAAATGGGATTTAAAAGTAATGAATTTAAAATGGATTTAAAAGTAATGAATTAAAATGGGATTTAAAGTAATGAATTGAAGGTTCCAGGAGTATAGAAAAAGAAGTGTAGAGGAGCCTGTAACGTTGATGAAAGTTAACAGATTCAGTGCAACAGTTTAGAACAGTGATTCTCAAACCTGAAAATATTTTTAAAAATAGGCCAGGAATTGGCCCAATGAGGATTGATTGGATGGCTGAAAGTAAAATCCTCCCATCCTTTGCACTTTGAAAAGTTTGTTCCATTCTTACTTGGTTTCCCCCAATCACCTTGTTGGTTGAGGCAGGATTTTTTGCAACAAATGATAGACTCACAAAGGGAGATAATTTATTACAGATTGAAAAGAGGAGAAACTTAACACCCTGAAGTTGAACCAAGGTTTTGAAGTTTAACTTAACAAGCTTATAAACACCAGGTTTGGTTTGGTTTGGTTTGGTTTTTTACAGCATATCAACCTCGGTGGGTCATTTAATGCCGACAAAGTTGTGAAATTAATTTATTCTTAATGCATAATACAATTTTGTTTATCAACTCATGTTTTTCTATTTAACCCATAGATGGGACCCTAACAGGTACTACCACTCCGAGTCAGAGTGGACCAGGGAGCAATGGTGATGAAGGGGTGTTCCACATTCCCCAAACCTCCAAAACTGGAACCTCACCATCAGATAGAGTTTAACGTCATTCCCAGGACATGTAGACCCTCAGTCATTACCTTCTAGCACCCATATGATAAAAAGGGGTTGGGGATTGCCATAAGGGCTATAGGGTTGGGAAAATCATATAGGTGCTAGGGCTTGACGTGACCGACCGATTGATTGGAGAGGGCCTCTCCGACCGCCCATCTAGCCCAAGATAGGGCCAAAATGGAGTATTGCAAGTCATGAACTGCTCATCCACCTGGGCTCTATCCTTAAGCATCACGGGTCGCCACCCACGGCCAACAGGTAGCCCTATTGGGGGAGTCTTACCCCTCTACAGAGGTGCAGTCGGTGCATTCTAACGTCCCAGCCAACTGAGCGGCTAAACACCAGGAGCAGTGGAGTCATTAGTTAGGATTTATATTATCTACTACATTTTGCTTTTGTAAATAAAATGTATTCCCTCTCACATGGAATTTCTATTTGTGCTTATGTGGGCCTGAAATTTTGTCAACATCAAAAATGGGGGGACACAAGGAAGGAAAGGTTGAGAAACACTGGTTTTGAAGAAAAAACGAGGAACACACAGGCACATATGAGAGGGAAGCACATACTCTCTCAGAGCAAGATTTAACCTCCTACAGCACAATAAATACATATGGAAGACTGGTCGGAATGCAGCCAAAAGGTTGTTATAAAACAAAATAACAAAAATGAGGATAACAGTTTGAACTCTTATACAAATATCGAATCTTTATTTTTAAAATGTTAAATCTAAAACATTAAAAATTAAAATTCTTATCTTTATATTGACAAATGATAAAAAGGAAGACGTTATAGAAAATCAGGTTCATATGTTTCACTAAAGGGATAGCACCATCAAAATTATGATGATGCTGATGCTGAAAACATATCAACCTTATTTTTCATACTGTCTTATCATATTATAAGATTTTATTCTAAATCTAACCTATCCATATTTAAAAATAAAATATTTTTTTTAAAATCCATGACTTTGGTTATAGTAGGTAATATAATATCTATCACATGAAATGTATAACATGTTAAATCTCCAGATTTAGAAGGTAGAAAAAAAAGTTGTTTTTTTGTTAACTTACCGTCGATAATAAACTTCTAATTTCATTGATTTTTTTTCAAATACTCGAAGCAAGGCTCTTGACCGTCGATTAATATTTAATTTGAATGATTCACCATATTCTAAAATGAAAACAAATCAAAAAAGATAAGTAAAAAGGATTTTTTGTTGTTTTCTCACTCTTCAATATGAAAAAGAAAACAGGATAATGGGTCAAAACAAAATCTTTTTAGAAAATAGATCTAGAAACTATTTGAATTTTTGAGATGAGACTTGATAATTTGTATTATTCAGACTATTGTCCTCATCTTTATTGTCATATACACAACGTTTTGGTTGATGTGTCTTCTAACCTTCTTCCGGTGTTTCTTGTCGAACTCAGGAACTTTCTTGTCATAATGGAAATTTCATGAAGGCTCTTGAGTTTGACGAGAAGGTTCCCAAGTTCAAGAAGGTTCCAAAAGAAACACCTGAAGAAGGTTAGAGGTCATATCAGTCAAAACGTTGTGTATATAACAATAAAGATGAGGACAATAGTAAAAAAAAAAATTAAAATATTACAAATAGATCTTGAAATTCTGTCTTTAAACTTTAACTCCATATAATAAATTACACTCATTTCATTTTGTTACATCTAAGAAATAATTCTGACAATAAAGTTTTATTTTAGAAAAGAGTTATTTATAAATCTAAAACAAACAGTAAAGGCAAACTTTTAACAAATTTTTTGCAGATAATAATTAACATGATCAAAAATATTATTCATAACTATGGACAACTATTTCCTCATTGCAATGAGTTGTGTTAAAAAAAATAATTAAAAAATACATAAAATAATAAAAATATAAGTTGAAACTAGTTAAAATTAATAACAATAACAACAAGCAGTATCTATGGAAATTTCATTCTCATGAGTTTTCTTTTTTTCTTATTTTGATGCATAAATTTACAAACATTGTTTTGTTGTGCTGAGGATTTTTATGATAATGAGCTTAACAATGGATGGATGTTATTAAAAAATTGAATTTAAATAACTTATATCATTAGTGAAAATACAAAAAATAAGTTTTTTCTGTTTAATACCATATAAAAACAAAAACAAAAACAAAAAATTGTTTTTGTAAACAATATAATTAAAGGGGAATAATATACATAAACCAAAAACTTTACTCCCATTATTTCTGACATGTAGCATGTTCTTTTTCTTCCTTTTATTTCTTCATAACAGAATGGTTAATTTATTTGAAGTAATGACAGAGTGTAATATTCTCACAAGTGTTCATGTCTTACTCTATTAATATTATAGATATCAAATTTTAGTATCTTATTTACTTCAAATGTTACATTTCCAAAAAAGAGATTAACTTACCAGGTGAGTCTGTATCCTTTACGGTTTCTGTAGTGTGTGTCTGAGGATCATCCTTTAAAAGAAAAACAAAAAATGTGTCATTAATATATCATAATGATTCATTATGAAAAAAAATAGCAAAAAAGAAAAATTTTAGATAAAGATTTAAATAATGTACAATTCCTTCTCAACACCCCCTAAAAAAATATATATAACACTTATTATTCAGTAGTGCCCATAAATAACGACATAATTTCTTTATAAAAAGCTAATTTTCTTCTAAACCAAGGATACTGTACAGATTTGTGGAGTGATTAGTATCCAGCTGTGTTGAAAGCTGAGTATGGTCTAAGAATCCAGACTTGGTAGGTGGTTTAAATAACATTTTGGGCTATTCCACTTGTATATTTGGGTCTAGTTCACTTCCTGGATCCTCATTGGCTGCTGGTTTTAAGGTGGACACTTTCATCAATATATACTGAACATTTGACTGTGTTCAGGCAGTCAGTACAGAGTGTATTTGGTTACACTCTTTTTTTTTTTGTCTGGTTACTGGACTCTAGTAACAGCCTTCCCATGAATGTAAGTATGTTTATTCTACAGATACAAGGATTTTATTATTTCTTGTGGAACATTACACAATCAAAATGGATACATTAGGAATCATTTATTACCAAACACTACAGCATTGAAACTCTCTAACCAAAAATATGAATATGTATTTGGCTAAAAATAAATATAATTCTGAGATATAGTTAAGCAATTTTATTTTTGTTTACTAAGGCGTTGCAATTTTTTTACAGAGTTTAAATGTTTAGTTTGGTAATAATAGTTTATAATATCGATTTTGATTGTATGTTTCACTAAAAATATTAAAATCCTGGTAATTGTTCAAAAGAAAATTAACTTTTTATAAAAAATTATAAGGGATATAGGTGTACTTATTTATGGTTTTGGTTTGTTTTGTTTTACGGCATATCAACCTCGGTGGGTTATTTAATGCTGACAAAGTTGTGAAATAAATTCATTCTTAATGGATAATACAATTTTTTTATAAATACATTTTTCTATTTAACCCATAGATGGGACCCTAACAGGTACTACCACTCCGGGTCAGAGTGGACCAGGGAGCAATGGTGATGAAGGGTGCTCCACATTCCCCAAACCTCCAAAACTGGAACCCCACCATCAGATAGAGTTTAACGTCATTCCCAGGACATGTAGACCTGCAGCCACCGCCTTCTAGCACCCATATGATAAAAAGGGGTTGCCATAAGGGCATAGGGTTGGGAAAATCATATAGGTGCTAGGGACTTATTTATGGGCGGTATTGTAATAGTTAATACTATTCATTTGGGTTGGTTGAATTTAACAGCATGTCAACCCTTGTTTGGTTATTTTATGCCGAAGAAATTTTGTTTTATTAATTGTTGATAGGTATTTAAATTCTTTTTTAACTCAATTCTTAAAAACAAACTCATTTTTTATTTATTTAACCCTTAGATGGGACCCCAACAGGTACTACCACTCCGGGTCAGAGTGGACCTGGAAGTAATGACGATGAAGGGATATTCCACAATCTCCAAAGCTCCAGAATTGGAATTTCACCATTAGATACATTTTTTCATCAACTATCCATTTTGATTGAATAATGTTCCACTAGAAATAATAAAATACTGCGGTGTATTTATTTATGAGTGATACTATAAAATCTTTGTCTTAAAAGCAAATTACCTTTTTATAAAAAATTGTTTGGGCAGTACTAATTTATGGACAATATTGTATATAACTTATATCCAATCAAAATAACAGATGAAATGGATTGAATATTAGGTTAAATAGGCTTAAGAAGAGACCTAGGTGAGAGAGAAGAAACAAAATTTGATTATAGAAAAAATGGTTTCAATATACATATAGATATTTGATATTTCAGTAATTTTATATATAGATTCTCATATCTTTACTATTACTAGTGTCCTAAATTCATCTCCAAACATATAAACATTCAGAAGTAGTGTATTAGCTTATTTAATGAAGGGCGAGGGTCACAGGAACAGCCTTAATACTAGGACCTAGGTACCCAGTGGTAGATAGTCATTGTGCCTACTGTAAGGGTAGACTTAATATTTTTAGAAAGTTTTACTTACATTCGGGAATGGAAATTCAAATTTTATATAAGTGTCAAGATCTTTTGGTGCATAACCTGAAATTAATTAAAAAATTATATTATATATTAATATATATATTATATATAAACATTATGACAACAAATTATATAACATTAATTGTAAATCTTCATCTCCAGGGTATGGCAACTGACTTGGTAAACCCTTATAATGTCATTAATCATCTTACCAACAGCTCCTTTTTGATTTCCATGTTTCTAACACACGTAGTCATGCCTACAAAGTTAGAAAACAGCATAGCTCACATGACTTTCGGTAACAGTTTTTCACACTCAGAGTTGCTGAGGCAGGGAATAAACTGCCTGCATCAGTTGTTGGCTACCGAAACACTACATCTTTCAAAACCTCCATGCTTCCTGTAATTTGACAACACTATACCTGATATCCCCCCTCCATACACATATGCACGCACACACACACACACACACACACACATGTATATTATTACTGTATGCTATTCATTTTCCATGACATTAGTACATTATTCTCTGTACTATACATGAACCTTTAAGGAGCCGTTGTGCATCTGAGTACTGTACGCAATAAATTTCATTATTATAAATAGGGTTTTCTTAAAAGTCAATTTAGTGAAGACTTTTGGCTTCTGAATAATTTTTATAAAATCAGGTGGAATAACTTTTTGGTTAAAAAGGAGGAAAAATTAATGAAGATCTGATTAAACAGATAAAAATGAGAATAAAATAAAAATGGATTTAAAAAAGACAAAAAGAAAACAAAAAATATTTACCACTGGGCAGGTTGAATTTTATCCCTCGGACAATGGTCAATTCCAAATCATTATCACCAAGTTCACTGTTACATCTGATAAAAAAAAATATTATTTTGAAATTTGTCTATATTCACCTAAAAAGAACTTGATTCTTTAAAAAAATACATATACATTTGTATATACAGAAATCGTGAAGAAATCAATTGGATTTTAAAAATCTTATTTGAAACTCGTTTAAAGGACGCCATTGGCAACCATTAAGCTTGATTCAAAGTAATTTTGTATTTGAAGAATTTCTATTAAAACTATTTGCAATTAAATAAATAAGAAAAACTACTCTGTAATTAGCATTTTATATATAGAGAGTAATCTCCCTTGATAAACAGTACTCTGTAGGATGACTGTGAATGCAGAATCTACATTATTGTTGTTGTTGTTGCTAATAATAATAACAACAACAACTACTTACCTACAGATTCCAATATGCTTGCTTTCATAAATTAATGAAAAATCTGTTGCAAAAACAATCTGCTATAATTGTTTTCAATAAAGCATCTATTACATTATTCCAATGTTGAAGTATTATGTTTCCAATGTTCTGGTATGAAAAGGATGCAGAAGATATTTTTCAGCCATCATATCTGGTTGTGATGGTGTATTCAACACCTTAGCAGTTGATTGGTTTTCAAACATCGACCCTTGTTAGTTTTTTTTGTTTTTTTTTGCAAGTCACTAATGACAATCGTTTGTAAACAATTATGGTTTCAAGTAATTATTCTTAATACTAATTATCTGCACAGAGTTATATGGTTTCAAGTATTCCTATCTGATACTAATCATTTGTAAACCGATTTATTTGACTCATAGATGTGATCCTAACAGGTATCCTCACTCTGGGTCAGAGCAGACCTGGACGTAATGGCAAGGAAGAAGGTACTCCACTCTCCCCAGAGCTCCAAAACTGGAGCCTCACAACCAGATGAAGTTTAGTATCATACACAAGACATCGCTGGGTAGAAATGAGGAGGATGAGGGGGGTGATTTTAAAGTATGGATAACATTAAAGAAAATACTATGAGACATCTGGTGTAATGGTTATCATCGTAGGAAATGGACTCGATGACCAGAGTTCAAATCCTGAATGAGACAGTTTGCATTTCACATAGCGCTAATACCCTTGGGAAAGTTATGAATCCAACTATTCACCCTCCAACTATAAATAGGTAGTAGGATAGACAGGGCTCTTTAACATTGGTTAGGCAACCAGTCTAAAAGGAAAACTGAATTCAAACCTGTTAAACTTCGCTTAAGAAATTTTACCTTGTGTCACATCCTACTTGTGCGGAGAAGTTGGTATGACTTTGCAAGCTGTTTTGACAAGTGCAAAAGATACTGGGGAAAAGTGTGAGAACCTAACACACCATTACCCTAGGTAGGCCAGATTTTCTTTAAAATTAAATGTCTGAATCATTAACATTTCTAAATAGGTTTTTACATATGAATATACTTACTGAACCATGCTGAACGTTTTTGTTTCATAGTGAAACCTTGGCACTGGATCTCCATGTTTAGAAGCGTTCCTTAAAGAGTCCAAGTCTTTAGTGCAACTCTGTTCCAACTTTTGAAACCTGTAGAAACAAAGGAAAAAAAATGTTACAAACATTAAAAGAAACTGTCAATGTCTTAAAAACTAAGAACTACAAACATTAGAAATAGAAAGATATTAACCCTTTTTGTGTAGAGAGCAACTCAAGTCACCCAAATATACTTAATGCATAAGTGCGAGACCCAACTTAAGTTCACATTACTCAAAAGTCTTGTCTTGTTCTTTGGAACCATTGTCCAGTGGCTTCGGCCTCTGGACCGGTAAAATATATATTATTAACATGATCCCAGGGGGGCATTCTCCCAGGCAACACCTGCTCTTGATTTAAAGGGTCAGGGCTGGGTTTATTACCCAGTGCCTGAGGTGACTTAAAAGAGAAATGATGACAGGATACATGCAATTTTTAACATTGGCCACCACATGAGCCTCGGTTTTTATATGCCTCCCCACGTAAATCGGACTTTGTGTTTATCTGGCATGGTAAGATGTCAGAGAATACTCACCAAGGCCCTGAAATTAAAAATAAAATTAAAAAATAAAAATAATCCTTTATTACTTCTAAAACAGTAATCTTTAGAAGTATCACTGAATATTTGTTTTACGGCATATCAACCTCAGTGGGTCATTTAATGCCGATAAAGTTTTGAAATAAATCAATTCTTAATGGATAATACAATTTTTTTTATAAATACATTTTTTCTATTTAACCCATAGATGGGACCCTAACAGGTACTACCACTCCGGGTCAGAGTGGACCAGGGAGCAATGGTGATGAAGGGTGCTCCACATTCCCCAAACCTCCAAAACTGGAACCTCACCATCAGATAGAGTTTAACATCATTCCCAGGACATGTAGACCCGCAGCCACCGCCTTCTAGCACCCATATGATAAAAAGGGGTTGGGGCTTGGCATAAGGGCAATAGTGTTGGGAAAATCATATAGGTGCTAGGGTTTGACGTGACCAGCCGTCACTGAATATGAAATTCTCTTATAATCACACTTGTGTGATATATCCCCATCATAAAAGATCCAAATTTTTCCCTTTAACATTTTAATTGATTTTCAGATTGTATTCATTCATTTATTTTTGTTTATGCCTCTTTGGGCATATCCTTTTTTTTTTTTCTATCTTCTCACATCAACCTTTTAAACAAAACAAATAAATAGAAAGAAAAAAAAAAAAAGAAAAAACAAGAAGAGAGAGAGAGAGAAAAAAGAAGAATCTTTGCACAAAACATATGCACTGTTAACATATCTATGTACAGATAAAATTTTGTAAAGTTAATTCATCTGATATTTCCTTAAAATGCTCTTTTAAATTCTTTTTCTTACCATTATTTCGGAAATCATCCAAATTAATCTTAATTTTTTTTGCATTGGTGCTGTTCTTAATCTGATTAGATAATTTGTTCCAAAAATATATTACTCTAATAACAAAAAAATACAATTGGTTAATAGACTTAGTTTTTGAAATCTGCCTTGACAGCAAATTTGCAGTTCAAGGAAAAATATTTTTTTTAAATGTTTACCATAATTAGAAATTTCATTAATTATTTTGAAAGTTTCAATTAATCACCTTTCATTCTTCTATCTAGTAAAGTAGTTAATTCTAATTTCTCCAATATCTCCCTGTAACTGTAATCTTTTATTTTTTTTTATTAGTTTTGTCACTCTTCTTTGCATTCTCTCTAATCTCAATTTCCATGTCTAAACATTGGATCCTAGGCCTAGTGTAGTATTGTAATTATAAAGTTTTACAAGTTTTATTTTATTCCATCCATTATATTTGTTGCCAAATGCACCACACCAAAAGGGTTAGAAAAAAAAAGAAAAAAAGAATTACTAACCTGGATGCTGAAAGAACATCACCCATTTTGGTGAAATGTTTTGAACTTGTAGAACACATCTAAAAGAAAGAAAAGAATACAAATATTATTTGTATTGCATTTTTATTACATGCAAAAAAAAAAAATTTACACCAAACCATTTATTTTATTTCTTATTGGTTTTCATTGAAAATTATTTTGAAATAGAAATCAATGAAGTATAAAAACTTTTAAACATCTAAAATTCATCAACCAAAATTGATATCAGGGGTCATAAATTAAAAATTATTTTATTTAGTTTCATTAGTCTTTCTAATTTAATCTAATATTTTATTACATTAAAACTTAAATCCTTTCACATATTTTTGCTAGTAACTATAATAGAAACACATGAAAATAAATAGATGAAATGTTTTTGAACACTGACCCCAAATGGTTTTAACATTATACTAAACCATCCTCAAAACAGAGATTTGAAACAGAATGGACAAATGAATTGCCACATAAACATCTAAATAAACAAATGTCTTAACTAAAACAGTTACAACTAATTAGAAACAGGCTTAACAAACATGTTAACCACTGCTTAAAAACTGACCATGTGTCACATCCAGCTTGTGTGTGGGGGTTGGTAAATATATAATAAGATATAAATTCTAAAAATCTTTCAACAGACATTCTAATCCATTTGAAATTGTACAAAGATTTTAAAAAGTCAAAAACATAAAATAAAAAAGAAAGATTTGTACCTGTATTTGTGAAACCAGACTTTCTTGTAACTTCTGGTACACCTCCTCTCTGTCACCAGAAATTTCACAGTCTTCAGGATTTACAAACACAAACTTATCTTCATAATCATCATCCATGTTCAACGGAGGTGGAACCTGAAAATAGGGAATTATTTTTCAATTCATTCAGTTTTTTTTTCTTTTATGATAAATAAAAGTAGATAAAATATCCAAAGTCTGAAATTAATTTGCATTTTTTCAATTGCCCGAGATCTGTTCATTGATTAACCCATGTCCTGTAAAAATGCAGAAGAAGCTCTTTGCTCAACAGACATCTAACAAAAAATTTTCTAAAGTCCAACCTCTCCTCATCATGGCAGGGCTGTGTAAACTTGGTAGTGTCAGATCCATGCTGTCGGGAACAAGTTCTTGGTAGGGTCAAGTGATAGTAATTTATATACATGATAACTCATGCACATTCATAGTATAGTGATAGTAGCATGTGTATGCGCATGAATCACATTACAAATGGCCACTTACAAAGAAAATACACCAATCAGTATATCCTTTTTACTTCAGGTAAGTAGATGTTGTCACAATCATAATTGTTGCATTCTAAATTTGATCTAAAATATTATAATTAAACAGTTCCACTCATATTTCATCTTCAAAATTGCTAAGAAACTACAGTAAAAAGTAAAATAAGAGTGAATAATAATGGGATTCTTACAGAAAAAAAAGAGTGATTTATTCTAATGGTATCAAATAACTAACCTTGGTTAGATCCACTGGTAAACCACCTTCTGCAGCTTCTAACATAGGCTCAAATCCCTAGAGAAAATAAAATTGAAATATATACACAGAATAGAAGATATTTATTAAGACACACACACAAAAAAACATTATTATAATAAATTATATTTCATAGATATGCTGCAAACCCCTCCCCCCAAAAACACCACCAGAGCCTTCTTCAGATGTTGTCTCTGGGATAAGGGATGGTTTTATGGCCAAAATATCATTAGCACAAATCTGGAGTATCCCAGCATTACTTTATAATATCACCAGACTTTGTTGGTTTTTCTATCACATTGTGGTAATACCAGATGAAAATACAGATTCTTCATGTAATCCTTTGTTGATGTTAATGTAAATGAGCAGAGCAATAAAACACTGATTTTCAAGTGGAAAAAAAATTCTGCTATCTAAAACTGACAAATAAAATTTTATTCTCCATTAAATACTTAAGAGTCAATGACATAGAAATAGGTCATTTGACCACCATGAAGTAATGAATTATTCTCACATATAAGGTCCCATTAAGCAATTTTCCAAATTGTCCTCTCTCTCTGATATACATATATATGTACGGTAATCCAAATGACTGGTTGTAAGGGATGATTCTACTTGGGATCTTCAAAATCTTACTGTATAACCATACTATATACTCTTGTAGGTGCAAACATATACTCATACAAGGATTTTTATAAATCCCTAAAGAGAGCTCAATGTATTACCTTATGGAATGATGGTTTGTTAAGTTTTTCTTTCTTTGAAAGTTATATATATATATATATAAGGGAAAAAGGAAATAAATTTTACAGTATGTAAATATATAAAATATGACAAAAACAAGGTAAGCAAAGGATAAATTCCATAAAGTATATATTTATCTATAATAAATCATTGCTGGTTGGTTGGTTGGATTTTACAACATCAACTCATTGGGTTATTTTAAGCCAAAGATGTTTTGTTTTATACATTTTTGTTGGGTATTCAATTTATTTTTAAAACTCTTTTTTTAAACACATTTTTTGATAACTCATTTTAATCTATTTAATCCATAGGTGGGACCCTAACAGGTACTACCACTACGGGGTCAGAGTGGACCTGAGAATAATGGCAATTTAGAGGTACTCTACACTCCCCAGAGCTCTAGAATTGGAACTTCACCACTAAATGCAGTTTGATGTCATACCCAAGACACTATGACCCTCAGCCACAACCTTCTAGCACATATATGAAAAATTTGCCATAAGAGCAATAGGATAGGGGCAATCATATAGGTGCTAAGGTTTGATGTGACCAGCCAATTGATTGGAGTGGGCCTCTCCGACCACCTATCTAGCTAAGTAAGGGCTAAAGGTGGAACGTTACATGTTATGGACTGCTCAGCCACTAGGATTCTGTCCTTAAGCATTACAGGTAGCTTCATTGGGGGTGATTTTACCCCTCGGCAGAGGTGCATTCTTCTGCCCCAAGCGACAATCCTTGTTGAAGGCATAAATCATACTATAATAAAATCATCCTCTGAATACCTTGTTTTTTCATATTTTGTATATTTGTATGAATATATATTTCATTATATCTGAAAAATGTCTAAGAAGTTTTTACACCATTAACAGAAAAAAATATTAGCAAAAGAAAAGGGGGAAGAATTAATTGAAAATAAGTTGCAATGTGTTATTTTTGTCTTATTAAATCTACAAATTGTTTCTACATCACAAGATGATTATTCAACATCTTCCATGGACAAGACGTTGTTAATGATACAAAATTGTAATTTCTGTATTTCTTCTTTTATCAAAATAAGATACAAACAAATGAAAAAAAAAAAAAAAAAGAATTAATGAAATGAAACAAAGGAATAAAAAAAAAATATGAAAGTGTCAATACTTTTGCCTGTCGTAGGTAAGCTTTTGCCAGTTCCATGTTGTTCTCCTTCTTGGCTTGTATGGCTGCATTTCTATATTCAGCCATTCTCTCCTTCAAAAATACAACCTGTTGTTCTTGACGTGAAGAAACAGATCTCCGTGCAACTGATAGAAGGGGAATAAAACATTTTTAAAGTGAAAGATAAAAAAAAAGTTGTCTTTTTTTGTACAACTTAACTACATGGAAAATGCATCTTTGGATTTTAAAATAATTCTCATGGAAAATGCATCTTTGGATTTTAAAATAATTCTCATGGAAAATGCATCTTTGGATTTTAAAATAATTCTCTTCCAATATCAGATAGCATCTTGAAGAGTTGAATAAAAGAAATCTCTTGGTGAGTGGGAAAGACAAGGAGCTTGAGAAAGAGAAGATCATAAAACAAGAAATTAAAGATTTACATATTTTATAGGTATATTAAACTAGGCTCATCGATCGCAAATAACTTTAAACCAACTACACACAATTTCTATTAAGCAAATAGAAATTATTTATGTAAACTTCTTTAAAATGATTTTAAAGACTTTTTATGAAAGATGTTAAGTAAATGATTTTGTTTTGTAATCAATTAATTGTATCAAAAAAAGATTTAGTATGAAATTTTTTTAAAGTTTCTAAAATTCAAGTAAAAATATATGATTTAAACAGGTTTGGTCGAAAATTTCTTCTTAATGATTTTCAATTGCAATTCAAGCCCTCGTGTAATTTTTTCTTATATTGGTGTTCATACGTTAGAGGGAATACCCATATTTTTTCCTCAAGTACTTTCAACTATGTCCATGATTGTCTTCAGTGTAGGTTATTTGTGTTTTTTTTTTTTTTTTTTTTGTAGTGTGAAGTTTATTCAGTTGGGGAGGAAGGTATTGTAAGTGGTGTTGCTATGGTTAGTTATTAAAGATGTCTATATATTGGTGCCAGTGTTAAATGCTATTTTATTTATGTTAGTTTTTTTTTAATGCAAATTGCTTCAAAGATTTGTATGGGTTTATTGTTATTCTTCTTATAGAGGATTTTAGTATTATTGGTGAGTAATATATATATATATATATACATACAATATATATATATACATAATAATAATCAGTTTTAAGGTTATTCCTGTTTGGTTTTATTTTAAAATTAAATCTGTCTTATATGCTGTCAAATATGGTATTTGTATGAAGAATAATTACTTGAAATTGCTTGCAGAAAAAGAGACTGACTTCAGCATTAAATAACCCCAAAAAGGTTGAGATGGCATAAAACTGACCAAACAATCAACCAGAACTATACAAAGTAAAGATGTGTGAGAATACCCAGTCTGCACCCGCTGTACCTTCGTTGCACAATGTCTAGACTCCAACGTTGTGATATTCTGTGCTGGCCAAGTCTGATAACAGGACGCTGTAGGAAGAGGAAGTTGTAACACTTGGCAGTTTGTGGTGGTCTATTTCAGCTGGCAAGAAAGTTGTTGTAAGACCAAGTCGATTACTAGCTTCACTGATGTGGGTCCCTGGCTATTTTCTATCTCTGCTGTTACTGAGACGATACTATCACTCCAACTGCCGGGTTGAAACTGACTAAGGACTGGAGCTTGGCTGAATATATGTAAAATTCCATCCCACACATCTCCACGGACCCGACCACCCAAATGCTTGGCACTTAATTGAATTGCAGACTTTTTTACTGTGATTTCCCTTAAAATTAAAGCAATTACTTCTTTCTTCAGACTTTGAATCCCCCCCAATATTCCGACCATTAATTTCCTCAAAAGAGATTTTCTCATAAAAACAGCTTTTTGTTCTTAACAGCTAGATACCTAAAGATTTTATCTCTAAGTGGCTTAACTTCATGGTGGCCATTCAATTCTCTTAAACTTTACTGCCCAATCTTTTGTGCCCATAAAGGACACCCACCCCCTATATATATGACTGGTCTTACACATTCTATTTTTATTTATTTTTTTTTACCATGCTCCCACTTAACTATAGTGTCACAGATGTTTAAGTTATTGAGACAAATGAAAAAATGAAATATCATCTAGGCAATCCTATTTATAAAATAAATGGTTCATTTTATGACATTATTATTTTATATAATTTTATATATATATTATATTATATATTATATTTCAATTTATATATATTATATATTATATTTTATATAATTTTATATAATTTAATTTTATATAAAACATTTGTTTTATAACTTTCTATAACTTTAATATATACTTTATATAATTTAATTTTATATAATTTTATTCATTTTATGACATTATTATATATAATATTTACAATATTATAAAATAGTTCATTTTATGACATTAATTACTAGTTGACAAACATTGCTTCTATTAATAAAAAGTAAATCAATTTATTTTTGGAGGGGGGAGTGATTGATGGATTTTAATGGCATGTCAGCCTCTCTAGGGTTATTTTATGCCAACATGTTAGGAAATCACATTCATTGTACATTCATATTTACATTTTTTGTGTATTTGTTTCTTACAAGTTTATTTTGTGCAGTTATATGATATCAATTATTCTTTTCAAATACAAATAATTTGCACACACTTGTACAGTTCCAAGTAAATATTTACTAACATCCCACCATGTCAGTCGAACACAAGGATCATTATAGTAAGGAACCATGCACAAACCAAAGCTCATGCATGGCAAGTGTTCCAAAATTGCGTGAATCACCTCGACATTCCTCTTTTGAGACACCTCAGGCACCGAGTTCCAAGTATTCCTATCTAATACTAACAATTATATGGTTTCCAGTAAATATTTTCTTCTAATAATAGTCATTTATTTACACACAATTAAATGGTTTCAAGTAACTAATAATAATAATCTTTAGTAAACAATTATAAATTCAAGTAACTATTCTTAATACAAACAGTTTGCACACAGTTATATGTATCAAGTATTTCTATCTAATATAAATCATTTTCAAACAAATCTATTTGACTCATAGATTAGACACTAACAGGTACCATCACTCCTGCTCAGAGTTGACCTGGGAGTAATGCTAATGAAGGAGTAGTCAACACTCCTCTAGAACTGGAGTTTCACCACCGGGTGCAATTTAATGTCATACCCAGGACATGATAGATATTTCATTTTATGACATTAATCACTGGATGATAAACATAGTGGGAATAACACTGCTGTACCCAAACAGCAATGTAAAAGAACCTGACTGTGTCTAGCCTGCCTTGATCAAACTTGTGTCCGTTGGAACTAAAAAACACATTGTATGAATGATGCAGATGCGTGTCTCAATTCAGGCACCCGAATCTATGAAAAGTCATGTGGGCTCTGAGGCCAATAAAAGAATGGATTTTCTGCCTCGCGAGAAGAAGCTGAGATTTTCATCATCATCGTTGTCGTTACGGGAGAAAGAAAAAATGACTTGATATCATCAAAGATTTTAGCAGTCACCTGTGTTACCAACTTCGCCACTTTTGCCTGTGGTTTTCTGCCTCAGACCAGAGAAAAAAAAAACTTTAGAATATACTTACTTTACTTATATAGAATAGTAAATCGATTGATTCTTTTTTTTATGAGGTTGGGGGTAGAAATGAAGAGAAAAACTTACATTTTTTTACAACAAGATTTCTTTTAGTCGTACGGCGTTTGATATGCCGACATTCAGTACATAACTTAGTAGCAGTACAAAAACACTTACACGCACGTTTCCTGATCTCCCCCTCGGAGATTGGCTCCCCACCTTTCGGCTGTGGCTGCTGCTGCTGCCTCATCTGAGGCTGTGGTGGAACCCTTGGAGGGTCCTGTGATTGAGCTGCAGGTGAAGCAACAGCAGCAGCAGCAACTGCAGCTGGGGCTGCTGCAGGGGGTGCACTTGAATTACTTGTGGGAATCGGACCAAAACCTGCAAAAAAAGAAAAAAGGTAATTCAGAATAGAACAATTGCTGAATAAAAATTAGTGATGAAAATATTTAAGAATTCTTTCAATTTCTTGGCATAGATAATCGTTTTGCTTTAAAATATCTATCTTCTCTAATTTTAATCAACCAAGTGTATATATAATAATCGGATCATTGGCGACTAAACCAGTAACCCCACAGATTTTGTCTGGTGAGGAGGGTGGCTAGATACCCTACAGAAAGAAAAACAAGAACTGTAAAAGGGCAGAGGAAGCTCTTTGTTCAAAGGCCATCTACTAGCACATTATTTCTAAAGTCCAACATTGCAGCAGGGCCATGTTAACTTGGTAGTGTCAGAGTGAATTCATTGCATGGAGCCAGCTCAACCAACCCAGGTGAAACCCAGGGTGAATATTGTCACAAAAATATAATAGATAATAACTTTCAACATCCAAGTAATGAATTTAAAGTAAAAGTAAGTCTATCTAATTAGAAATGGATGCGCATGATGTAACAATTATTGTTGTAGAAGATGGATTCTGAGGTCAAATCACAAATTGGGAAAGGTATGAATCCAATTTTTTTCCCAAGCTATGGGTAAAGAGTAAGGTGGACTGGGCTCTTTAACCTTGGTTAAGCAACCAGTCTTGGTTTGACTGTGCCACATCATACTGGTGTGGGGGGGGGGTTGGTAAATATGTTTATTGTCTTCAACAGATAAACAAAATTTTGTAACACAGATGAGTTTGAGGCATATACAAATTAGTGTGCATATGTTAGCATGTATATTTCATCAAGTCACATTTTATATATATATATATCTAAACTAAAGTTAGGTCCTTATGTGTGTGTGTGTTAACTACAAGGGTAGGGCTTTTCACACTCAGCCTGAAGAGCAATTCTCTCAACAATCTATTTCAAAGCAATAAAAGTTCTTCAGACCAATGTATTTTCCCTTGATTTCCTGACTTGAAATATCATGAATAATTATTTGAACTCACTAACTTTTGTTTTATTTTCGTGACAAAATGTTAATCAAAATGAATTTTGCTGACAGTGTTCATAATGTAACACAAGGAAAAAATAAATAATGTGGCTAGTTATTTCCAACTTATGTACATCAGCACCCCCCCCCACACACACACACACCCAATCCTTCAGTTAACATGACTCAGTCAAATAGATTTCCGGCTGAAATAATAAAAATCTGAAATGTTTTAAATTTCCTGGTTTTCAAGAATACATTTTTGTTTTAACAGCTAAATTTTAACTGTAAATATTTTTTTTCTATCTATTATAAAATTATATGAGGAAATTTAATAATCATCTTCTCAGAACAAAAAAAAAAAAAAAAAAAAATGCTGCTAAATGAATGATCAGAACTAGAATCCAAATGTAGGCATGAAAATGAATTTTTACTAACACCTGAAAACTATATATATATACTAGCTAAAGTACCCGGTCCATGACCGGACTAAAAAAAAGAAAGAGAGAGAAAAAAGTGGTGACTTAATTTGGCAGACCTGAACTTTTGGAACCCCACGCCCTCTAAAATTTTCGTTTTTAATTATTTTTTTTTCAACGGATTATTATCGATTGCAAACCAATCTATCCGATTGTAAAAAAAAAAAACTAAAAAAGTTATTTATTTTTCGAGTTTTCAGGGGTGCTCATTTTCCCCGTATAAGTTTATCGTAAACCGATCCCCATATCGGAACCGCTGAAAAAAATTTTTCTTTGTAATTTCTTTTCTTTTTCTTCAATGGATTATTATCGTTTACACACCAATATATCAGATTGTAAAAAAAAATTCTAAAAAGTTATTTATTTTTCGAGTTTTCAGGGTGCTCATTTCCCGTATAAGTTTATAGTAAATCGAACCCCCATATCGAAAACCGCTCTATCTTAACAGTTGGGCTGAATTTGCACTAAGGTGTCAAAATTAAGGTGACACAGAAAAACAGAACCCACACATTTTGTAATAAAACTGTTAAATTCAAGTAGGGGTTTAGGATTTGGGGTTAGGGTTAGGGTTGGTGTTGGGTTGGTGTTTAAGGTAAGTTTAATGGGAAAATAAATAAATAATTTGGGTTCTGTTTTTTCTGGCCACCCTAACTTTGACACATTTGCGCCAGTTTCCTTTCGAGCAGTTCCGATATGGGGGTTCGATTTACTATAAACTTATACGGGGAAATGAGCACCCCTGAAAACTCAAAAAATAAAGAACTTTCAAGAATTTTTTAAAAATCTGATTGATTGGTGTGTAATCGATAATAATCCATTGAAGGAAAAATAAATAAATAAATAAAATTTTCTTTTTTAGCGGTTCCGATAAGGGGGTTCAATTTACGATAAACTTATACGGGAAACTGAGCACCCCTGAAACTCGAAAAATAAATAACTTTTTTGAATTTTTTTTTACAGTCTGATAGATTGGTGTGCAATCGATAATAATCCATTGAAAGAAGAAGAAAAAAATTAAAAACAAAAATTTTAGAGGGGTGTTCCAAAAGTTCAGGTCCGCCCTTAATTTAAAAAAAAAATCTGCCTATTTATTTATCATTAGAATTATGATAAATTAAAGAACACATTTTCTCATTCAAGTTACGTACATTAGAATCATTTTTATTTATGTTTAAGGTAAGAACATATCATACACTGTTTTGTTTATATACGAAATGTTAACTACATCGTATTTTATTATAATTTTTGTTTTGTTTTTATTACAATACGAATACAACTATGTTTACTTAGTTATGAATAAGTAGTTATAATTTAACTTCCTATTTTTGTAAAAGACTTTTCTTTCTAAAATTCTTTTGTTTTTAATTTTTTCGTATATATACAAAGTTGAGTTATATTATATTTATTAAATAAACAAAATAAAATTTATTAAACAATAATAAGCGCTTATTATTTATTTAATAAATAATAAGCGCTTATTATTGTTTTTTACTTCGCTCTTTCTTACCAAATAAATATTTGGAAGATAGATTATTTCATTTCTTTTTAACTAAATTAATATTTTAAAGACAGGAATAAAAAGATTGCGATATGAATAAGATTTGATTTTTCCTTAAAACATACTTTTGCTGTCCGAAGCAAAATAATTTTTTCTAACTCGCTATAAAAAATAATTCAATTGATAAAGACTCGTACAAATTATAAATTGAGCAAGATTATTTTCTCTTCTTTTCACGAAAAGTTTCACTGAAACTCCAGTTTGAAAATAATAGTATTTGGGGACAATTTTAAATTCAGTTTTTAATTGCTTGATAAGTTAGAAATAGATTGTAATTTATTTCTTTGAATTTTTTCTACATGACAATTCAAATCTAGTTCTTAACGATAAAGAGAATGCAATATCTATTTTTGCTTACATTTTAAAACGTCTTCATTAGTTCTCTAAACTATTAAGACTTTTTTTAAAAACCATTAGTATTAATTACAAAACAATTCGTTTTATCATTTTTTTAAATTTACATTTATACAACCCTATACTGGTGACTGATTTTTATTGACATTTAAAATCTTATTTTAAAAAAAATGTAACCGTAAACTTGTGTTTTGAAACAATTTTCATTTTTCTACAATTTTTTTGTGCATGACAACAATTTAATTTAAGTGAGTGTACATTGTACAATAAAAGTTAGTTTCAAAAACATATGATAAATATAAATAAATATTTAGAAAGATTATAAAAAACGAATTTTTTACGTTAAAATTTAGTTTGTCGCTAACATTTTCATTGTTTCTTTCTTTCTTTCTTTCTGCTGCTAAAACAGCCAGGCGAGTCGCTAACATTTTCGTTGTTTCTTTCTTTCTTTCTTTCTGCTGATAAACAGTCAGGCGAGCACCTGCTGATAGACCAAGCATTAGCAGCAGCAGCAGCTATGCTATGGCTTTCGAAAAATCGTTTGATTTTTGTTTGATTTTAATTATATCCCTTAATCAGTAAAAATCAATAACCAAATTTGGAGTGTTTCTTAGTTAGAACGATATCAATGTGTATGCAAGATTTTAAATCAGAGTGACCTCCCATTTTTGGAGTTATACGTCGACACATACATACCAAAATCTCTGTTTTATATATTAGAGATATATATATATAATATATATATATATATATAATATATATATATAATATATGGAAAATGGAAATATGATGTTATGTAAGTATAAAAATATGAAAAACTAATATTCAGAGGATGTATTTGTTTATGAATAAATGAATAGTTATGGCTATTTTTATTCTAGCGTTTTAGTTTCTTTTATTGTCTATATCAAATATAAGAAACCATCATCAAGGTAATGTTGTATTTTTTATCATACTCTCATATGACATCAACACATTTTAAAAAAAAAAAAAAAAAGGAACATTGTTAATGATAACCAAAAAAAAAAAAAAAAACCTAATATACTTCATATTCTGAACAAATCTTGGAATTAATACTTTTATCATTATTAAGTTGACTTCAAAGACCTATTTTTCTTTCTTTTTTTTTCTTCATTTTACTCAATTTGCCGATTATTTACTTTTACCACTCAATTAGATATTTCCTGTTATAAAGATTATTGAGCTTAGAATAAAAAGTTGTAACAAGATTTTCACAGCTTTCATAAAATATAATTTACAAATAAATAAAAAACAGATGTAATATAAATGTCCTTGCAATTACAAACTTTATATATATATATATATATAATATATATATATATATATATACACACAAACTGGAATATTAGTACAAGAGTCAAAATATGTCATTAATGTTTCTACTAAATCAAGCATTTTCAAACCAATTTCTATAAGTACATTATATCAGCTAGCCTAAAAAATTTGCTGAGATGGCATGACAAGTATTTAGTTTTAATTAATTTTTTAAAAACAAGACTAAGTGTGTAATTCAATATTCAAATATAATAAAGAATGTTCTGTTTTTCTAAAGAAACTGTGAGAGATGCTGAAAAGCAGATATCCTAGTGCAACCTTAAGATAATGATGCAAGTAAAATGAACCGCCACTCCTAACTGCACCAGAGGCTGGTCTTCATCTATTCATTCACAAACTTTTTACTTTATGCCCCACCCCTTATAACCAAATTTAATTCCCATTCACCCCCAAATAATTATTTTTCTTAGTCTCATTAGGTGGTATGATGGCGAGGGCGGTTGATTTTTTTTTTACATTTTTGGTTTTAAGATTCAATGTTTTACAAAATACAAAAAACGTATTATAAATGGAATATTGAATGATATAAAAAACACCCACACCAACAAATGCCTGGCAATTCTGAAACTTACTTCACAAGTGAAAATCTGGATCTCTTTGGTCAGAGCAAAATTTTTCAATTTTATTTTATTCATTAAAAATCTGCTATGGATAAGAATTAAAATAATTTAAATTTTTCATTATTTTTCTTTCTTTCTAAATCTATATTTTTATTCTTATTAAATAATTTTCTTTTTTTTAAGACAACTCATAATCTATCATAAAAAAAAAAAAAGAAGATATTTTAGAATTCAGAATTTTTATAGAATAATTGGCTTAAAATATAATTGATTTTAAATGTTTTCTTTTGTAAAAATATGATTATATGAGTCGTTAAAAATGCAGAGATCCTGATCTTTTCAGTCAGACCCATATCGTTTGTTCATTTAAATGATCCATATATGAATGACACATTACTAGTGGCCATCACACTTAATCAGGCATTCTGCGAGGCGTACAATATATGGTAACTAGTCTACATAATCCAGCAATTTTTGTTCTCCTGTTAGAAAGAGTTTTATAAATACAGACTAATAAATTCACCTCCTGTGGATCCTTATGTTTTTATACACCCCACCTAATCGGTCTATATAGACCATTTTGTAAAACCCTGTTTTATGGTGAGGAACTCTTCAAATTTACTTTTCTTGCTCAATATATTTGATTAAATCCAGAGATCATCAAACTAATCAAAAAGAATGTTTCTCTAATTTATTGACATTTTTATTAGAAACAACAAAAAGAGTTTTGTTTCCAATATATTCCCCAGTTAATAGCTTTTTTATTACATAAAGCTATTAGTCTTTCAGAAAGTTATTCAAATAAAATATTTGTATGGATGAACTTGGCGTCTTTCATGAAATTAGAAAACGTAATTGATAATTTGTATTGTTTAGTTACAATATAACTTTTTTTTAATTCACATTCTTATTATTTACAAGCAGAGCTACCCAGTATTGCCCGGGATTTAAGAAGTTAAAATAAATTTCTTACCTATATTTATATATAGATCAATAAAAATTTTTTCTCTATATATTTGTTTTATCATCTTTTATTCTTTTTATATTCTTGTATTTCATTTATTTTTTTATTATTGTTATTTGTATTATTGTCTTTTATTTGCTTTTTATTATGTTTTATCCTTTTTTTATTTCATTTATTTCTTAATCAATTTTTAATATATCATTGAGGGGTAAAAATCTTTTAACCCCCACTCAAACAAAAATAAGTTGTGGATTTCATTGAAGTTTGATCTTTGCTGGTATCCACCAATTTTCCTTTATGAAAGGACATACACTCAGTTATTGTACAAACATATTGATCACAATGTCTTGTCAGACAAATGCCACTCCTTCATTCATTGTCCGTTTGTGAGCTCATTCATGACTTTTCAATCCTGCCAAAGTCTTGCATATATTAGAACACATCTGGCACACATATAGGCCACAATCCCAATCCGGTTTTCGTTCAGTTCTGTCGGATGTAAAAAAGAGCTAAATAATTTGTCCTTAATTAGTAAAATAAAATCACCCAAAAAGTCCAATTTTTTTTTTGCGCATAGTTTTCTTGCTTCTATAATTAATCAAATAAGTTTTAAATGAGTAAAATACGTATAAAACAGAAGTAGCTCCGAATTCAAATTAGCCAATGAGATTACAGATTTTATCTGGAATGTAACCATCAGCTGATAATATCTGTGTTTATGAAATAAATAAAAAATCGGTAATCCTTAACTTTTTCCTCGTAAATTCCTACCATACAATAAACTGAATCCTCATTTTATGTCCGTGTTTTTGCAATAAATGTTTTATTTTTCTTGCACCCGCTATTTTACAATACTAAATATATTTTATTTATTTATTTTGATATTCACTTCAATGTGTATATTCTAAAAGTTTTTATTTTGTGAGAATGGTTGTTGTTATTTTTTTTTTTTTTTTTGGTTTTGGTACTCTAAAATAAAAACGTCAGATTTTAATCATCGTCGACGAAAAAAACAAAATTACGGTCATAAAAGGAGGATCCAATTTATGCCTAAATTGCAAAACGAGCCCCCACTTTAAAACTAACCATTCTCACAAAATAAAAACTTTTAGAATATACACATTGAAGTGAATATTAAAATAAATAAATAAAATATATTTAGTATTGTAAAATAACAGGTGCAAGAAAAATAAAACATTTATTGCAAAAACACGGACATAAAATGAGGGTTCACTTTATTTTATGGTAGGAATTTACGAGAAAATAGATTTTGGATTACCAAAAAATAAATGTTGAGCGACCCTCAAAACAAAACAAAACCCTTTACTAAATCAAACAATTTTTTTTTTCTTCAGGAAAAATTTCAAATATCATGATTTTCAATTAAAAAAGAACTGGCTTTTTAGAAAATCAGAAAAAAAAATGAAGTAATAGTATTTCGTATACATGTGACAACAAGTCACGTCTTACGTAGATGTTTATCTATATCCAAGAATTGCTTTATTTATTGTTTAAACTTTAAACAATAAATATTTACGTTTTTGAGAAGTGACTTGTTGGCACATATATGTGAAATACTATTATTTTTTATTTGTTCTAAAAAGCCAGTTCTTTTTTTAATTGAAAATTATGTTATTTTGAATTTTTTTGTGAAGAAAGAAAATTTGGGCTGACTACCGATTTAGGCCGGAAAATTAAAATGGAAGGTTTTTTGGAGGTACCCAATGACAGTTTAACTACAGTCTATGAATTAATATTTTGCGAATTGGGTTACGGTTTTAGGGGATTAAGGTTGTTTTTAATTACGTATTGCTTTAAAAAAAATTAAACAACAAAAAACCCAAATTACTATACATTTAATGTTGAAAAATATTTTTTAAACTAAGTTTAATTGAAATTATACATTGCAATACTAACACTAATAACTGTCTCATAGACTGTAGTTAAACTGTCATTGGGTACCCCCCAAAAACTTTCCTTTTAATTTTCCGACCTAAATCAGAAGTCAGACAAAATTTGTTTGGTTTAGTAAATGGATTATTATAAGGTATTGTTTATTTCGCAAATTTCCATCCAAATTCTTCCATTTATGGACATATTCTAAAAACGATTCCACGTTTCTTAGAAATTGATGCAATTTTATACTTTTTTGAAGGTAAAATGTACATAAAACATTTTTTCTTTTCATTAAGTAGTTTCTTCTTCACTCAACGTCACCAATTTTTTTTTTTTTTTTTTTTTTTCGAATACAGGGTTCTCATTGGCTAATTTTCATTTCAGAGCTACTTTAATACGTATTTTAATACGAATTAATCAGTCTTTGCTAATTATTTTTTTAATATACCTAATTGCGAAAATTTAGCAAAAATCTCTTTTGATTTTTTATTAATAATTACATTAAAATTATTTTGATAAATTGATTTGGCAACAGTTTTGAAAAACTAAGCCTCTTTTGATGCCTGGGACTGTGGCTTAATAACGATCAGTGTTGACTGAGTCAACAGGTGTTGTATACTCATTACTGTGAACTTTCATGTGATGCTTGAGACCACCAGCTGTTCAGCACACTTTTGTGCAGCAGGAACATATTGTACAAACATACATACAGACATACAGAATCCTTATATATATATATATATATATATATGAGTAAGAAAAGGTGGAATGAAAACATCACACAATGCTGTTAAAGAAGAAAACAATTTATAATATAATCATAGCTGATACTGATCAATATTTCGATTTTACAAAAATCATCATCAGAGCTCATTCACTCCCGTAGTTGTTTAGGTCGGAGAGGAAAGTCAAAATGAGTTTACACTTCGTCTTGTTGCCAACATCTCAAAAATTCGTTACATTTGTTGACAAAAGATATACATGGAACATGACCGACATATATATGGCGCGAAATGCCCACGTTGGTGAATATTGTAACGTCTTTCGTTTTTTGCAGTATTAAGGTTTTTTTGTTTTGTAAACTCATTTTGACTTTCCTCTCCGACCTAAACAACTACGGGAGTGAATGAGCTCTGATGATGATTTTTGTAAAATCGAAATATTGATCAGTATCAGCTATGATTATATTATAAATTGTTTTCTTCTTTAACAGCATTGTGTGATGTTTTCATTCCACCTTTTCTTACTCATATTGTCGGATTCATTTCCTTTCTTTTACTTATATATATATATATATATATATATATATATATTATTAATAGACATTATAATGTATCATATAAACCACTTTGTGAAGTCCCAATCTAAAAAAAAAAAAAAAAAAAAAAAAAAAAAGACAATACAGTATATAAAGTAGGACTGAGAGAAATTCTTCAACTAAGAGATTCTTCCATAGAAACGATTAACTGATTTAATTAATTACAATTGCTAATTAAACCAATTGGTGGCAGTTTTATAGTCCACCCATCTTTTTCTTTTTTTTTTTTGACCAGGCAGTAAAAGTCTCAAAACAACAAGGAATAGAAAATCATATGAATTTTGGAATTAAATTTTCCATAAAGAGGGGAGAGAAAAAAGGGAAAAGAAAAATACCTGGAGGTGTAGGCAGTTCATCAAAGTTGAAGGGTTTACCAGCTTTGTATGTTTTGATAGCATCTTGATATTGCTGTAATTTATACAAATTACAAGTCAAACGGCATATCATGATTCATATACACATACATCACACTTGATAACAGAAATGGTATTTGGTCTTTTATACATTCCACAATTATAAGAGACTTGAAATTGTCTGCAGTATGGAATAAAGGTTTACTAAATTGATACTCCTCTTGCTTGGTAGAATGTGTCATACATAACTTTGAATTATAAGTCTTTAACTCTTTGCCTACCAATTTTCCCCCATGTCTGTAGCACATTTTCTTAGTATATTTTACCTCTATGATGGAATATTTCAAAGTTCCTAATCTATTCACCTCAGAACTTATTTTATTCAAATAAAGTCCTACTATTATTGTAATCGGAATCCTTCTGCTCAAATATAATGAATTAACCATCAGTTTTTTATACTTTGTGGAAGAGCCATTATGAGCAGATTAAAGTAGGCAAAAAGTTAAGTTGGAACAGTGAAAATGAATCTCTGGTATCTTATAAACAAATATTATCAAGTTATAACACATACTAAATAATACATGGGTAGAATCTTTTATTTGGCTTGTAGTGTAAGTTTAAAAACCTTTTAATCATTGGGTCAAGTCAGTGTGAATGACAGTCTAAGGTCATTTGAAAGCTTAACTTTTATTGGATGAATCTTGGTCACATGACTGAGTGATCCTAGAAATTAGCCACTTTAGTCAATAGAGAGACCTGTGGAGCAAGTTATCTCCTGAAATTTGTATAGTCGGAAATGTGTTTAAGTTAGCAATGAAGTAATAAAGTGATGTGCACAAAAGAAGAATTCTTATTGTTGTCCATCTCAGCAAGAACTTGAAACAGTGTTGAGAGATGATGAGATGAGAGATGATGAACGGTAGAGAGAAAGGTGCAAAGAAAGGAATTGGGCGATTGAAGAGGAGAGGAGGCCATATAACACATAGATAACACTCCACCAAAAAAAAAAAGAATACAAAAAATGGTTTTATATACAGATGTATTTCCCAGTATCATGGTGCTCTTAAGGATACATTCAAATTTAGTTTGTTTTTGTTTTGTTTTACGGCATATCAACCTCAGTGGGTCATTTAATGCCGATAAAGTTTTGAAATAAATCAATTCTTAATGGATAATACAATTTTTTTAGAAATACATTTTTCTATTTAACCCATAGATGGGACCTTAACAGGTACTACCACTCCAGGTCAGAGTGGACCAGGGAGCAATGGTGATGAAGGGGTGCTTCACATTCCCCAAACCTCCAAAACTGGAACCTCACCATCAGATAGAGTTTAACGTCATTCCCAGGACATGTAGACCCACAGCCACCGCCTTCTAGCACCCATATGATAAAAAGGGGTGGGGCTTGCCATAAGGGCAATAGGGTTGGGAAAATCATATAGGTGCTAGGGCTTGACGTAACCAGCCAATTGATCGGAGGGGGCCTCTCCGACCACCCGTCTAGCCGAAGATAGGGCCAAAGTGGAATATTACATGTCATGAACTGCTCATCCACCTGGGCTCTATCCTTAAGCATCACGGGTCGCCACCCACGGCCAACAGGTGGCCCCATTGGAGGAGTCTTACCCCTCTGCAGAGGTGCAGTCGATGCGTTCTAACGCCCCAGCCGACAGGGCGGTCAAATTTAGACTTTATACAAAATTGTATTTAAAAAAAAAATATATGCATATATATACATATATATATATATATATATATATTTATTCATTTTCATTTACTTTTATTAAGTTGCCCATATTAGGCATGCAACTATAACTTAGTTTAACAGTATTTTTATTGAATATCTTATATAGTATATTAGGAGGGGGAATTCTTTTTTAATATCTTAAAGAATTCCCTACCTAAATGGCACTATTATAAAGTGGTGTAAACCAGAGAATTTTTCTTGCCCTATTTCTCCCCCTACTTCATACATTGTTTATTTCATTTATGGTTCTATAAACAAGTTTAGCATCATGACCACAATTTCTAATTGTCTGTTCATAATCATGTTTAATTTTGTTAAAAATGTCACTATTAGGTGAATTAGTGGACAATCTGAAACTAATAGCTTTATGTCTATGTTTAAATATTTGTTTTGGATGATTGGAACCTACAGTTATGTAACAAGGGTACTGATTATTCTTTAAAGACACCGTACCTTTATACAAATTTAGTATAATATCTAAATAGTCAGAGATTTTAAATTAGTTTGGATGTCTAATTTAACTCTTAACATCCTATACCACTCCGTTCCGCCTGACTGGAAGTCACATTTGTTTTCCTAATCTGCCTCAAATGATAGAATTTGTTTAAATGTAATATTAAACATATTTAGAAGTCTTTGATTTAAGGGAAATAACAGGTAACTTTAAATGAAAAGGCCATTTTTAGCCATTTTTGATAAATCCTTATAGGAATGGGGGTCTGGACTTAGAAAATTCTCAACAGGATGTTAAGAGTTAAACACAAGCTTACTGAATAACCAATATAGCTTTTCCCAATCATATCACCCTTTCTAGGGGTACAATCATTAACAATAAGGTGGTGCATATGTTTTGGTCTTTTATTTTTTTATGCAGTTTTTCTCCAGGATAAAATTTGTATTTTGTAATTACAAATTATAGTGTCAGGAATTTTTTTTTTTCACCATCAGAGTATATATATATATATATATATATATATATATATGTGTGTATGTATACACAACTGGCTACATACTAATTGCTTTCAGATAGATTTCTTTTTGTAGCTTTTGCATGATTTGAACTCGGGTTGTCATATCCATTTACTCCAACAACAACCATTACACTACAAGTGTTCATTATTATATATGTTAAATAAGAATAAACCCTCTGTTTTGTGGTTAGAAGAAGTAAAAAATATCCCACATGATTTCTGTGGGTTATAGCTATTAATTATATTCATTTAGATCTTAAAAGAAGGAGGAGGAGGAGGATGTTAAAGTTTCCCTATTTCAAATCATCTGACCACCTTCAACAATGTGTTTGTTGTGACCCCCACCCCACGTGACTTAATGAACAATGAAAGACAGGGACAAACAAATACCCTTTCTAAGTGTGAATGTTTTATACACACTTCCTAGCTCACCACCACGGCTGGTTGGTTGGTTGGTTGGTTGGTTGGTTTTATGGCATACCAACCCTTCTTGAGTTATTTTGTGTCTAAATCAGTTTAACATTTATAATGGTTGATTTTTATTGCATGTCAACCTTTGTTGGATTAATTTAATATCGTGAATCTGAAATGTTATTTTTAAAATGTAAATTTTCAATAATAAATAATTTTAAAAAATTAATCCTTTGATTTTTTTTAAAATTCTTTCAAAACTTATAAAAATCTGTCACTGTGATTTTGTTATTAAACATTTTAATGAACATACGAACATAACTTAGTTATTTTCTTAAAATTTGTTTTTTTTGGGTTTTTTTTTACAAATATTTGTTATTTTTTCTTTTAAGACATGAAAAAAAAAAGTAAAAAAAAAAAGTTTGATAATAAAAAAAAAAAAACAAAAAGGAGATTGTCAATTTTTCTGAGAAAAATGTTGAACAAGTGACTCTACACTCCCCAATTCTTCAGAATTGGATCCAGTTTCTAATATTCTAAAAAAAACTGTATCAAACTAAAAGTTAAAACGGAAAAAAAAATGGAATTTACCAAAAGTGGAAACGGAATTAAAGAAAATTTGAAACGGGGAAATGACCACTCTACCAAACATGGTAAATAGAATTTTGTTTTTGCTGCCACTTAAAGTTATTTAATTATTGTTGGTTGGTTGGATTTTATGGCATGCCAAACCTTCTTGAGTTATTTTGTGTCGAAGTCAGTTTAACATTTATAATGGTTGATTTTTATGGCATGTCAACCTTTGTTGGATTATTTAATGCCAAAGTTAATATTTTTCTTTTTATATGGTGTCAAGTATGTTTAATAATCATGGTTCTCTAAACACTGTAGCCAACATGAATCATGTAACGTTAAATTGGATAGAGTTCTGAAGATGTGGTGTGTGTGGAGTCACTTTTTCATTGCCATTACTCCCAGGTCCACTTAGATCTGGAGTTATAGTGCAACAAGTCAAATAGGTTGGGTTTTTTTTGTTAGAGTGTGAGATAAAAATTGGTAGTAAAGTTTTCTTTACTGGTGTAATTATAGCTTCAAGTAACTATTCTTAATAAAAATAATTTTCAGGTATATGGTTTCAAGTATTCTTCTCCAATATTAATAATTTACAAGAAATCATATGGTTTCAAGTAACTATTTCTATTTAATAATAATAATCACTTGTTTTTAGAGTTATATGATTTAATAATAATCCTTTGTTTGCAAAACAATTATATTGTTTCAAATAACTAATAAAAATAATAATCCTTAGTAAACAATTATAGCTTAAGTAATTATTTTTAATACAAATAATTTAGTTATATGGTAACAAGTATTCCTCTCAAATACAAATCATTATTAAACAAATCTATTAGACCCATAGATGAGACCCTACAGGTACTATCACTTCGGGTCAAAGTGAACCTGGGAGTAATGGTAATGTAGGGATACTCCACACAACCCGGGATTTCCAAAACTGGAATATGATCAGATGTAGCTTAGTGTGATAGCCAGGATACCCCTTTTTTGAGGGAAGGGTTTTAGCAGGTGGATACAGTCAGCATATTCTAAGCCCTGCTGACACAGTGCAGTCCTACATAAAGTAATTCCAATAAAGTTTTTTTTCTCCTTTTAACCTTTTGTACTATGGAGGTGACTTTGTCTTGCCCTTGTAGGCAACTCCCTCTGTTTTAAATCTGACCGTTTCATGGTTGTTATGGCAACAGCAATAACAAACATGACTGAAAGCAGACTTTTAAAGTCAATTCAGCTCAGTCGGTAGAACAACCACCAAGGAATCGTAAGGTTCCGGGTTCGATACCGATCCCCACTAACTCAGCATTTGAGTAGCACAGATTAAGTAATCTGATCTGTGCAGTAAAGTGGGGAGAAGACGGTAGGTGTTGCACTCTACCTCAGCAAAAAGCAATCTCCCTGGCCTAGCACTATTAAATAGGGGATAGACTCCCTCACTGCCGGCTGATATTGACAATAGGCTACTCTGCCAACTTTACTATTTTTTTATGCATGCAAAATCTAGGAGCTGTAAACAATTTTTAAAAAGTAGAAATTAAAATGATACAATAAAACAGAATGCAAAAGGTGAAAACAATGGATTTATTCTTCTTATAAATCAACATAAAAATACCTAAAAATAATCTCAAAATTTTACGATCCCAATGACCCAGGTTTCAAATTACTTGAAAACAATAACTTCAGTTTTACAGTTGCAATATAGATTTCTGGAATCTAAATTTGTCTTTGGCCCATTTGACTATCTTTTGTGTCTTTTGTAAAACAGATTACAGTGATTGAAATATTGGATTGTATACTGTTAAGAACAACCCACTCTCAACTAAGTGCATCATATTTTCTACTTGAAGTTGTTCACTGAATTATTAGTCATGATTGTCATATATCCATGATGCACAACATAGTGGACAGATTTGCCTATCGTGAATCTGAAATGTTCTTTTTAAAATGTAAATTTTCAATAATAAATAATTTAAAAAATTAATCCTTTGATTTTTTTAAAAATTCTTTCAAAACTTATAAAAATCTGTCACTGTGATTTTGTTATTAAACATTTTAATAAACATACGAACATAATTTAGTTATTTTTTTTAAATTTGGTTTTTTTTACAAACATTTGTTATTTTTTCTTTTAAGACATGAAAAAAAAAAGTAAAAAAAAAAAAAGTTTGATATTAAAAAAAACAAAAAGGAGTGTCAATTTTTCTGAGAAAAATGTTGAACAAGTGACTCTACACTCCCCAATTCTTCAGAATTGGATCCAGTTTCTAATATTCTAAAAAAAAACTAAAAAAACTGTACCAAACTAAAAGTGAAAACGGAAAAAAATGGAATTTACCAAAAGTGGAATCGGAATTAAAGAAAATTTGAAATGGGGAAATGACCCTCTACCAAACATGGTAAATAAAATTTTGTTTTTGTTGCCACTTGAAGTTATTTAATTATTGTTGGTTGGTTAGATTTTATGGCATGTCAACTCTTGGGTTATTTTATACCAAAGACATTTTTTATTCATTCTTGATGGGTATACTGACACTCCCAATTGTACAGATAGAAAAGTCAAAGGTTTAAAAAAGACAATACAAGAAATTCTTAACACCAAAAAAATTGTTTCTTTAAATACCAATATATTGAAGGTGGCATTATTTTCTAAAGAAAAATAAATGAACAAAATCTTTGTTAATTATCTAAAAGAAAAAATTAAAACTAACTGCAGGTAATAAATATTCAATAGAGAGTACCTCAAATGGTGTAATGGTTAACAAACTAGGGTAGAAGACTATTACTAGAGAATGAGCACTTAGTGTAATGGTTATCACCACAGGAAATGGAAAAGGCAAACCGAGTTCAAATCTTGGACAAGGCTGTTTGCGTTTCATTTCACATTAATGCCTTTGAGAAAAGCATGAATCCATCTCTTCTCTTCCCTTCACTCTTATGGGTAAATAGTAGGGCAATTTAGGTTCTTTAGCCTTGGTAAGGCAACTGGTCTAGGTGAAAGAAAACTCTGAATTCAAACCAGATGTACTCTGTTTAAAAATTGACCTTGTGTCATATTCTGCTCATGGCAGAGGGGTTGGGTAAATATAATTTTCTATTTGATGCATTCTTTTACCAAGTCATTCAACCTGAGACTTGATGTAAATGAAAGTTTTTCTCATCAAATATCAAGCAGAGTGTATTTTTCTAAGTATGTTAATAGTTTTATTCCCGTCTTATTTTATCAGAGAGATCAGATGTCCAAAACAGGAATTCTTCCAAGCTGAAGCCATATCAGTACTACTGTATGGTTGCACCACAAAAAACCTGGAGAAAAAGCCAGATGGGAACTACACACAAGAATGTTGCATGCTATTTTGAATAAATTTTGTAAGCAGCCGTAAGGCCATTTACCTCCTATCTCATAAACCATACATGCAAAACATGCTTAGGCATTTCTGGAGAAGTAATGATGAATTCATAAGTAATATTTTCCAATGGACTCCTACACATGGACACACCAGTGTTGGCTGACCAGCAAAAACTTATTTTCATCAGCTTTGTATGAACACTGGATGCCACCTAGGAGACTAACCAAGAATGATGACCAATAGGGATGGATGGCGAAGAAGAATCAGAGGAATCTGTGCTAAGTATGATGATGATAGTAGTGTTCAATAGTTTGGATACTAATGTGTATATCAGTATTTTCCAATTCATTCCTGGTGCTATTATAATTACTGGTTTACATTGGTTGGATTTTACAGCATGTCAACTCTTGTTGGGTTATTTTATGCCGAAGACATATGAGTATTCAACATGTTTTTCAAACTCAATTTTTTTAAAACTCACTTTATTTACCCCATAGATGGAACCCTAACAGGTACTACCACTCTGGATCAGAGTGGACATGCGAGTAATGTTGATGAAGGAGTACTCCACATTCCCCAGATCTCCACAATTGGAAGTTTAACATCATAACCAGGACATTAAAATCCTCAGCCATCGCCTTCTAGCACATATATTATAAAAAGGGCTGGGGGAAGGGGGCGCTTGACATAAGGGCAATAGGGTTGGGATAATCATATAGGTGCTAGGGGCTTGATGTGAACAGTCAATTGATCATAGGGGCTATTACTACTGGTATAGTGGTTGTGTCTAAATGCTACATCATTGCAATTGCTATTTCTAGATCCTTATAATTTCAAAGTTTACCTAATTCTTTTTTTTTTTTCTGTAGGTGTATTATCCGATAGAATGATCATGTCTATCATTGTGTTATTCCTTGCGATTTTTCACACTAGCTCAAACTGATCATTATTATTATTATTATTATTATAGGATTCAATAGAGAAGCCAAAAAATGACTAGAATAAAAATCATTCTTATCAATAAGAAATGACATTAAACAGAGAGAAAGACTAAATAATAGGCTAAAAGATAAGAGAGGTCATGCCATTAAAGAGAAAGAAAGAAAAAATAATTTTCTTGTTTGGCATTTGTCATGATAAAGTCCAAGTTAATCCCACTCAATAAAATTATCAATGTTAACCGAAAGGGAAATATAAGAAAAATAGATATAATTATTCAAATGTGGCTGATATCTCTAACTAAAAATATTTTATCTATAATCATATAACAATGTTGGACAAAAACTGTTTTTTTTTTTCTTCTTTTTTCTTAAATGATATTAGGAATGTTTAGTTCTAATTTCATTTAAAAAGATCACTTTCAGTTATATTCTGACAGCTATCATTGACAGGTCCTTAAAATTTGTCAAAATTTACTTACTTTATTTATACTAGCAAATATATGCACCCTCCGGGTGCAAGTATTTAAGTTTTAATGTAATAAAATATTTTATTAAATTAGAAAGGCTAATGAAACTAAATAAGAATACAGATAAAAAGATTTGAAACAGAGGGAGTATAATAAAAGATTTGAAACAGAGGGAGTATAATAAAAAATGGAACAACTGAAACTTACTCTTCCATCACTCTCGTCTTTCATTTTTATTTTTTCTAATTTAAGTATTTAGTTATAAGAGGAAGTAAAGAATAAAATGAGTTATTTTATCTTGTTAATGGATTTCATTTAAGATTTATTGAAGAGATTTTTGCTTATATTCATTAAAATAAAACCAAACAGTTAGAAATCAATAATACTAAGCACATATTTATTAAATTCGATTTTTTAATATTAATATGCAAATTAGCCCTCCCGTTCACATTGTAAAGCGCTATTTTGTTGTATATATAAATATAATTGCATGTTGTCAGTATGTAGACATAGTTAACAGTATTAATAATGTAAGACAATTTTATTAATAATTGAGGTTTAGATAAAAATAAAATCATGGAGAATGTGATGTCAATAACTAAGAGAATTGTGTCTTGAGTAGGAATATAGTTTCGGTTACAGACAGAAAAACACACAATCTCCATTATAATAAGATATAAATACTCATGTTCCTTAAAAGTACAACTGTTATCATCTTGCAACACCCTCAGGTTAAAAAATGAGGCTGTCCAAATTGTCCAAGATGAAATGCAAAAATGTTAATTCTGATTATCTAGTGTTGCTTTTCTGCCGAATTCTTATTTTTTATGAGTGTTGTCACTTCAGCTAAATAAAGGGCCATTCCATTTTTATTATAAAGAAAGGGAAGAAAAAGGACATGCTCCACAGAAAAAATACAATAAGAAAGAAATAACGAAAGAGAGTAGGAGAAAGATAGAGAGAGGGGGGGTCAGCGTACAAAAGCAACAAAGTTAATCTATTTCAATCAAACTTAATGAAAAGAAGGGAAAAAAGAGTGAGTGAGAGAGAGAGAGAGAGAGTTAAATTACAATTATTATATGTTTTACATATTGAACTATTTCACAATAGCTCTTAAGTAAACCTATCAAATATAATAATTAAATTATCATACTGTGGTATATCCACAGGTCCTGCTAGTTTTATTTATTGATTCTAATACAGAAAATAGAAAAGAAGCAATACCCTTATTTTCTTTTTTTTTTTTTTTTTTGCATATCAAACCATCTAGTGTTATTTTATGCCAACAGGTTAGGGAATTGCATTCATTATATGTCCCATCTATGGGTTAAATAGAAAAATGTATCTATAAAAAAATTGTATTATCCATTAAGAATTGATTTATTTCAAAACTTTATCGGCATTAAATGACCCACTGAGGTTGATATGCCGTAAAACCAAACCAAATCATTATATATTTATATTTGTGTAGTTGTTTCTACACACATATATGATATCAAGTATTCTTATTTAATACAAATAATTTGCACATAACTGTGTGGTTTCAGGTGTTCCTATTTAATACAAATAATTATATGGTTTTAAGTAATTATTTCTATTTAATAATAGTCATTTGTTTGCACACAATTACATAGTTTCAAGTAACTAATAATAATCCTTAGTAAACAATTATAGCTTCAAGTAACTATTCTTAATACTAAGAATTTACAGTTATATGATATCAAGTATTCCTATCCAATACAAATAATTTTAAACATATCAACTTGACTCATAGATGGAACCCTAATAGTACTACCACTCCGCGTTAGAATGGAACAGGGTGCAATGGAAATGAAGGGGTATTCCACACTCCCTAGATCTCCAGAACTGGAGCTTCACCACCAAATGTAGTTTAGTGTCATACCCATGACCCACCCCCTTCTGGAATGGTGGTTTTACCCCTCTACAGGGGATAAATGTTAACAGGATAGGCAACAGTCTTTTCATTATAAAAAAAAAAAAAGATTTTCTTATATAATGAAATTTCTAAAAGATTATATAAAATTGCAGAAAGTCAGTAGAAAAAAATTAGTTACTGAATAATGATGCTATGAATCTATATGAATTAGAGATTTTATAAAAGATAAATAAGTATTATATCAACCTTTATGCTGAAAACCACAAATATCTATATTAAAAAAAAAAGATAATCTTAAAGCTGCTACAAGTGAATGAAAAAAAAAAGTTCATTATACTCAATAAGTTATGGTATGTACATAAGTATTTCAAATTAAATATCCTGATAGAAACAAAAAAGAAAGAGTGGGGAAGGGGGTCAGAGATTATTACCACACCAGAAACAAATTACTTGTACAGTAGAGTCTAAAATCATAAACTATCTATAGTTACTATAAAGCAGGATTTGACACAAGGTCACTTTTCAAATGGATACTCTTCCATGAATGGGTGCCAAAAATAGCCTAAGTTCATATTCATTCCTCTTTATGGGACTGCATCAAGCAATGAATCTGATTCTACCCCCTTTATGGATTTGGGGTAAGTTGCTGTCTGATGGGACATCCTCTTAAAGCTAAGCTTTATTTTCATATAAGATCCTAAGTAGGATCAAACAAAATCAAAATCAAACAGCTCTTTAGCATTTACAAAAGGACAAAAAAAAAAAATAGGTGAAGAGTGAAAGAAATTTCTGTGCACACACACACACACACACACACACACACAACAGATGGTGCACACTGCTGTTTCATCTCTTCATAACGACGTGGACAGAATTTGAAAATATTATCAAAAATTATAGGTTTAGTGCAAAAAGCTTTCAGTAATTACATATAAATGATACATTCAGGGGGGAAAAAAGTCTCAACATATTTTTGAACAATAAAAATGCTACAACCACTGTCCTATAATAATTGTGATTCTGTATATTATTCTGGTATGCTAGACACATCTGGAGAAGCAATGACAAACGCATAAGTAACCTTCTCAGGGACACACCAATATAGCCTAACCAACAATAACCTACATCAATCAGTTCTGTGCAAATTCTAGATACCATGCAGAAGACCTGCCATGGGGCAATGACTAATAGGAACAGGTGGTTAGAGAGAGTCATGGGTATCTGTGCTGTCAGTATGACATGATGATGATGATTTAGGATATGAAATATATATGCAACTGTATGGTATTTTAATCCTTTTTGTTGAGTTATCTTAGATTTATCGAGAGATGCAACTGAAATTCAGATGAAAGAAATACCAGTCAAAAATTAATAATAGTCAATAACGTTTCATCTAATAAAATTCAAGATAATAAATAACTGTTCATGATTTTGTCATTACTATTTCATAATAATCATTTGTTTGCACACAGTTATATGGTTTCAAGTATTCCTATCTAATACAAATTGCACACAGTTATATGGTTTCAAGTATTCCTATCTAATACAAATTGCACACATTTATATGGTTTCAAGTAACTATTCCTACTTGATAACAATCATCATTTGTTTGCACACATTTATATGGTTTCAAGTATTCCTATCTAATACTGATAATTTGTACACAATTATATGGTTTCAAGTAACTATACATATTTAATGATAATCATTTTCTTGCACATAGTTATAGGGTTTCAAGCATTCCTATCAAATACTAATAATTTTCAAGCAATTATATGGTTTCAAAAAACTAATGATAATAATGGTCCTTAGTCAATAATTATATCTTCAAGTAACTATTCTTAATACAATTTGCACATGGTATTAAATATTCTTATCCAATACTCATAATTTTCAAACAGATCTATTTAACTCATAGAGGGGTCTCTAAAAGGTGCCACCACTCCAGGACAGAGTCAACCTGGGAGTAATGGCAATGAAGAAGTACACTACACTCCTCAGAGCTCCAGAACAGAGCCTTGCCATTGGATGCACTTTAGTGTCATGCACAAGACATCCCTTCTGTGTGTATGTGTGTAGCGGGGTTATACCCCTCTACAGAGGAAACAGTTGGCATATTCTAAGCTCTGTAAAATACCAGTACTTAAATCTAGATTAGAATACTAAAACATTAAATGGGGTTGGATGTTTTATATGTCATCAAATAGGGTAACATCATCAGTAGACAGTTTCATTTCTTTCCTTGATTTCTCAGCACACATGAATATAAACTTAATACTGGTCTTCTTTTTCTTCTTCTTTTTTTTATTCTAACAAAAAGAGATTACCTATAAAGCTATGCTAGGAATTTTAACCCCTCCTGTGTCAGTTACAGTCAAATATTAGGCTGAATAGAATGCAAGTAGTTAAGCGAAACATTTGTGAACCATCACATAAACATTACTTCTTAGAGTTTTTAATAAAGACTTCTATTGTTGTACGCCCAATAAAAAAAACTAGGTTACTTGTAGTCAGTCGGCGTTGGCTCAGGAGTTCTAATTAATTAGATTACCCATCTGTAAATAAGGACACTTAACATCTAAAAGCAAAAGTGATGCAACATTTTAAAAGATAACCTTTTCCATAGAAATTATAGTTTAGTTTTCTCTTATATTCTTGGAAGCATTAAAGAAAGTGAAGTTGACAGGGTGGCCTATTGTCGGTATCAGTTGGATAGCGAGGGAGCCTATCTCCTTTTCACTAGTGCTAGACCAGGGAGATTGTTTTTTTAAATTTTTGCTGGTGGAGTGCCACACCTACCATCAGATCCCCATTTTACCGCACAGATCAGATTACCCAATCTTTGCTACTCAGCATCAAACCCAGAACCTTGTGATTCCTAGGCAGGTGCTCTACTGACTGAGCTAACCAAGAGATCTAAAAATAAATACTTTGAAAATGATAAAAAAAAAAACGACAATATTTTTCTTTTATTAAAAATTACAAAGTTCAATTTTAATGTAATTAGTAATAACATAGTTCATGCCAAAAATGGTCAGATTATTTATAGTGTGGTCCGAAAGTCTTGTCATCCCCTACATATTGTTTTTTTTTTTTTTTTTTTTTAGATGTAAAATAATTGCATAATACAACTCGAAATTCTAGAATATAATTTAATTTTTAAAGATTTTTTTTAGAAACAAAATAATTGTATAACTTATATATTATAATAAAACAAAAAATAATTAAAGTTAAAACAATATGTAGGGGTGACAAGACTTTTGTACAACCTTGTACATATAGATTGCCATTCCTGCCAAAGATCTATGTGCTCTGCCTTAAGTTCAAAGTGATTGTTTTGATTCTATAATATTCTACAGGAAATAATTAAATCCTGATATCTTTGGTCTAGAAAAATCAACCTTTTTCATAATGATATAATTAAAAGTAAATCATACATCATAATAAGCCTATTCAGTCAAATGAGTTTGCATTCCTGACCACTAACAATTCTAAGTTTCATATTTGCAATGCATTTCTATAGTAAATTTATTTACAATATAAACTTTAACAAGATTATTACAAATGGTTTATATATATTGTAACAGTCTGCTACATCATAAACATCTGAAAACGTGAATTTTAATTTTTCAGGTAAAAAATATTATAAGAAAGAAGAAAATTTTTTTTTTTTTTTTTTCTGAATTCAAAAAGAAATATCATCTCAAGTTTAACGTTGAAAATGACCAATGATGGTTGAAAGTAATCCAGAAGAAAATTTGGGATGATTTCTATATATTTGGAGCCTTGTGTGGAGACAAGAAAATTAGTAAAAATATTAAAATAAACCTTGTCTGTGGTCTAGAACTTCTTTACTGGAGGGATTGATATATATATATATATATATATATATATATATATATATATATATACTAGCAAAATAAAAAAAACGCCCTCTGGGCGACGTAAAATGAATATTGCCTGAGGGAATGGGAGTTGAAAATTTAATATCAGAAAGTTTGTATCATAAGTAAGGTAAAATCATCAAATTTATTAAAGGAGTAAAAAATAAAATAATTTTATTAAAGGAGTAAAAAATAAAAAATTTGAAATGGAAACTTAGTTCTGATAACTTTAAATATATATTAAAATAAAACAAACTATATATAGATAGATAATACCAGATATGTATTTATTAAAACTTGTTTAAAAAAACCAATGAGGACTGTCTAACATTGCATGCTCAAATTTTGAGTGAATTTATTCTATGTTATGATGATTTTAGGTACTGTGACGTAAGCAGTGACATAGTTTTTGTTACAGACAAAAAACGGAAGCGAATCTCCATTATTAATAGATATATATATTTATATTTGTGTGTGTGTGTGTTAGGGAGTATGTTTCTTTATAGATATATGTGATGGATGTGGGAAATATTTTTACCACAGTCAGTAGAGAGTCCACCTAGGAATCACAAGGTTCCGGGTTCGATACCCGCCCTCGCCAACTCAGCATATGAGTAACACAGGAATCTGTGCTGTAAAGTGGGGAGTTGATGGTAGGTGTGGCGCTCTACCTTAGATGCTAAAATAATCTCCTTGGTCAATCATATATATTTAATTCACTATTGCTATATAATACTAATAATATACAAGCCTTTATATGGATTCAAGTAATCATTTCTATCTTATACAAATAATTTGTACACAATCATATAGTTTCAAGTATTCTTAATATTAATAATTTGCAAGCATTTTAAAAAGGGAAACATTTCATACCTAGTTGCAAACGGTTTAAGAGCTAATATATTAATAAAGTTTACAATTATTTTAAACATTATCTCAACCAGATTTATTTGACCTTAAGGTACAACCACTTCAAGTCAGAGTGGAACTGGGAATAATGGCAATGAATGCAAGACTCCACACTCCCCAGAGCTCAAGAACTGGAGTTAAAGAATAACAATCTCCCAAGATCCCTCAGACAGGAAGAACCCTCTGAGCATGTACAGAGAAAAGGATCCTCTTTCTAGTGCCAAGAAGAACCCCCAGTTATTCCAAACACAGACCTTACTGGGAATACACAGTATTAACTGGTTCAGGAGAAAATCTCCCCTCCAAGAAATAACTATGAAACAAAGAAATAAAGTCTGAATCCTAAAAGTGCCTTTTGTCTTTGTCTCTTTTTCCTTCCTTTAATTCTTTTTCAGTCTGACAACCCACAAGAAAGAAAAACCACATATAAAAGAAACCTGTGAACCCCCCCCCCAAAAAAAAAACGACCAAAGGACTAATACCACATAAAATCATAAAACCCCATAAGTCCCA